>CM077103.1:15179936-15194124 GCA_039619505.1 Cimex hemipterus | reverse complement strand
AGTGAATATAATATGGCACATTTCACGTGATTTTTTTTTTTTTTTTTTTTTTTTTTTTTTTTTTAGTGCACATAGTATGCCAAATTTTGTGGGTTTTTTAGGGTTTATAAAATTGAAGTTTACAAATTTTTCAGTGCCCACTATATGCCATATTGCACTGTTTTATAGTGAAAATTATGTTGTTTTTTTTCGTGTATATCATATATAAGGCATTTTCAGGATTTTTAGTGTACATCAAATGTCATATTTCAGGATTTTTAGTGCATATTATATGGCACATGTCAGTGAGTTTTTGTGTGTATATTGTATGGCATATTTCAGGATTTTGTAATGCATATAATGTGCCATATACAAGTGTTTTTAGTGCATATTGTACGGCATATTTCAGAACTTTTTTACAGCATATAATATTGTCATTTCAGTATATTTAGAATATACTATATGGCATATTTCTGTGGGGGGGGGTTCAGTCCGTATAATTCATTTTTTAAACTTTTTAGTATTATATCGCATATTTCGGGGTTATTGCATGTGGTATATTCCACTGTTATTAGCGCATATAATATGGCAAATGTCAGCTTTTTTTTATGCGTATAATATTGCTTATTTGCATGTAAATCAAGGGTCCAGTCATGATCATACACATTGCTGTACCTGACAGCTGTTCCCGGCTAATAGAATAGCATTAAAGCAAGTTCATTTACAGCATTGCTTATACTGCAATGCACAAAAAGTATATGTCGCAACTCGCCATCTGCTAACTTCTTATATTCAATTATTGCCTTTTTGATTGCTAATTAAAAGGTTTACAATTATTTACATATAAAACACTTAAAAATAATCGCTTTTCGGAAGATAGAAGAAGTTATCCATAATTTATTTGTTGTCAAACGGTACTGTTTTAGCAAAATTCGATTGATTTTGGATAAGATCGACTTTGGTTCAGGTCAATGTCTGGCCCATTTGTAATTACCTCGTTAATAAACCATCCAAAAGCTAACAATAGATAAGAAATCGAAAAGAATAAAAATATAAATGACCCCTTCAGAACTGCAATCGCGATAAATGTCCAAAATAAATAAATTCTAAGCATTAAACAATAATAGAGGAGCATAAAAGTATTGATTCGCTTATAGGACGTTTTTCGGCTTACCTTTACAACCTCGAAAAGATAATAAAGGATGTATCCCGAGCAGAAGGCACTTCCGATGTACCAGTTGGAAAGATTGAGCAGGGACGAGACCCCGGAGACGATCCAGTCCATTTTCTACGGGTTTTCGCTGTAAGTAAAATGGACAAAATTCTCCTGATTTTCTCACCGGGCGACCTCTCGTCCGGACGGCGGCACTGCGCGATCAGACAGACGGAATGATGTTCAAAGTCATTAGCGATAAGCCGGCGGATGACGGATTGAGTGGGACGGTCCGACGTCAAGGCGCAAGAAACACACTTTGAAAGTTTGAACGCTTCCGAGTCCCGAGCCTCGCGAGTCGCGTGCACCTTTCGCCCTTCCGTCTGCGAATGTGAATGATTTCTATGCGGTCATGCGCAAACGTGAGGCGACGGTAAGGTCATTTTGACACCGGCAAATGTAAGAAGGTCACGGCGAG
Organism: Cimex hemipterus; assembly: GCA_039619505.1. Classification (NCBI taxonomy): domain Eukaryota; kingdom Metazoa; phylum Arthropoda; class Insecta; order Hemiptera; family Cimicidae; genus Cimex; species Cimex hemipterus. The sequence continues at coordinate 15,192,514 of CM077103.1, read as the reverse complement.
CATCTCTGTTGAAAAGTTACGCTAATTCTAATCTTCAACTCAATTGGGTCACCCAGACCGCATTTTTCAGATCAAACCAGAATCTTACACATTTTCAAACCGTAACATTTTTTGTTATTGTTATAGTTTAAAATCTACTAAAACTCATAAAAATCTTATGACTTCATTGAGATACTAATTCTTCTTAAAATAAATCGATATCCAAATTAGATGAATCTATAAACAAGATGTTCAAAAAAATTTCCAAACAAACTTAAGTACCAAAAAAGAAGCCGGAGGGAGAAACCCCTCTGTTAAGAATGTCACCATCTGCTTTTACGCTGATGAATGTAGACCACATGAGGGAGCGTTCTTTGCAAGGTCAAGATCATGTCTTGCGTTGAAGTAGACAAGTAGATAATATCAGCCAGCAAAACAAATTTTTTTTTAAATTATTCTTCTTTAGTTTTTAAGTCTAAATTTTATCTTACTTAAAACTAACTAATCAAAAATTACTCTACAATTGAGTAAAGCCATGAGGGTGGTGATAGAAATCGTCGAAAGATTGGTGAACTCAAAAAAGTCCTCTTCATCACAGTATGACCTTATGAAGAAGTCGGGTCGATAAAAGCTCCAACTTTAACAAAAACATTTATTCGCACCTGGATCCAAATACTCAGAATCCGTGGGGAAAATACACCTGTATCTTCCAGGCTGAAGTATACACCATTGAGAGATGTACCCAGTTCGATCTGAAAAGAGTATGAAAACAAGAATGTAGCTATCATGTCAGGTAGCCAAGAGTCTATCAAAGTCCTAAGTTCAAACACCAATTTGGATTCCAAACAAGATATTCAACGATAGATCAACTTCACTGAGTAATGGGCATAATAGAAAAAAATTTCTTCTGCCATCTTCCTTGATGTCTCATAAGCTTTTGACAATGTCCAGCATAAAGGATTCATTAGTAAATTAAAAGGGATTCTATCAAAGCAGTATTATCAGTTCCGACCTAACAGACATTTTGGAGGCAAACTCAGAATTAAAAGCAATAAATGTAGGAGTGTAACAAGGTAGCATATTAAGTCCAGTGCTTTTCTTCAAAATATATGGAGTAAAAGCCGCACCGTTTGCTGGTGATGTAATGGAATATCAGTAGGACCGACCATCAATGATTAAAACAAAATCCATCAAAAGGCTTGTAATGAGATAAACGAATAAACAAAAAATGGAAAATCAAGCTCAATCAGCATAAATCAGTAGATATAAATTTTACAAATAAAAAATGGGTCATCCTCTTACAATTGATGGAATTATTATACCACACAGTGATAGAGCTTTATTCAGAAATCATGAGATGCGGTCAGGTTTCACACAGTCACACCAGACAGCATCTCGCAATTTCTGAACAAATATGTCAGAAAATGCAGTTTTTCCTACAAAACTAAGCAATTTCCTTGGTGCCTCTTTGCGCCACTATCTAGATGTGAGAATTAGCTTACAAAAATAGTTAACAAAAAACACAATACATATGTGAAATAACATAAATAAACCTTAATAGAGTTGAACTTATCAGTACTTATACGCAACATAAATTTTTACATGTATGTTTTTTTCCTGACACTAACACTTTTGCGGTTACATTAATATAACTCTAAACTTAAATAATTTGCCCACAAATCATACTATGTTATGAACAATTGGACAATTATCAATATGAAAACAACATAATTATAACTAAATCGTAAAAAATGGATTATGTATAAGAATAAAATTTATTGTATGTACATATTGTCAATTAGTGATAATTGAGTGGTTTTTTTTATAAGAAGCCAATACTGTTGAACTATTTAATCATTAAAGAACATGAGAAATACATTCCAAACATTTGCATTGTTATTCTGCAAGATAACGGTTTTAATGAAAAATAAATATCTTTGCAATCATGGCTATTTAAATTTGGTCTCGAGTTAAGGTGTTACGAGTAATGTAAAGCACTGATAAAAATTGTTATCTCACCTTGCTGCATTGTTGTAATATATTGTTAGTTAAACAGGAATATGAAAGAAGACGATACGATGTAAAAAATTTTATTTTATGTTAAAGCTTAAAGGACGATATATATTAATATTGCAATGTCATATGGATTTAAAGTAGTCTTCTTTCTTATATCCATTGTGCCAATTTTGGTAAGTTAATTAATAATTAACGTGCTTATTAATTTTAAATCTTTGTGCAATTCAGAAATTTCCTTAAATTGTTTTTATAAATAATTCTTTACTAAATTTCACAGTATGACAAAGAAAAGAATAAATTTCCTAATGTTGTTTAGTTCTACTAAAATTGTCAAGGGACTATTCTTTAATTTTTCAATGTGATAAAATAATAAAATTTCAACAAAGAAAATTGTACATATAATTAGACCTAGATGTTTTGTTTAAACTACTTTCAGGGGCAAAATCAAGATTATATCATAAAAGGTAAGTTAAAAATGTGTACTTTTATTCATCAATTTAAACATAAAATAAATGGTTAAGGTGGTGCTGATCATCCTTGCTACCGTTCTTGTTATGAGTCTGCAACCCCTATGCACTGCATATACAATTTCACAATTACAAAACACTCAACTATGAGTCTCGACTGTGGAAAATGTCCATTTGTCAGAGAGGATTGTTTAAAATCGAGATGTATCACTGGAGGAGGACTCGTCCGTACTGTAATCGCAGTTAATACCATGATACCCGGGCCTCAAATACTGGTAAAGATTTACATAATAGATTACTTTACACGTTTTAATAAAACCAATTTATTGAAAGGTATGCGAAAAAGACGTAGTGACAGTAAATGTAAAGAATAATTTGAGAAATGAAGCGGTGACGATTCATTGGCATGGTATTCACCACAAGCATACGCCTTTTATGGATGGAGTACCATGGATCACGCAACTTCCTATTGCTCCTTATACAACATTTACTTATAATTTTACCGCCGAGCCACACGGAACGCATTTCTGGCATGGGCATTCTGGTAATTATTATTATTATTATTTTTTTTTAATCATTCCCTCTCAAAAAGACTGCCAAATCTTTGTTCTATTTTATAAGTTTTTAGTTCAACTTCTGTTTTAGTTTCTTTCTTTTAGAAATGAATAAATACTGTAAATGATTAATTGTTCTTCATAACGAACGCATATTTTAACAAACATAAATACTTGAAAAAGAAAACAAAAGTAAAAAGTAGAAATAAAATAAATATTTTTTTAATGCTATTTCATTTTCAATAATGACAATTCTATTAAATTTGAATTTTTAAATTGTATTGTTGTACAATTGTAGCATGATTGCCTCCAACCTTCTTAATCTTCCTAGTCCCATAGTTTTGTCTATCGAACCTGTTTCAACATTTTACCATCTTCATTTTTTTTTTTTTTTTTTTTTTTGGCCAGGGCTTTTGACATTTAGGTCATTTCAACTCCCAACTAAGTCTATATTCTATTTACACTTTCAAACACTACGTTCATATACATAAATACATCCATACACTCATTCCGTTTGGTTGGTGGAGTACTTGATATTCCTCCACTGACCTATACTCAATCTAATCTAGATTGGAATTAATGGAGTACTTTTATAAATATTCCGCCATGCCCCTAAACACATATTCTTATGCTTTCAACATTCAAGGGGCGATTTCACCCTCACCCCTCGCCATTCACGCTAATAAATACATGCACTCCTGCAAAACATATAAACAACACATAAGACATTATATACAATAAAAAAACCTAATTTCCTCTCAAAAGCGGAAAAGGGGATTTTGAAACTCGCTACCGTGTTCAAGAACTCTTCTTAAGTCCTGTGACATGCCTACACGCTCTCTATATGGAGCCAAGTCATGACACGCCTCTGTTATGTGGGATACATCCCAGACTATTGAAGATGGCAAAATGGTGAAATGCATAAACGGACAAAATCAGCAAGGCTTGGCAGACTAAAATTATCGAGGACAATCAAGTTCCAGCTGCATCATCTAACAGATATAATAACAATATTTTAAAATCTTGTGTGGTATTTTCATCTACCAATGTTTTAGGGTTTCATGAGTCAGACGGATTTTTTGGTTTAATCACCGTAGGAAACAAAGAACCAACATTAAATGATAAATTGTATGATTATGATCTTCCGGAGCATAGTGTAATTATTTGGCATTGGTATGATCAGGTATTACCGATTAGCTTATTTTAAATTAAATTTTTTATTTTTTTATTATTAACTACTTTGTAATACATTGGCAGCCGACGCAAGAAGTCCTTTTACCAATCCTCCAGAGAAACGAGTCAGTTTTTGGATACGGATTCCTTATCAATGGGAAAGCTTCTTTTAAGAAATATACGCAGAAAGGTAGTTTAGGAGAAATATTTACCACGCCTAAAGAGGTTTTTAGGGTTAAAAAAGTATGTGTTTTCTTTAACACATTAATTAATAAAAACGTTCATTCATATTACATAATATAAAAAAAATTATTCAGGGATTTAGGTATAGATTTAGAGTTGTTTACAACGCTGCAATTTATTGCCCCATCCAGCTCTCTATAGATGATCATAAATTAATAGTGATAGCAGGCGATACAACCCATTTTGAGGCAGTTGAAGGTACAAGTGTAACGTAGATGTGTTGTCATATATCATAATTATTTAAAACAGTTGACAGCTTTATGCTCGGAGCTGGTGATCGATTTGACTTTATACTGAACGCTACAGCAAAATCAGACTGTTATTGGATGAGAATGCGAGCGTTTGGAGACTGCGATGAAAACAAATCAAGTGTACACGCTGAAGCGTTACTGTGCTACGATAATGTTACAATAAACGATCAGAAAGAGCACAGCTACGAAGAAGCAAATCGGCCCGGCGTGGTAAGTATTGTCACAAACTCATTATTTTAATATCGTGTTAAATAATTGATTTTATTGTTAACAGATCCTTAACCCTGCTGAAATCGCTACTCGCAATTACAGTGAAAATAAATTGATTAAATTAGTAGATTTGAACAATTTGGAGATCGATAATTTAAAAAATTACTCAAAGGTGCCGAATGAAACTATCTTCATTCAAATTCATTCCAGACCTTACGGTAACTAGGCAAATATAATTTATACATTCACAACAAACAGAATGTACAATATATTGTTCTATTGTAGAAATTTTCTGTCAATAGATTTTTTTTTAAATTTGTTATTGGAAAATACGTACAATATCATATATTCGTTACAGAAAATATTCCATATCCTGGACCATGGCATCAATTTGACAATGTGTCGTTTAGATTTCCTGGGGAAAATTTCTTGAAAGGCCAACTGAATACAAATACATTCTGCTCTGCCACGACAAAAAATGAAACCTGTTTAGACGAATTCTGTTCGTGTACATACTTAAAGGAGATTGAACAAGGAAGTTTAGTGGAATTGGTTCTTGTAGACATAAGTATTGATCAATAGATTTGTTTTTAAACAAAAAAAAATATATATGTATAAAAGCTGGTATTTTTTCAAAGGTTATAATAGAAATCAGGATCATCCGGTGCATTTACATGGAAATAATTTCTATATTATAGCCATGGGCACTAATAAAACAATTGAAGAGTTGAAGAATCAAAATGAACAAGGTTTAATCAACAAGAAGCTGAAATTCGCCCCAGCAAGAGATTCCATCTCTGTACCAAACCGAGGATACGCTATAATTAGATTTATAGCTAATAACATCGGTTTGATAAATTTGAAAATATTTCAGTGATTTCATATTGGTCTAATATATTTAATTGTTCATTTTAGGCTATTGGATGTTTCATTGCCATATAACAAATCATATGGAAATGGGAATGGCAATGATTTTTCAAGTGGGGACAAAAAAAGAAATATTATCAAAGTGTCGTTCGTATCCTGAACAATGCAAAGATTGGTATAAAAGCTCCTCGATGACTTTACAAGTTCCTTTACAACTTTATTTTTGTATTATTTTGTTCAATGTCCTATTGAGATGTTAAAAACTAAAATTACATCATCATTTACCAAAGAACCTTCGAATTCTTTTCCACTTTATAAATAATGTAGTAGAATAAATTATTCAATAGCATTAAATTTAACACTTAATCCTAAAATGACTCAGTTTTACTAAGTAAAATTGATCCTTACCAATCATCTTGCTCCTTTCGTTGCTAGGTTCATGTGAGACACATTTCGGCATTTTGCCATAATAACGGTCGTGAGGATACGCAGACAAGATGATCAGTAATTATCAAACTATAGGTTCATCACCCCACAGTCCACAAGAGGAAAAAGTCGTTTTATTTAACTGGTAATTGTTTGAAGAGGAATTGATTTCAATAATAATAATTAAGTTTTGGTGATAACTAATAACAGCCAATTAGAGTAATTAAATGTTCGTATATTAACTTATCTGAATAAGATGTTTTTGAGGAAAATTGTAATGCAAGACCACTAATTATTTAAATGTTTAAAAACAATAATTTGTGAAATAATTAAGTCGTAAGTCGTTTACAATTCTCTTTTATGAGAGGTGAACATTTAGAGTATATAATAAAATCTACATGCTTGATGTGGAATAATCTAAACAAGAGAGGCAAATACTATCAAACAAACACAACCAAAATAAATATGTATTGAATACAGAATAATGAAAATCCAACCCTAAAAATTTATTATTGATTTAAGATTGTAAAATTTTATTATTATTTTTCATTATTGTCTGTTCAGATCAAGCAAAGTAATAAATATACCAATTGTGCAAATAAATTCAACTATCACAGATGGTATTTCGCTTAATTCACTAATTTCATGGTCCACTTGACCAATTAATATATTACAATTAATTAAGGTTTTTAGTTGAGATAAAGGGAAAATTCAAAAGGTGCGGTTGAGATTTGGAAGTTTGTGTCCAAATGGTTCGAGGTCACGATAGCTCAAGTGGTAGAGCAGCGGCGTATCATGCCGAAGATCGTGTGTTCGAATCCTGCTCATACCATTGACTTTTTTTATCTCAACTAAAAACCTTAATTAATTGTGGTATTTCACCAAGTTTACTTAGTAGAAAAAATGAAATTTCAAATTGTAAACTTTCATTATTTTTCTTTATTGTCTGTTCAGATCAAGCAAATTAATAAATATACCAATCCTCAAATAAAAAAAGCTATTTCACTAAGCTCAGAAAAAATATTAAATAAGTTTCAAGTCTTCATTTTATGTATAGACTTCATATTTAATGCAGAAGAGTGAAAATACACTCCTAAAAATGTATTATTGATTTCAAATTTCATTATTATTTTTCATTATTGTCAGTTCAGATCAAGCAAAATAATATACCAATTGTCAAATAAATTCACCTACTGTAAAAGGTATTTTGCTAAGTTTTCTATGTGGAGAAAAAAAATGAAACAATTTCAGGAAAAATAATTAAATAAATTTTATGACTTTAGAGTTTAGAGTTTTCTTAGAGTTAAAGACTTTAGTTAATAATGAATATGGAAAGGTAAAATTCCACCCCTAAAAATTTATTATTGATTTAAAATTATTATTTTTCATTATTGTCTGTTCAGATTAAGCAAAGTAATAAATATTCCAATAGTGCGAATAAATTCATCTATTGTAGAAGATATCTCGCTAAGTTTACTAAGTAGATAAAAAATTAAACAATTTCAGGAAAAATAGTTAAATCAATTTTAACGACTAGAGTTCACAGTGAATATAGTAGGGTAAAATTCCACCCCTAAAAAATTATTATTGATTTAAAATTGATAAATTTTATTATTGTTTTTCATTATCGCCGGTTCAGAAAACAAAATAAGAAATGGGACGTTTTGAATAAAATATAGTTTATTGACAACTTGAGTAAAAACGACTGAAGTGGTGGGGAGGAATCTGTCAGTTTTCCTTTGCAGCCGAACTGCAAAGATACCTGCTGGCTGCTTCGTTCGGCCGTGGCCTGATAACAGCTGTCTGCGTATTAACCGTGATTCACAAAATGGGCTTAGTGACACCTTCGACTGACAACCGTCTTGACAACTATTGAATAATATATTTCAACAATAAATGCCCTGAGCGCGTCGACAGAAATGGACAGCTCGATAGCTTTAATCTTTTTTCTATTGCTTGTTAATAATATTTTCCATGTAAGTACAACGGACATTTGAATATTACTTTATTCATTCTTTTGTGAGGATTTGTGACATATTGTTATTGTTTATTACCCGTTGATTTTTTTCTCTTTTCTAGGTTAATGCCAAGTATTGCAAATTCGAACATGAAGGGACCTTCAAATATTATATGTGAGTTCAGTGCCTGTGGCTTCCTACCAGTTTAGTTTTACATTTTGTTAACTAAAGACAGATAATTTTGAACTCCGTAAATTATAATATTACAGGTGGTTCCTTTGGCGTGAGTTATAAAATTTAAAACAGTTTAAATTGTTAATTACAAAACAGCTTATTTGTGTACGAATTTATTTTATTTTAACACAATAGGTTTTTTTAATTTATTTATTTCAAAGTCGACGATTTTAAATAAAGTTATATTTCACCTTAATACTCTTAAATCGCCAAATTTGACTACAGTTTACCCGAACAGCCCAGGGTTTGGCAGCAAACCCAACACACCTCTGGGCACTTCCCTTTACTGCAAAATTTATCATATTTGTATTTACTTGTTGCACAGATTGTATGAGGGGTGTACATGTCATTGCCAATGTCTACACCCCTCCAGATATGGGGTTCCTATGGTGACCCTAGGCTAGTCACACCACTGCCACCAGCGCACCCCAAGAAGTTCAATCCGTCCACTCCTTTGTTCCCGTTCCTCCTCCCAGTGATGGGCTCTACCAGAATTGAGTTCTTTCTTCATTGTTTTAATCTTTAACCTAGCAGACCTGTCTTCTTATCCCAGGTGTTAGTCATGGTGCCTAGGATAGCCCATGTCTGCCTCACACCCAGCTGGCTAGAATAATCTAGCTTCTGAGCAATAATCCAGTAGTTCACAAAAAAGCAAACAGATTTTCTGTATTTGAGGATCCCCAAGAATCTCAGACAATTAACTGGCCAGGAATTGATGTTGTTGGTCTTTTCCCAGTTAACACAAAACCCGATTAGATACCTGTTACCAACAAACTATGTTTCGCAAAAACGAGGTGATTCTCCAGCCATGGGTGAGCCTGTAGTGCTCTATTATCAGCCAAGTAAATATTGTTTCTTTCGGTTTGATTAATGGTGGGGTCGGCTTTGCCTTGTGCTGTGAGGGATCCCTCTCTCAGACTAGAATACAATGACCCGCCATGTTCACGCTGAGAGAACTAGAAAAAATGTATGAAACTAAATTTGTGATATGTCTCTTGATGCGACCTCAGCATTAAAACATAAATTCTCCATGGAACATAAGCACACATGTGGTGGCAACCTGGGTTGAGTCGTGAAGTTGTATTCGCTCGGATCCCGGGTCATGTGGGTACCCAAAGTAATGAGTATGTGGATAAGGCTGTGTAAAGAACTCATCAAATTTTTCACTGTAGTCATGAATATAGACACTTTAATTTTTAAGAATTGAGTTTGATTGGTAAAATTTAAAAAGCACATAAAAAAAAGAGAGAAAAAAGGAATAAGAAGAAAAAATGAATGAGCATTCAAATAAATACGCATTACAAAAGAAAGATAGTAGTATTGAATCTACAGTTAGTTGTGCCAGATTGTGATAAATATATAATGTGGATCCCAGCAAGCAGGCTGACCAAAATTATCGATAATGATCAAATTTTAGGATTTATTTAGTGTGCAGAAATGGCATTACCTACCCCTAACTCGAATGCACCTTGATATCGCAAATGTTCTTTGTATTAATTATTATTTATTATTATAAAATTAAAAAATAACGTGGCAAAAGTCCTCCATTTCTTGGAAAAATCTTGTTTGATTGAATTTGATGTAGAGCCAGGTCGGTTAGAATTGACCCCTCCAATGTTCGTGTATCTCGTTGCAGTTGTCCATTATCTTATTTGATTATTTAGCTTTAGCACAAATAATATTTTAAACATTTCCTCTCATGATTTTTGTTTTCAGGTGTCCCAGAAATGAGTACTGCTGTAGTGCTGGCTGCTGTATTTCTCCAACCTTCCAGTTTTACCAGTTGTGGTATTATTGGTAAGATTGATTACAAATATTTCAAGTGGTTCAATCCAATAGTCTGCAACAATTATCCTCGCGTCAAAAAGTTCAAAATATACATCATTGTACACATTCTGAACAGATGTCTGAAGTGTAAGCCCAATCAAATTGTTAAACCTGACAGAAATTTTAGACTGTTGCATCTGCAGTAGGAAATTTACAAACAGCTGGCAAACTAATATATTTAAGCCAATCCCAAATATTACTCTGAGTATCGGTGAATTGGCTTTCCTTTTCAATATTAATATTGAAGTATTTCAGCCTCTCAAATTGAGAGTGGCTCATTCAGCTCAAATCTCAATAATTGGCACACAGTGAAACTTCCTTTAACGGACATTTTTTTTTTATTTATTTATTTTTTTTTTATTTTTTTTTTTTATAAATCGCTGAAGCTGAACTAATGTTATTTCAGCACCCCTGAAGGAATGTGCACAGGCTGTGCACCACATCCCTCAAGAGCCAGGGTATTCTTTTCCACGCATATGCAAAGCGTTTGACCCCTTTATCTGAGGGGCAGTTTTTAAGATGAATTCATTGATTTCCATCACACAATTAATAATAAAACAAAATTTTAAAAATTAAAATAAAACACTTCTAATTAATTTAAAAATAGTTATAAAAATAAAATTATTTGGGAATGAAAAATTTATATTATACTTGAGTGAAGTGAGTGAAAATGAAAAACAAAGTTTGCAAGATTTGGCTGCAAAGTTTTCCATCAGAAAGACCCACACAGGAGAAATTCCAAAGTATAAAAAGTCACTTTTAGATCAATTTTACGTACACAGAAATTAAAATTTCTGCAGACTTTTTTTTTTTCTTAAAACGTCTGGCTCGGTCATAGACCAGGATGTATTTGCATGTTTGCAGTGCATGAGATTGTAAAATATCACAGCCAAATAGATTTAAAGCGTCTTCACATTGACACAACAGTCAGAATAAGATCACTTTTAAAACCATTATTGCATCAAAGGACCGAGGTTGTATAAAACTGGATGGAAAAACTGGAACAATATTGTACCAACTTTGAACACAAAAACATTTTTAATTGTGATGAGGCCGTATTATTTCTTAGAGCACTTCTAGATAAAAGTATATAGTTAAAAATAGCATTGTCAGGGAGGAACCGTTTCAAAGGAGTGTTTTGCACCTTTTATGCACTTTGAAACTTTTGTGAAAAAGTATGCTCGGTGAATTTGAAAATCCCTGTGGTTAAAGGAAAAGCCTAAAAAACTTCTGAATTTCAAAGGTATGGATATCTTGTAATCCCCATTGTGGCCCATCATGAATATTTTTTCACTCTTGTCCCAAAAGCAGACATCACTGTATACACTAAATTTTATAATAAAATATACCTAGGCTCTTCCCTCCAAACTTGGATTTATTAAAAACTTATTTCAAGCTGTTATATTTTATCTTTACATTTATATTTGTAAATTTATCCTTTAAAATTAGCCCTTAAGGCAAATATAATTAATATTTTGTGTATCAAATGGAGTTGCCTTTTTCTTTTGTTCAGTCGGAAAACAAGAATTTAATTTTTATCTTGCAAGAGTGTGTGGTGTGTTTTGTAATATCCTTGTTAATATAAAACAAAATGGAAATGTGTGCCCTTATTAGTACTTTGTGAGTTTCCAAAAAATAAAATTCCTTTGGTTCGAACTTCCTTTCACACCTTGGGTCATTTTTAGTATATTTACCTATAGAACTGTTGTTAACAGAGAGTCCCGTTATAATTTTTATTACTTTTTTTAGGCTCATGGTCATCTTCATGTTCGTGGTTTGCTCAGGTGGCCAGTGGTGGTATAGATACTGGATGAATGAAAGGTACGTCACAGAATTGAGGACAGCCATGCCTCATCATCATCACCACCACCATCACCATCAGCAGATTAGAAGTCACCATATTGTAAATCAGCCTGCTCAAAACAACACTCCTGCTCCAGGTTCTGGATCGACAAGAGTAGCTTACCACCCACAAACACAGGCGGTTTATTTAGACACTTTATGGAAACCATCTACTTATGGCAATGGTAATTTTTTCAACATGCCTATTGAAATAATCACCATCATACTGTGTTTTGAAGATTGATGATTTCAGGCCACTGTAAAAATAACAATAAAATTTATTGTGGCCTGACATCATCAACCTCTGAAACACTGTATTAAAGCTGAGGCCCAAAAGGGGCGTCATTAGCCACAACAGGTTAGGCATTGATATGGCATCGCTGTAAGGCAAAGGTCTCGGGTTCGAATCCAGCGGCCCTGCATTCGAACCCCACAGAGAAATGGTCTTTTTTTCAAAAACACCGGCACCGTGAAGGTGTATATGACATGACCTCACCTGCAAACTCTCATTTATATATATATATATATATA
>CM077103.1:15115566-15179536 GCA_039619505.1 Cimex hemipterus | reverse complement strand
ATATATATATATATACAAAAAAAAAAAAAAAAAAAAAACAGGCCCACCCAACCATCATATTTGATCGATTTAGAAGTTAGCTTTAAATTTGTCAATTTTTTCTCCTCTAGCCCTTTAAACCTTGTCATTAGAGTACAAGTTAGCTAAATAATACACTTTTTAGTTAAATTTTGTAACTGACCAAGCTTTATATTTATATAGCTCACAATCCACTAATTTTTTTGTTAATAGGAAGAGTAATTTTACCTTCAAACGGTCCACCTCCTTCATACAGTGCTAGTACACAGGCACCTTTTAGCAGGCCTAGTTCAAGCATATCAGGAAATGCGGGCTTTCCATCGCAATCTGACAGTCCGAAGCCCTCGCCTCCTTACTCTCAGATTTATGGACCTCCGCCGAGTTACGAATCTGTTGTTGGACTCTCCTCAATTGGAACCGAAGTAGTTCAACAGCCTAGAGTTCTAGAACAGCAGCACAGTTCGCAAAGTCCAGCGGCCCAAAATCAACAGCCACCTGTATCCCAACAGCCATCAGATCAGGTGTAAATAGTATTAAGGAAGGAATTTATATTTTAATTCAAACGACGTGTCTAATAATAATTTACAATTTATCGAGACACTAGAATGTTACAAAGCAGTGAAAAAGTGCTCCAAAGTCAGAGGTATTTTATTTATTAAATTTTATTCTATTTAAGTTGTTGTTGATGTTATTATTATTGTAGACTGTAGGGTTCAATATATGTGTACATGTTGTGATCTCATAATAATAAGAGGATGAACTATTGAAAGGTCTGAAATGACTTTAGACACTTAAATCCCTGTTAGGTTTTTTTTTTTTTTTTTTATGTTTGAGTCAGGAAGATGAAATTAAATTATGGAAAGGTTCTCAAGGTTGCAATTAGAAAAAGAAACGTTACCCAAATTTCTTATTACTAATCGTGGAAAAAAACTGATGGACGGTCTGAGCACATGCCGCACCACCAATCCACTCATTTCCTCAACATTGCATTGTAGCAATTGCTATAACCCATTTTTAACCAATAAAAAAGTGCATTATGTGCAATATCTAAGTACATTCCAGTAAAGGGCCTGCTTGTTAGGTTCCTTCACATAATTCCTGCTTAAACTGTAGCCAAAGGAAACAAGAGGTTGTCAAACATGAATTATCCGTTTTCTATTTGTCATTTATGGTAGTAAACGAAAGCTAAAATTAAAGCCAAAATACTGTGATCTAACTATGTCACAAAATTATATATGGATTGACAACCATATTATTTTTATTGTTGTGTTGTTAATTATAGGTAACATTTAGGGATGTGCCATGCATTAATATTTTTGTGCGTGTTTATCTGGAATGACAATTTACATTTGAACTGTATAAGTTACAATTTTCAAGACAATCGTTTTGGAAATTTTTTTTATTTATTGTCTTAAATAATTAGGTTCTGATCTAGTAGAACCGCCGCCAGACACAATTTGAATAACTTATGTTTGTCCATTTCTCTTTTCAAATGCAATTTTATCCCTGTTCATTTTAAAACCACATCGGTATTAATTTTATGGTTTAATTTCATGTATTTAAATATTTCTGCTGCCTGCCGAGAATTTCTCGTGCAAAACCAAAAAAAGTCCCAGATTTGAAAAACAATTATTAATCACACAAGCAAACTTGAAAGTCAGCCTCTTAGAGAATTTTGCGTAGAATAAGTTTTAACTATTTTCTCATTTTAAAACTGGTGTAATTATAAAATTTACAATAAACTACCGTATTTTACAACTGCTTGTAGTACAAAATCAAAACTCACGAATTGATGAAAATCTTACACTGATATTTATTTAAGGTTTACTGATGTGAGGCTTTTTTTTTTCTCTACGGAAAGTAAGTGTTAAATGTATTTACAATTATTGTCCTGACAACTGTTCAAATTCAGATGAAAATCTTCGGAGGGAAAATGCAAACATGCTAATTATTTCATTAACAACTAACGTTAGAAATGTATAAAATGGCCTAAATGGATAAAAATAAAATTAAAGACTGATATTTCCTTCTTATTAAAGAGGGAAACTGAAAACCTAACAGAACACGATGATAATATTTAACTTCTTTCACAAATCTTTCAATTAAACGAATGAGAATGCCATTCAACTGTAGATTTTGCTCTGATGAAGAAAGGATGAGTCGTTTTGATTTGTTAATTATTACCATGGTTAGTTTTATTTTTAAGATCTATTATTTTTATTTATTAGGGGGAAAATCCTTGTATGAAAAGTATTTAGTGTATTTTTTAAAGTATTAAGCTTATTTTTTAGTGGCCGTTAACATTTATAATTTTAAACTTTCCTAAACAGACACTTTATGGAAAATTGGGACTGAATTAGTATTTGTTTAATTTTCAATTGAAGCTTATAACATTTTATATAACCAACATTAAAAATAATAATTTGCAAGTTTTATCAATACTTACACAAAGCCAAAATAAGTTACGCCCAAGATGTCTATTAGTCCCAATTAAATTGTGCAATTTTTTAAATTGGTAAAATTGTAGCAATACCATAAAATAAGACCATTTATGTTTATTTAGTAGAGCTCAAGTAGATATTGATTATTGATTACCTGAAGTGCCTCCCTTGTATTGAAAATAATTTTTGGAAAAAAGGTCAAAATCATAACCTAAAAGGACTATTCTACAGTATTCTTATTATTTGTATAATTTTTAAAATTGCTCTGCTGTTTTTTTATCTTTTATTCAACACAATTTTACAATTTGTTAACAATTTGATTACAATTGTTTTACAGGTTGATAACAATGTGATCCAAAACAGGTTTTTATCTATTGAACAACTTTCTTCTAAGCATTGATTTTTTTTTTTTTTTTCAGAAAATATTAAGTATTTTTGACAGGCTCTTTAAAAGTTATACAGTTAATATCGAGTTGTCATTCCTTTGTGTACCTGCTATTATTTATAAATATTGTTAAAATAATTATATATATTTTATTTTATTTTTAAATTTGAATTTGTCCAATTTACTTTAAAACATTAAAAATTGTTTAAATCAATTTATATTAAGGTTGATTTGTATTTGGTTGGTATACAGTCAATATTGATTATATTTAAATCGTTTAGTAAGAATATTTATTAGCCTGTGACCGTGTAAGTTAAGTACAAAGAGGAACTCAAGGAATTTTTTTTTTTTTTAGTAATAAGTACTTTTCTTTCATTCAAAATATTATGCTGTTATTTTACTAATTTCTCTTCACAGGTTTTAAAAAAAATTAAGCTTCATTTTAAAGGCTTTAAATAAATTAAAAAGGCACGTAAAAGCTCATGTTTACACTCCTAAAAGGGATTTTAGTAAAAATTTATAAATTGATCGGTGTAAAAAAATGTCAACATAGCAGTTTTTATTTTGTAATTTGTAGATTTGTTGTAATCAAAATTTTTTAAATTTACTTATTTTCAGTTTATATCAAAAGTTCTTTAGAAAATAAAGAAAATGTTCAATCTCTGTGCGTTGTCAGAGGTGGTGGCCAGCCATCAAAACAAAATTTTATACGTGCTAAACCTCATTGACACATGCTGCCAAGTATATAAATTCAAGTTACAGAACGTAACATAACTCAATTCGTTAAATTTAATCCAATTGAGGATTTTGTTTCTTACTCTGACAACAGTCAGAAAAGGCAAATTCTCAAAAAAAAAAAATAAATAAATAAATAAATAAATAAAATAAAAACTTTTATATTTGTATGATAAAAAAATAATAAGTGTGAATTCGTAATCAAAAAGTAAAATATTTCTTCGTTAACTGTTAAATTTGCAACTATTGATGTTAAATTATCACTGTCTCAAAAAATAAAACTAACTATTTCTCTATGTTCTAGGTAGAAAATCATACTTTTTCAAAGAAATAGTACCTTGGGAATCATTTTAAATTTTCTCTAATATTCTCACCAAATCGTTTTCTCCTTTTCTGCTGTACAATTGCTTTGATTGCACATATATGGAATGATTGAACTTTCGTTCATGTATAAACGTAAATAAGTTACATTATTTTTTATTGTTCTATATATGTATAAAAAGGGTGTGTAAAAAAAAGATGAAAAATTAAATATATACTTTTTAATTACAATGTTCTCCTTCCCCCCCCCCCAATAATTCTTGGATGCAAGAAAAATAATATCATCGATTCGTAATATGAACAAAACATATTTACAAAAAAAAAAGTAATTATGGTCTTATGAAATTGTTGGAGTGTATTCGACACATCTTGATGGATCCGTGGGGAAAAGATGTTGGCATTTTGTCATCAGTCGTTTCAATCCTTGTATGTATTTTCTTTGCGTTTCGTCATTCAACACGTGGGCTACATTTTTTGAAAAGATTTTTTCCCTCCCTGTTCTAGCGTGAATACCGACCATGGTGACACCAATGGGCCACGGAGCGTTGCCGATTGCCATTTGTAAATACGCATCACTCGCCTGAAATTTTAATTTATTTATTTCAAGAAATATAGAGAAAAAAAAGTCTGTTAACCTTACCATGATATAATTTCTGTCCAATAGATGTCGTACGATTTCTGTTAAACTGTCCAGAATATCTTCAGGGAGTGTTTTATTTTTAAGCTTGTTCAATAATGGCTTTAAATACTGTTGTGTCTGGGTGTATGTTGCAAGGGCCATTTTTCCTTTAGTCGTAATTTTCTCTGCTTCACTCCTTTTATTCAGCTCTTCACCCCACAAACGTATCATAAGCTAATTTAAAAAAAAAAAATTATTAAATAAACTAGATTAGGACAAAAAAACAAAAGACAATCAGCTAATTTACCTGAAGAAAATGTATAATAATGTCCATATCATACTTAGCATCTCCTCTTCCAAGTTTGACAGCCATTTGCTGAACTTCTTCATATGTTATTGGCTTTTCCTGTTTTTTCCTGTTGTCGGCATCTGCCGAATCGTCAGCTTGCGTTTTTAATAATTCATCCAAATACGCCTGATCCACTTTTTCCATTGCCTCTTGAAAGTCATTTCTAAAGCCCTAAAAATGTTGATTAAAAAATAAAATTAAATCGACAATTCTTGTAACTGTTCGTGTAGAAACTAACTTTGTTCGGTTCCGGTTCAAGAATTTCACATTTTCTTAACCGTTTGAAAGCATCGAATTCGCTCTCTCCAAAAAGAAGGATAGGCTCTCCTCGTTCTCGTAACCTTTTTATTACTTCCTTTCTTGACAGGGCAGACTTATCGATTACATCTTCAACTGGGCACGATATACCTGGAATGTTTTATTTTATAAACAAGCACATAACACAAATAAAATAATAATATCAATCACATAACAATATATACCTGTATTAAACCTAATAAACATGAAAATGATACCTCAATGTTTTTCAGCACTTTCTAAAACAGCAATATGTGCTAATAAATTCTTGGAAAATGGAACATCTAGACTAAAATTTGGACAGAGATAAAACTTGGCTATCATATGATGTGCCGAGTGGATTTTGAGAAGCTTCTTATGTGCTGAGAGTATAGTTAAACTGATGACATTCAAACGAAGAAGTCAGTTGTGCCTCATCTTTGTCAGAGAACCGTGACCTGAACAGTGACATAAATGACTTTCGGCTGAGAGGACAGTTACACCCATTATGGTTCATGTGAGGGTAATAGTTCTGGTGACTTGAGTTGAAGCAACTAAAGTTAATTGGCTATGAGCATCTTGTTTACCTTTTTGGGGGTTTCAACAACGAAGGACATTGACTCCTTGGGTTGCGGTATTTTCAAAAATTGCTTATTTGCATGTGGATGTGGATGGATGGATACCAGGGACTGAGCACTGCAGCTGTACAGCTTATTGTACTATACCCTGGCTCCATTTTTGGGGGAGGGCTCACAACACAAAGTGAACTTAAGCCCCCGTTGTACCAGTGTTCTTCCATCGAAGAAACTCATTTTTGAAGGAGGTTGGGACCAGGTTCAGGGTCGCTGAGACCCGGTCCCGCCCCTTCCATTGATGAGTGCCGTGTCAATTTCTTTTAATTGCGGCCACCTGTCCCCTTAGGCGTCAGAAAAATTCCAGAGGCGACGGTGGGGATCGAACCCACGACCTTGGGGTCTACTAGCCGAGAGTCTGACGCCTTAACCACTCGGCTACCGCGGCCCCCCTTATTTGTATGTACTCTGGGTTTGAATTCAGGGACAGTGATGAATTGTGATGATTGTTTAACACTAACCATTGTGACAACTGATACTAATGTTCTTTTTAAACCAAGGCATGAGAAGTAATTCTTGTCATACTTTCCAATGGATGATCCACACAAGAAGTCAAACCACTAAACAATATATTTTTCTTACTTCAAAGACATGGGCTCTGCGGGATTTGAACCCAGAACCACAAGCATGGCAAATACAAGTGGGTTCGCCTCTATGGTCCCCTGATAATGTTATTTATACATTTTGGTTTTGGTGGTCAATTTACCGTGTTATTTTTTTCAATTAATTATTTTTTAAAATTGTAAATTACAAGGAGTGATGCTGATAATTTTTTTCTTTTATTTTAATAAAATATTTTGAGAGTCTACCAACTTGGTTTGATTTGGGTCAGGTCTTTATTTTTTATATATATTTTTATTGTTTGAGTTTAGAAGGGTCCTTCAGGTTAACCTGCAGAAAGAAAAGGCTACATCGACCACACTATGCAGGAGGCCTGGACCAAGAAACCCCAACAGACACAAGTAAAATACACAGTATAATTAAGACCAATGGCTTGTATAGTATTTAATAAAATAACACATGCAATAACAGCTGCACACCAACACCAGAAATATGTTCCGGGACTTTGTTACTGCAATCCCTACAGCAAAGACTGCATGCAGAGAAAGAAGACGGTTAATCTGCTAAGCCTACTTCCAAAGAGAAAACCAAGTTGTTGAATGCCACAGTGAGGTAACCTATTGTAGCCTAGCTTCTTGCCATAAAAAAAGAATCCTTCCTTAATGAGTCCAAAACCTGATGGAACAATTTTCCATGAAGGAGGCACGCAAAGAGAATCATAGAAGGGCCATCTGTAAAACTTAAAAAGGAAGTTGAGGACAACCTTAACAGAGCCAGGATTCTAGTTGGACGCCGTCTGACAGGGCTCTGCCGCCTAAGAGTACAGACAGAAGAAAGACTGCAGATATTGCCAGAAAAAAGAGGAGCAGAACACATCTTGTGTTTTTGTGAAGCTCTATGTGAGTGCAGATTCTTGCAACTAAAGGGAGCAAAGCCACAAGTAAGTTTTTTGTGCATAAAGACTTGCAAGTCTACACTAAGTTGTCACTAGCAAAACTATGGAGGTTGAGTGACCGGAAGCTGGCCTCCTCTTTTACTCACATTTATTCTATGCCTTATCTGTTATTTTCATATGGAAAACCAATGTCAGACAAAAATTGTTGTCGATTATTAGTCAAAATAGATGTCATGTATTATTCAATGTCAATTTTATGTTTAAAAAAATTGATATGCAGTCAATGACACGTTTTAATTTAATTTCCTATGCTAAAAGCGACTTGCTGATGGTAGACCGACCATGTATCACTACCCCATCCGATTTTTTCCGCATGTCGTGTCAGTAATTTCTATAGTCAAAATAACGTAGAAAACAACATCTGAATAATGTAAAATGACAAAACGTATCTAACCAAATCTAATATAAATGTTTCAAAGGGATACAATTTTACCAGATTTTGTCTCTTCCTCTTTCTCTTCTTTTGGCTTTTCTCCTCCATATTTTTCGTAATATTCTTCCTTTTCCTTCTGAACTAATTCCGATCGTTTAAAATACTTCTTGGCCGGTTGCTGTAAGTTTTCAAATCGTTAAGAGAAAGTTAGTTATGGTGTCATAATTATAACATACCAGAAGCTGTTTTTCCTGGAGCAACTTCCTTTTCCTTTCAATTTCCTGCTTTAAAATGTCCATAGCGATTTTTCAAAGATGTGCCATTTTAAAAAAATAAATAAATGTGTTTAACCGATTGGGCAGACGTTGTGACTTGTGGGAATTCTGCGTTGTTCTAAACAACAACAAACAAACTGCAAAACACCAACAAATGTGGATGTAACCTTCTTGCAGACGACCACTAGGTCAAATCCAATCCAAGTCAACAAAGGAAAGTAAATTTAAGATCTACCTGGGCAAATTTTGTGTATATATTATTATTTTTCTATTCGTTAATATTATTCCTATTATTACATTTAAAAAAGGTCCTTTTTTAATATTCAAACAGAAATAAATTATTTTTTGTTGATGTAACAGCACATTTAAAAATAATAATAAAAAAATATTATTTTTACTTAATTACTGAGTATAATTTGGTGTTAACGTGTGCAATTAAAACAATCTTGTTTAATCTGTGAACTGTATAGTTATTAACTTTTTTTAGGCATAGCTAAAACAATTGAAACTAACAATTGGGCATCCGATGGAAAATAAACTAAAGGTATTGTTTATTGATAGTAGATAGATAAGTATATTGCTTTTTTTGTCTTAACTTCTTGAAAATATATCTTCTAAAAAAATATATAGGGGATATGTACATGTATTTTATGATCTGTTCATACATATTTATTTTTGAAGTGAAAAAAAAATTGTATAAAAAGTGATTAGATAATATATCAGTTAGCTTTGAGTTGGTCTGGTAATGTCTAAAAAATTTCTGAGTACAGAAGGAAAATTAATGCGACACTAATATATTTATAACAAGACATAAAGGAAACAATGCATACAAATTAGCGATAGAATATGAAGCACCCTCACGCCTCATACCAGTACGACAAGCGTACATAAAATTATGTAAAAAAAATATTGAGTAGTTCCCAGGCATTTACGAGGACTTAAACTGTAACGTTGGATGTAACAGATGAGGGATCGGAACAACTTTACAGTTCACATTCTCAAGTAAAAGTCCAAGATTTATTCAGGGATTCAAACTTAGAACCACTGGCTAAAATTTTTTTGAAAGTCAAACTTAAAAATGTATAAACGTGTAGTATTTAGTGACCGTTAATTAATGGTTATTTGGAGATAGTGAATTTCACACAAGACCGTTTCTCACGATCTCCAAATAATAATTAAAATGTAGAGAAAAAAGAGTAAAATTCCAGGTGCAAAAAATTAGATCATGTTTATCGTTATATTTTTCAGCTAACGTGTAGGATTAAGGATAATTAAGTATCATTTTAATTTTTTATGGGAAAAATGAACAGATCCTTGTCTCCTCTACCAAGTTGTTGCAGTTCCCATTAATTTAATTTTTGCTCTCTTTTCTTCTGATGGTTTGCAACAATAAATGTCATACCAACCTTAGAGTGCTAGACACAGTAAACTCATGATAAAACAACCCTCAAACAACTCACCAAAACTGGCAAAAACACTGCTACAACTGGAGAGGGCAAATCTCAGAGGAGTGGTAGGACTACTAACCGGCCACTGGCACCTGAGAAAACATCTACAAAACATGGGCATATATAATAGTGATCCAATTTGCAGACTATGTAATGAGGAGGAGGAAACAGCCACTCATATCATCTTCGAATGCGGAGTAACGGCTCAATGGAGATTCAATCTGACGCACAAAAATGACTCAGAGAACCACATTGAAGCAATAACAGTCAATGACTTGATAATCCTGAGAAAAAGGATCGAGTCTATTGACTAAACTAAAGAACTAGGAAGGTACAATAAGCCAGAAGGCTGCAGTGCCTGGGGCACACAAACCCCACCTCCTAGTACCTTTGCCACCCTAACCTAACCGTTAGAGTCCTAGCGCTTTTGAAAAAAAAAGCTCATTTGTAAATGTTAGGTTTGACTCCAGCAGCTCTGAATTTAAACGCTGAACCCTTATAATGATGAATTGCCATATCGACGCTTTAACCATTGCAGCCATTGATACCCCGATAAATTAATTAAAATTTATTTTTAAAACATCCAGGGACCCCTCAAAAAAAGACAATTTTTGGCCTTAAACTTTGTCAAAAATTTTCCTTGGGTTTTTTTAAATTCACCTATATTTTTTCTCTTTATTTGATTTTAGATTTGGTCTTCTTTTACCAGTTTCAGTGTACTTTGGTTTTGATTGATCCAGAATTTTTTGGGGGTGAGGTTAAGGTCAGAAATTCCAGGGGCAATGATGGGAATCACCGAGGGAATACGAGGTGTGAGCCACTTGGCTACCGAAGTCCAATAGATTATTTTCTGAGTACTGATCTCATACAAAATTTAACTATATAACAGATATTTTAAAATGTCTGCTTGGTCTCGTACTTTTGGCGTTCTAAGGTGCATTCTATTGCCTCTACAACTTTTTTGAGCACTGTAGACTCTGCAATTATTTTGTCATTGACTTTTGTGTATTCAGTCACGTAAATGACATTTGCTTTTAGCTTCAAATTTTTTCCAATTTGAATTCCTTTTGCAGGCTATATTTATTTTAGGGTATAGTCTAGGTGCTTTTTCTTTTTTATTTATTTTGCCACCAATGTTTCTTCAGGGGACTGTGGTAGCAGAGTGATTTGTGTGATAGACTCGGCTTGTGTGGTTCAAGGTTCATTTCCCACCGATGCCTCTAGCAATTTTTTTTTTCATTATCCCCCCCTACATTTGCGTACACATTTTCTCCTTTGGCTAACATGTATAGTTCTTACGGCCATAACAAATAACCAAATTTTTTTACAGAATTTTTTTTTTTAAATAAATATGTATTGGTTTGAGTATTTGTAAAAATGTTTTCTAGATCCTCTGTCTACACGGATACAGGCAAGATGGGCCTACATTTAGATCTAAAATAGGCTCTTTAAGAAAAGCTTTTAAAAATATTATCTTCGATACTGTGGATGCACCTCATATTTCAAATATTCCTAGTCACGATGCTGAAAATAAGCAAGATTTAGCTGCATCGAGTATGTTCGAAATAATATGTGTATATTTCAATTGTTTAATTTATTTTTTACTAATTAGATCCTCGAAGTTGGTGGTTCACAGACACTAATAAAACGTACGTGTCCAAAATTGAGAGTGACATTGCAGAATGTTTTGAAGAAAGCGTTTCTTACATTCAGGACCATGTAAATAAAAACGGCCCTTATGATGGTCTTTTTGGCTTTTCGCAAGGTGCAACATTTGCAGCATTGATTTGTTGTTTGATACAAAAAGGGGGTAATTATTATTAACGTTTTTTTTAATTGTTTAAAATTTAAACATTAAATAAATTGTTTTATATGTTTCAGAATTCCAAGCAAATTTTAAATTCGTCGTAATTGGTGCTGGTTTTCGTTCTTTGTGCAAACCTCATTTAGATTGTTATAATACAAAATTAGTAATCCCTTCTTTGCACATCATCGGTGAAACCGATCAAGTTATTTCAAAAGGTAAATTTAGCAAATTCACATTCTTGATCAGCGGTTCCCAAACTTTTTTAACCCCACAGACCCCTTTGTAAAGTCAAAAATTGGCCACAGACCCCCGAGTGAAAAAACCACATAAATCCGTAATATAAAAATTACAAATAAAAAAAATAGCTTTGTTGAAGAAGTATTTTTGAAATTATAAATTATAATATTAATTATTTTTGTTTAAAATGTAAAAAAAAATTAATGACTTGGATGAACGTGATGAGACAGTTTCTTTCTCTTGTGATGAAGTTCTTAACTGAATCCATGTTCAAATAATAACTAAATAGAAAGACAGGAAAGCAGTTAACAACTTCTGTACAATAACCCATAATGCAGGATATAAAACGGGGATCTAGTTTTGTAACCAGAATTTGTGATATCCTTATTCGAACATTGGTATGTTTTCATCTGTGTTTGGGATCTGAGTTTGTCCACGCGCAAAAGGGTTCAAGGTAAGTGAATAATTTCTCCAAATCTTTGGTTGGTGAACAATCTGAATGGAAATATAGTGTAGTAATTGAAAAATTGGAGTCAATTGAAAGTTCAGAACTGGGTAGGTTCAGAAATTAGAACTACATATGCAAATTTGGATCTGCTGATCATTAATGGAAAAAGAAATAGGTAAAAACAATGGCTTGCATTGAAAAAATAAATATAATACACCAAATCAAAACAGACAATTAATTAATTTTTAAAAAAAATTGGAAAATTATATGTAGGTTGTAGAACAATTTTTTTTTTATGTTGATTTTACCCCCCATTATGTTTTCCTATTGAAAATATTTTAACTAGAACAGTGGTTCCCAAAGTGGTCCCAACGGACCCCTAGGGTATCATTCAGGAGTTCCATGGAAAATTAAAATTGATTTGGGGGTCTCTGAACCAAGTCTGCACAAGGTTTAATATAAAATAATATAATATAAAACAGAAGTATGTTGATCATCTAAAATTGTATGTGTAAATCGATTTTATGCACTCTTTGATTCAATGTTGGAATTTTTGGAAAACAAAGACAATGATTTGCAACACAATTTAATTAACTCAAAAAAATGGCATAGCCTATACGTCTGATTTATTTGCCAAATTTAATGAAACTAATTCGAAACTACAAGGTGACCAATTAAATTTAATCAAACCTAAAAGCGCAATATCTGCGTTTGTTGCAAAAATTCTTCTTTACAAATAGAACTTTGGAATACTCTTCCAAATCTTTTGAAAGTTGCAAATTAGAGATGAAGATTTCCTTGCTTACCGTCAACACTTACCGGCTACCCTAACAATCCCTGACTTAACGGCTCTTCGATTATAAAAAGTTCATGCTTTAATGTATTTTTGGTTCTGATGAAAATCCTCTCGGCTTCTTTTCTATCAAGAATTCAATGCGCTGAGTTCTTAATCCCTTATTGTGTATGTATTTAAAATATATTTGTATTTAAAATTTTAAAATATGGTGTTTACACATTATAAACTTGTATATATCATGAGAAGTCAACTTTTTAAGAGAAATACTTTTCAGAAAGAATTACTTGTTTTGAAAGAACATATTAATAAGAAAAATTGGGAGTATTTAGCTTCAGAATGGATAAACGCTTTGTGAATTTTAAGCAATATAGCTATATTTTAGACAGATATAATTAGATATAATTTAGCTTCACATTTAACGTTGATTTGAAATGTGAAGACCTGGAGAACTTTTTTTTATTTCCCCCTTCGTGGATTCAGAATCCTGATGAGCAAAATGTTTTAATTTACTAATGCATTCTTGCTCGATTGTAATTTTAGTCGCAATTATTAATGATAGTTTATAATTGATATTTGTTTTCTGTGTATTTTCAGAGAGGTGCGAAAGTCTATTGGAAATCTTTGAAAACCCTCAAATACTAAGGCATCCTGGAGGGCATTACATTCCAGCATCCAAGGAATTCAAACATGTTTATAAAGAATTTTTCGATAGATTTCGATGAACTGTGATAAAATAATTATGTATCCTATTAAAAAAAAAAAAATTAAATTTAAAAAAATACAGATAACACGCAAGAAAAGATACCTTATTATTATGAATAATGCTGAAGTTTTGATTTTGCATTAATAACCAACGATATCATCGGTATATCCTTTGATTTTTGTATAAATTTTTCTAAAGACTTCCGTCACGCAAGACCTTTGGTATGGAGTCAACTATTCTGGAGTGGCCAAAGATAAACATAATAAATATTATTCTGAACCAAAACAAACATATCTGACTAATAAATATACACAAAAAATTGTTAAAAAATCACTTATTGAATTTGTACGTAAGTTGAAGCGATTCCATCAAGAAATTGATTTGATACCTGAAGTGCATGGTATGGTCACATTTGAAATACATAAGGGTAAATGTATTTATTAGTTTGATTGTTTAGAGATGTGATTCCATTGAGCAACATTATTGTGCCCCACTACCAAACTAGGTTAGTAAAGAAAAATAATTCCTGTCGTACAATATGGCTTAACGCCCAACTGTTGTAGTGTCATGGACTTGGATCAAACCATTTATAATACATTTTTCATACTATTATCAATTAAAAAACCATAGGCTATGTCGGAATCCGAATTCAGGTAAATATGGGTCATACACCCTAACCGCTCAGCCAACCTATTCCCCTAAATTAGATAGGTTATGTGTTCAAAGATTGTGGGCGAGACTCTGGCGACCCTCAAGTACCACAGTGACTGACAATTTTTCATCTGTATACACTATGTAAAATAAGTTTTTATGAAAGTATTTATTAGCATGAATAAAATGGGATCTCGGTGAAATATTGGCAACCACCCAACAGTTTTAGATGTGTGTTAGTATGAATATTGGTTTTCAAAGTGTTGTTTAAGCCATGTCACTAATAAACGGAGGAATAAATAATTTATGAGAGAAAACATCCCACAGTTTCCATAAATAAAAAATCATAAAGCCTTCATAGAGGAGTATCATTTACACACTGACAAAACGTGAGAAGCCGACAAACACAAATGGCCAGAATTTGTATTCTCAAGTAAAGCCCCATAAAAGTACCTCTGACGTTCTGCATGAAGTAAGCTAATTGCTTGTTTGTTAATAACTCTTAGACAGTTCTGTTGAAAAAGATTTAATTTAATTTAAAAGTGGTCTGTGGCAAATGTACTTATTTGTTTGAGGATATGACTTTAAATAAAATGTATCCTAAATTTAACAATCTAATGGATAATGCCAAGCTGTCTTGTACATATTAAGCTTTTACTTTTACTCAATTCATTTATTCAAAAATTTTGTGGACGTTGTTATGCATCATACTCAACAGCATGGAAATTACAACTCTGGCACAACAGTTTTAATTTAATGTTCTCTCCCCTTTCAATTTAATAAATTTTCTATTCCGTTTGTCAGTCCTAAACGTACATGCATACTGAATGAATAGGATAAAAAGAAAGAAAAACACTATGTATTTGAAAAACATTGCTTTAATAAAAAGACAAGTGAAAAATAAAATTACTCTCACATATTCTACTGAAAATAATTTTTAAAAAGTTTACTCCAATCTTAATATTTCACATAAAATTGAGTGAAAGTTAAATTCAATACGATTAGATACACTGCGTACGCTGGTACACAAATTTGCAATGAAGGAACATAAATATATGTATAAAATATATAAATAAAAGTAACTCAATTAGATCACAGAAGTTTCAACTAAAACAAATTATCTCTTATTCTATTATTAAGTCCTTAAGTCAAAGCAGAAAATTTAATATATCTATGTGCAATAAAGTTGAAACTAGAAAAGTAATCTATACGTTCCTTACATGGTAACATTCTCCAATTTCAATTTTTTTTTTTTTTTTTTTTTACATATGTGTAACTTTTTTTTACAATTTTTTGTACTGTTAAACACATTGATTCCAATGAGAATGACAAAATAGTTATTGACAAAGTAAAGATCTAGAAAATATATAATTTTGCCCTGTACATACGAAAAGCTTTGATAATACTGATGTACATAAATAAAAGCATGCTTAAAAAAATATGTCACAAAAAAAGGAATAGATAAATTTTTACATTCTATTTACACAACATTGAGTAATATTAATATACACTACATATTTATCAGTCTTTAAAAAAAAAAACAGGAAAAAATATACAACAGCTCACCTTTTCAATAAATTGGCTAAATCCAAAATTAGTCAAGAATTATTGTTTCTAAAGATTCTTTTGCAAATGACATGGTTAAGCGTTTTTCAGCTTCTCTAATGCTGTTTAAAACAGGATTTATAATTGAATCGGGGAATTTTTTTTCTTTGGCTTCAACAATCAATTCTTTCAATTTGGACAAATCAGAGAGCTGACAATTGTCATCTTCCAAAAAACTATTTACAGAATACATCCAAGCGTCGAAAGTTTCTGCTTTTAACTTCAACTTATGCAGTAGGACTGATAACTCGCTTAAGTTGAATCTGTATTTTAGCCTGTGCTTGTTTGGTGGACACTCGGTGCATAGTTGATCGTGATGTTGCAGGCAGACCAATTTGAAGGGCTTACACTCACAAGTTACCCCAGAAACGAAGCAGAGTGTCTTACAAAAATCACACTGTCTTTCTTCGTCGGTGTATTTTTCAAAAATGTCTCGCCTCGACTCTCTTACACCCCAATCGAAAATGTGTTTCCTCATTTTCTTCTCGAACACAACCATTTGTAACATGTCATAAAAGGTCGCTGCAGCTATTCTAGGGTCGATATTTTCTGCGTCGAGTGCTATCTTACAAATGAGCTCGTCGTGGGAGAAAACACAGTGGCGGTGAATTATCGAGTAATGAGTGACACATTCACGACCTAGCATCAACCAATCTGCAGGGCCAAAATTCACTGCTTCAGCACAGTTATATCCTTGATTGAATCCGGAATGGTATGCTCTTGGAAAAGTAATCACAAACTCTCCCGCCGACTGGTCAGTCCTGTAAACCGGTATTCCATCGTTTATAAGGGCAGTGGGGTTTAACATTGTCGTGAGTTGGTGGAGTAAATCAGGCTGAATTTCAAACAATTCAGGTGCTACTTTCTTCATCGTTATTTCAAACTCTGGAGCAAAATTCCCCGGCACGCCATACCAAGTTTTGGGTTCGCCCCAGTGCAGATAATTAATTGAATAGCTCCAATGATCTTCGATATGCCAACAAAAGGTGGCAAAGCACATACCGACGTACATCCAAGGTGTTTTTACGCCAGATATTTTCCCTGGGATGTGACCAAACACAGAACCATCCAGTACTGGGAAATTGTTAAGATTCCAGGGTGAATTTACATACTTCATGATGTCAGGATTATCAGTTATTGGGTTTATGGTGTCTTTTGTAGGGAATCCTGAACCCCGGTCAATGGAGTGAAGATCAGAGCCATACTCAACTGTCACAGTCTCATCAATCGATGATACAATCTTCCAAAATTCTTTTTCAACTATAGACAAGGGAACTGTATGAGCGGGTCGTTTAAAATAATTGGTTTTAAATGCATCTGCCATCTCACCAAATTCGACTAATGTATATTCTCGATCTGCTTCCTCAAAGCCGAAAGCGTCCTCCCTTTTGGCGACTTCCTCAGCAATGCATTTTGGGCATCTCCAGGCGCATTTAGGATTAGTTGGCAAAGGCTGCAAGAGGCACAATTTATGGTAACTCTCTTTACAATTTGTGCAAAATAGAAGCTTTTCTTTTGATGACTCTCTTCCCATACAACTGAGACATTGGTATCCTTTGACTAACTTTCCATCCACTTCCATTTTAATTTCAGGTGCCTCCTCTTTTATCCTTCTTGACTTTTTGTTCAAACAGTTTTCCTTGAAGATGTCGAAGGGCTTGAGGACCTTCTCGTAGTTGTACTTCAAGATTGACGACATGGCCCGGTCGTTGGACATCTTCATCCGCCTTGCAATTTTTCCCCATTTCTTCTCGGAGGACACCACATGGAAACCGCCTTCACTCTGGACGACTCGGTGCAGGGAGTACAGATCCAGTGTCTTGCCGTCGTAGGTGGGTATCTTCATCCTGGTGCCTTGTAACTCCCAAAACGAAGCTATCTGGTCGAGGAAGTTGAGCTTCACCCTGGTCAGAGCTTCGAGCTCGTTCAGCCTCTGGAGCCGAGGGGTGAATCTAAAATTGGTCACGTCCGCGGCGAAAGGAGGCTGCCAATCCACCGGCGGTCTTATCCTGCAGATCCCAGTCTTCTCGGCGATCGGCCTTATTTTGTTTATGTACGACAAAGGATCCCTGAACTCCTCCTCTGTCGGATCGAACACCGGCGCCTCGGGAGGCCTTTTGAAACTTACATCCAGAGAAAACACTGGCCCGACACTGGACATGTCACCGGTGAAAAGTGCAATTATAAAACACTGACACTTTCGGGAAACTTTTCACTAAAAACCGTGCCCCTTTGAAAAAGGGTCGGCTTCCTCTACCTGACCCTTTTCCCCCGTTGACAAAGCGCACTAATCCCACCCCCAATCCATGAAAATGGAGAATCCATTGAAAACTTCGTAAAAGCGATTCGCGTCCGTCATTGCCTCCTTGAACAAACAGCTTTCCTCCTACAAAATGCAAAAATTATACTTTTTTTTTGTCTTTATTCAATCTCTTTTTTACACACCATGCACGTTAAAAAAGCTCCCCGTTACTACTATTCTCCTTGTTTTCAATATACTTTGCGCCTGTGCTTATAGCGCTGCACGTTCTAGCAACTGGCAAGTAAAAAAATAGCAATCGAATTAAGATGTCCTTTTGACTCATGCAATACAACATTAAACACGTTTTTTTAATGTAAAAAGATAATAAAATCACTTAAAAATAAAGACAAACACAATTTTTAAAACTTAAATCCCACGCGACTCCTTCAGAAAAAAAAAATCATTCGGCCATATTCGTTATCTCCATTCCGTCACTAATGCGACTTACAAGCAAAAAACTATAAAAATATACGAACACGCCAAAATTGATTTTTTTTATACAAAAAACATATTTATTTATTTTATTTTCTGCAGTGTGAAATATACTTTAACAGGACGTTACTAAAGTACAGTCAGTTTCATGCTAATATTTTTCAAGAATACAAGTACCCTCTTATTGTTTTTATTAGCAAGCAATAAGCAATTTTTAATTGTATTAATATTTAAGCATTATTGTTTTTAAAAAATAAACAAAAATTATAAAGAAGACTATTACAAGAGAAAAAAATTAAAGGACAGCAAAAAAATTGTTTTCATGCAACAACAACAAAAAAAAGTGAAATCTCACTTAAGATATGAAAGAAAGGGGCAAATTTTCCAACGCACTGGGTTTGTCGAATGGGCCGATTCGTCCTTGTCCTTTGTAGAAAGGGTAGGTCAAATATTCCGTATTGTCTGGAGTCGGCGTTCGATTCCGGCCAGCCTGTTGCCAACTTTTTCCCGTAATTTTTGTTGGGGCTGTGAGCAGCTGAAAAACAAATTTTACCTTCAATGTTGCCAACGTGAAACGGACCAAGGGGGTGGTGGGAGGTGGCGACCCGCCGCAAGTGGGGATCGCGAGGCGTGATCCATCGCAGGCCGATTGGGCCAAGAATACTCCCAACCGAGTTGGAAGCAGCACTTTTATTGATTTTTTAAAAAATATTTTAGGAACAAGCATCAAACGTTCACTTCGACAGGACTCTCCGGACATAACTATTATTGAAATATAAAAACTAAAATACATTTACTATTTATTTTTTAATGTCAATTTGATAATATATTTTTCTACATTGCAGGCCGATTTGACCACAATTATGTACAATGCACATTCATTGACTTATAAAAGAAATATTTATAGAAGCAAGTAGCCAATTTTCACGTTGTCAAAAAGGACTCCTAGGATATTTTATTTATTTATGGATCGAAATCCACTATAAAAAAGACATTTTACTATAACAAAAAATGCAAATAGTATATGTAAAAATACAAATAATATATATAACAAGAATAAGGACATATATATACATGGTAAATATACATATAAAAATACAATTAAAGAGTAAAAACTGAACAACAAAAATGAAAGACATAATTAATAACCAAATAAGGCAGAGGAAACGAAATAAAGCTGAAAGACAATTGAAATTACAATTAATTAAGTGCATATTTAATGAAAATAATGCCCTTTGTCAATATATAATAAGACTGGAGTGTGAGAATTAGTTAAACCAGTAAATGAAATATATTGCAATAAATTTTGTACGGTACAAAATATAAAAGCATTCAACTAAAGGTTGTAGGATATGGTTTTTCACAGATTGCACAGAACTATTGAAGAAGTCAATGGTATTGCAGATTTGTTACTCTTGATCATCATACAGAGAAGAGAGCGTGTAGTTAGAGCTTTGGAATTCAATATAAAATAGTTTATAGGTTTTAAGATAGTGCAAAGGTTGCAGTTGAGAGAGGAGAGACGGATGCGATTGTTTAATAATTTAAATGCAAAAACAATTTCAAAGTAATCCCTTCATAGCGCCAGTTCGAAAAGTTTAAATTCAGAACGGATTCCAGGGTAGGCAGAGTTCGGGGATTCAGTTTGTAGGAAAATTTTTTAAAAATTTGTTTTGTACAGATTATAACAATATTTTTAAAAACGGAAGTTATCTCAAAGGATAAGCTAATCCCCTACAGCAGGATCGGACAAGGAGTGTGAGTTGAGATTTCAGAGGACGAGGAAGGACTGTCTCTCATCTCTTTTTTTTAAATCGAACAACCTGCGGTATTTTCAATTTTTAAGGGCAAGGAGTTGGCAGCGTATGTTTTTTTTTTTATTTGTCACATATTTTATTTTATCAACAAGTATTTGAATATATTATTTTTCGAGACCTTAGTTATTTTTGTGGCACAAAATTCCTTTTCATTTTTTTGGAATTATAAATATTTGTTTCTTATTTTTCATTTTCACACAATTAAGGAGATTTATATGCATCGAGTGAAAGGGATTCACCAAAGATCGTTATAAGATTTAAGAATTTTTTGAGAATTTAGATAGAACGGGTTCCAAACAGGTGTAGCGTATTCTAGTTCAGGTTGTACAAAAGCTTCGTGATGGGCAAAACAGGATTTTTAAATTTGTAGGTGTTCCATATGGTGAAACCAAGCACCTTCATAGATCTATTTTTTATTGAAAAGATACATTCTTTAAACTTGAGCTTTTCATCAAAAAATACACCAAGATCCTACACCTCCTCAACTCGCGTTAAAAGAGAATCATGGAGAGTGTAGCGATAAAGAAAAGGTTGTTTCTTATGAGAGAATGTAATTGTGGAACACTTGGAAACAATAAGAACAAGTTTGTTATTAGAGCACCCGGTTAGCACATTATTGATAGAATTTTGTAATTGTAAGCAATCAGAAGGAGAAGTGATTTTGGATTTTCTGATCATAAGCAAATAATAAATATTTAATAACTGTTATTGGAAAAGAAAAAAGAAAAAAAACCCTAAATACATTTTTTTTTAATACCAAGTTAATAATTAATTCTTCTACATCACAGGTTGATTTTGACAAGTGCATTGAAAACAACCCTTTCATTTTTTTAAATATTTACACTGCACATACTGATTGTTCTCTTTGACACAAGTACTCATCAGACATAATTATTATTGAAATGTAAAAACTGAATATATTATTTCTTTTTTTATTCCCTAATAGATAATATACTTTTCTACATTGAAGGCTGATTTGACCAAACATATGGTGCATTGGAAACAAAACTTTTATTGATTTTTTTGTAGCAAGTGTCAAATGTCCAGTTTGACAGAAGGGCTTTTTGAATATAACTATTATCGAAATATTAAAACAAAATAATTTAATATTTTTCTTTTAATACCAAATTGATAGTGTATTTTTACATTTTTTACACCTCAGGGTGATTTGGCATTGGAAACAGCACTTTTATCGATTAAAAAAAAAAACATTGTAGAAGGAAGTACTGATCTTTTCACTTTGACAGACATATTGGGTTGTCCGGAAAATAATGCAGGATTTTAAGTTTTCATTTAAAAAAATCTATATAAAATATTCTGTTTACGTTTACAGGATTACTCATTTGTATGAATGTCAACACTTATTAATCCTCTTCCAAACGATATTGTTTGTTTACCTCTGTAGCATTCCGCTACTTGGAAATAATTCAGTCATCCTTATAATGACAAAGCGAGAATTTCGTACGATTTTCTTTTACGAGTTTAAACTCGGCCGAAGCGGAGCCCAAACGGCTAGAAACATTAACCAAGTCTGGGGCGAGGGTTGTGTTAATGAGTGCACTGTGCAAAGGTGGTTTAAAAAATTTCGGGAGGGAGATTTCAGCCTTGAAGATGAAGAAGGTCGTGGAAGGCCTTCCTCTCTTAATGATGATGTTCTGCGATCAGTGGTGGAAGAAAACCCCAAAACAACTGTTCGAGAACTTGCAGAGCAACTCAAAGTCAGTAAAACGACCGTCGCTGACCACCTCAAGGCGATTGGAAACGATCGCCAAAAAAATCAGCGCTTTGATGTTTGTGCATCACTTCTTTGTCGAAACAAAAATGACCCATTTCTGGCCAGAATTGTTACATGTGACGAAAAGCGGATTCTCTACGATAACACTAGACGTTCTGGACAGTGGCTCGACAAAGGAGAAGCTCCAATACATTTTCCAAAGCCCCCAACTCATCAAGAAAAGGTAATGGTTACGGTATGGTG
The DNA here is from genome assembly GCA_039619505.1 of Cimex hemipterus. Classification (NCBI taxonomy): domain Eukaryota; kingdom Metazoa; phylum Arthropoda; class Insecta; order Hemiptera; family Cimicidae; genus Cimex; species Cimex hemipterus. Next base: position 15,157,372 of record CM077103.1, on the reverse strand, counting down.
GGCTTCATTTGGTTTAATACACTACAGCTTCTTAAATCCTGGCGAAACCATCAATGCTGAATCATACTGTAACCAAATTAATACCATGCATCAGAAATTGGCAGTAATGAAGCCCTCTTTGGTCAATCGGAAAGGGCCCATTTTGTTGCATGACAACGCTCGACCACATGTGTCACGTGTAACGTCACAAAAATTATTGGAGCTTGGCTATGAAACTTTGCCTCACCCACCCTACTCTCCGGACCTCTCGCCTACTGACTACCATTTTTTTAGACACCTGGACCACTACTTACAACACATAATATTCAAAAATCAAACGGAACTGGAAAATGCATTTATTGACTTTATCAATTCTAAAAATTCTGAATTCTACTCAGACGGAATTAATAAGTTACCAACACGTTGGGAGAAATGTATTGAGAGTATGGGAAATTATTTTGATTAAAGAACATTGCTTTAAAGTAACTAGTTTCTTTTTTTTTTGTTTAATACCAAAATCCTGCATTATTTTCCGGACAACCCAATAACTGTTACTGAAATATACAAATTAAATATAATAATATATTTTCTACTTCATAGGCCAATTTGGTCATGAATATTTGCCTTATTGTAAACAGCACTTTTATTGATAATTTAATATTTAAACTAGCAAATTTCAAATATTTTCTTCCTTGTTAATCATTATTGTTTATGTACAATTAATTAGAAACTTATTTTATTATTTGGCTTTTAATAGCATGTATGTAATGAATAAAAAATTTTAACACCTTTAATACTAAAATTAATTAATCTTTTTATGTAAAATATCGATTGAAATGAGTTGTGCCATGAGCGGGATTTGAACCCTCGACCTTTGCCTTTGGCTGGGTTCGAACACCATCCCAGCCAAAGGTCATGGGTTCAAATCCCACTCATGGCACAACTTTTTCATTTCAACCGATACCTTACATAAAAGATTAATTAATTGAAAAAAGTTATTTGGTCAATCGTACCATAAAATATAATGCACGTATTTATAATTGCAAGGGAAGAGGCTTATTAGAAAGAAAGAAAAACACTCAGTTCCTTTGTCGACCTATTGACGAATATATCACCCTGATCATCACTATCAAACTATTAATAATTATTTACATGATTAACAAATCTATACTCATAATATTAAATCCACTAATTTGGTGGTCCGCTTGAGCAATTAATATATTTCAATTAATAAAGGTTTTTAGTTGAGATAAAAAAGTCAATGGCACGAGCGGGATTCAAACCCGAAAAAATGGCAAAAAGGAAGTAAAATTCCAAAGGTGGAGTTGAAAATGGAAGTTGTTGTCCGGGTGGATCGAGGTCACGATTGGTCAAGTGGTAGAGCAGCGGTGTATCAAGCCGAAGAGCGTGGGTCTGTTTCACTCGTGCCATTGACTTTTTATCTCAACTAAAAACGTTTATTAATTGTAATGTATTAAAATTATTATTAAAATTAGTAAAATCAATCATTAAAAAATTATGGTCATCCACAATACGAAATTAGTAGTTGGACATAAAACCCTCCTTTACTTTTTTAATTAAAAATGATGGCTTCGACCGTAATGAATTTTTGATTTTAGATTAGTAGAATGGACAAGATCTACCAACTAACCATACTACAATTACAATTTTATAAAGAATGGACAATTGTTAACAAACCCAAACACAATACACAAACAATTATTAAATACAGTACAATATCCATTCCAAAAATTAATTGAAAATAGTAAAATTTCCAAAGTAAAAATTTAAAAGTAGAGTTTTAGTTTAAAACAAAATCTGTTTTTAACTATCTTTGATAATCATATCTGTTTAGCACAAAAGGATTATACTATTTAAATAGTCAATAATAATAAGTAAACAGAGGAAGAAAGAAGTGTAATGGTATTACTGTCAAGCATTTGGAAATTATATTTTTAACAGCAGAGTCGAACAGATTTTATTATTAAAAAAAAATTATATGATTTACGATTTCATTGTTCAAAATCCTCATGAAGAACCACCTGTTCAGTCTTAAGTTATAAAAACAATGAGGATACGCAAACCAAAAAAGGAATTTACAAAACAACTTTTGTGTTCTTCGCCTATGATTGATTCTCTTGAAACACGAATATTATTAGCCTTATTCAAAATTAATTGAGGTTTTTAGTGCAACCGGCATCACAGCACAGTTATATTGTACTCTTTTATTAAAAAACTAAATTTATACACCTTCCAAAATTGTCTCTAAATAACAGGCTGAGTCTGATCGGTGTGTTCAATTTAAGTTTTTTAATAAAAGTGTACAATATAAAAGTGCTGTCGCTTAACGATTGGAGACAAATTAGTTGCATGTTCATCACCAAAAACCAGTATTTTAGCTTGAAATATATCGGTGATCTTGGTTTGCCTATTTCACAGCATGAAACTATAGTTTAAAAGTTATACATATATACGAGTGTTTTTGACCTTGAGAATCCAGTGGGTTGAAACTGGTCGGTAATAAAGTCAATTGGACATTGAAAGTCTATTTATTTATCAACCTCCTAAAATGAGTATTAAAGCTGTGGCCCAGATCACACCACTATATAAGATAATTAAGCAGTTGGTCGAAAGGATGTCATAGCATAGACAGGGTGACGTTCCTCAAAAAATCAGGAAAACAGCCCTACAATAATTACACAGTTGGTCAAATAAGTAAGAACAATTAAGGTTTTCAGTTGAGATAAAACAGTCAATGACACCAGCAGGATTCGAAACCGTGATCTTCGGCTTGACATGCCGCTGCTCTACCACTTGAGTTACCGAGACCTCGAACCACTCGGACACTAACTTCCCATCTTAATTCAATTCAAAAGGTGGGGTTGAAATGGGAAGTTAACGTCCGCGAGTGGATTGAGATCCCAGTTTGAATCCCGCTCATGCTATTGAATTTGTTATCTTAATTTAAAACATTAATTAATTGTAAGATATGAATTGGTAAAGTGGACCACAAAATTAGTGAATTGAATAAATAACAACGTTGAAAGGTACTGCGAGCTCAGATAAGAGGGATGTTTCCCATCAATCTAGAAAACATAAAGTTGCAATAATTGGACAAGTTATCAAATAAATAAGGTTAATTTAGAACTAATTATGCCACGCCAAAAAAATGTAGTGACATGGAATTTCATAAATTGGTGTTGTGACATCTGCCTTTACCATTCCACCTGTGATGCGAGAACTCCCCTGAATTTTAATTTCTCCCCCCCCCCTTTTACTGGTAGAGAAATTGGTATAGAAAGGGATAATTTATAAATAAAGTCAGTCCAGACCTAGGAACCGCTTCAAGGCAGGAAACAATCGATCGGGAAAATATGAAGCCACACTTTGACTTGGACCCAACAGGGAATATGCGATCAAGTCGAAGGATGAGAAACTCAAAAGGTGCTAGGGATGTTGCAGACACTAATCGTAGTATTTGTTAATGGACATCCCAGATTTAGAGCTGAAGCTGTCTTTTTAGATTAAGATTTTTTCAGGTTGTGAACATTTAAAAGACAGAATTGTGATAAAATAAATTTCAAAGACTCTCTACTTTATTAATCTCTCAAGCCTCATCTACCTCTACACAAGAATAAGTAAGCAGTGAAGCGCTTATGCCGACTCTTATCGCTAATTCGAGCAATATAGAGAGATTATCCCACTCACCAACAATATTTAGATTAAGGTGTTTGTATATGATTATATTGAAATATTGGGCAAGTCTGTATGGTGATAAAGTTGGTTCTATAATTAGAAATTAGCAAAAAAATTTAATCTTGATAATTGTAGATTTTCAAGCTAAAATATGTAATATTGTATTGAGGACCTTATAAGTCCCGAACCTACAATTTGTTCATCTCAGGCATTCGATGAGAATAATAAAATCATGATGATTGATGATGGGGAAGTTAAGATATTATGTTGAGGTCTGTACATTTCTGACCCCGTAGCTTGTTAACCTCTGATCACACTTCATTATTATATGCAAGCCAAGTTGACTGAAGATGGACTTTTTAATTATGCTATTAAAACTGTGCAAATCTGGTTTATCAGAGACAATTATGCAAAATATTGTAAACAGAATTTGTTAAAATATATCAAACGCGTTGAAAATTTTGCAGCTTATGTTGTCTTCTTTTTTAAAAATATGTTCTAGCAGAATTTTATCATGTGATAATTGAAAGCATTCATTTGTTTTTGAATTCAACATCGTTAAAAGTTTGAAATGTTTGCGTAGAATAAGTTATACATTTTTATAACCGTATTAAAAGTCTAGCTGTTTGAAACGGTATGGCTGTAATTTAGAGAGGAGGCACTAAATTGTTTAAATTGCTGAGGGACCATGGCTACATCGCAAGGAGCGACGACGACGGCTCCAACTTCAGCGGGAACCACCCACAATCTACAATGCGAAGACCGGGACAACATTTATACGGATGCTACTTCACGGCCCAAGGTATCGACATACATACATTTTAATTTCGACATTGGGGCCGTACCGATTTTCCTGGACGGCATTACAAATCCGGTGACGTTTTTACTCCATTAAGAATAGTATATTCAATGAAAAACTAATATTCCATCGATGACATGGGTTTTGACTTCTGTTTTATTAATCATGAAAAATCAAAGCAGGTATCATCGTTAAAGTTAACCTTAAGCAAAGGATCATCGTAGTTTTCTGCCTGTTTTTAGTTGTTCGTGAAGGAAAAGTGTTGTTTACATTGTGTATTTTAATTTAGGAATTATCATGGTAAGGGCTAAAGAAAATGTTTTAAAAACATATGTTACAAATCCGAGAGTTATTTTGTTTTCCGTCAATTCCACGCCAAAGGCCGTAGTTTTATAACTATTATTGGAAAATTCTTTTGTTTCGTTGATTGATTTTAATGATTGATGAGTGATGCGTTGCTGATCAATATTCGTTTAATTTGTATTGGTGAAATTGGGTGACCCATGAAAAAGACGTCTAAAGCCTCACGCACAACCCTAACTAATTTTCACTGTGATGCCTGTCACCGAAATGTTTACATGTAAAAATGTGTTGTATTTTATTAAATTTACACGCCTTAAAAAAAAAAAAAATCCAATATAATTTTATCATAAGACAAAAATGCCTAAATAGGTCTATATACACCATTTAATAATTTATTTGGTTGTATCGAGGTTGTGGTCCAATGAATTTTCTGGTGTTAAAACTATGCCAAGCTTTCGATGTGACCTCTGGCCTGCGGTAATAGCTTGTAAAAAGTGCCATCTTATTTATTTATTAAAAAACATTGTATGCTGATAAAAATAGAGAAAAAATGACATTTGTTAAGAGAAAACAATTTTAAATACTGACAGGAAATCTAGCCCTGAGTGAGATAAAAAAAACACCGAAAGCTTGGCTTAGTCAACCACCACCAGAATTCATTGGATCACATCCTCGATCCTGCCAAATATATTGTTGAATGACAGCTCATCGGCCACATTTATATCATTAATATTCAAATTATATCATATGGGTGTAATAAAAATATACGATTAAGGGAAGTTTAAAATCAAAATTAAAAAAAACTCGATTTACAGTTTTGTTCTATGCTCTGACATAAGAAAGGCAAAACTTTTTACTTAATTAATTGAAATACTTACGTATTCCTTAGGGTAGGTATGGTATGGTGGAAAGGATACTAGTAAGTGGGTTTTTGTTCTCTGGGCTTCTGGCTTATTGTACCTTCCAAGTCCCTTAGGATAGACTTAAGTGTAAGGTCATTGACAATCGCTGCTGCAATTTAATTCCCTAAGTCTTTTTCGTACGTTTGGTTAAACCTCCATTGAGCTGTTGCTTCACATTCGAAGATGATACGAGTGGCTGTTTCCTCCTCCTCATTGCATAATCTGCATATCATCGTTTTATATGGCCATATTGTGTAGATGTTTTCTCAGAAGCCAGTGACCGGTTAGTAGTTCTACCACTCTTCTGAGTCTAGTCCTCTCCAATTGCAACAGTGATTTTGGAAGTCATGGTGAGGGTTGTTTCATCATACGTTTACTATGCCTAGCACTGTTACTTTGTCCACTTCTCCTTTTTTTTTTTGGATCCTTTCTGCGATGGAGGATTCTATATTTGTTTTTGTTATCCCATGTTGTTTAGGACCTATGTATCTTGCAGATCCTCCTCTGGCCAGCTGTCTGCTTCCTCATAACCCAAAATTCCCATGTGCCCTGGCACCCAAAATATCATCAGGTTGCTGTGTTTCTCCAGGTTTTGGAGATTTTGGATGCATTCATTGGCTAGTTTTGATGTGATTCTTTTACTTGCCAGCCCTCTTTTCAAATTTTCCAGGGCACAAGCATTGATGGCATGTATGACCGAAGTGTAATTCCCTTATGAGTTTGATTACTCTTTTTGGGCTTGTATAGAAAACACCTCGTCCGGTTCCTTTATTTGTTTTAGGGCCATCTGTGTACCATATCATTGTATCCTGTGTTCTTCCTCTCCTTTATAGTCTGTTGAAACTTTGTAGGAAGTTGTGAAGATTTTTTCGGGAATCATGTAGTCATTCCCCATTTCTAATAATGGGTGTCTGATTTTGTTGATTACGGTTGTATGGCCAAATTGTTTAGTTCCTTTCCAATTTGTTTCTGGGGCCTAAATGAGCTTTTCCTCGCCTCTCCTTGAATATTTCCAGTGGAGGTAGGTTTAGCAAAGTTTTTAGTGCGTTTGTAGGGGTTGTTCTCATCACCCTAATACTTAGGGGGGAAAATACAGTGAAACGACTCAAAAACGCACACCCTTTGGGAATGAAATTTTGTCCGCTTTTGGGATAAGAGTGAAAAAAAAAATTTATTGTATTACTTGATGAACCACAACGGGGATTACAATTGATACTCTTGGAACACCGAGGGTGTTTGCCTATTCTAATATCAAAGAGAATTTTTTGAATTCACCAAACCTACTTTTGCATAAGAGCAAAGTTAAACGATCCTTTGAAACTTTTCCTCTTTGTTGATGCTCATTTTTTAACTGCATAGTTTCTTCATATGGAAGTGTTTTCTTCCACTTTTCCATGAAAGTTTTCTAAAAAAAAATAACGATTTCTTATTGCAGTCAAAAATGTTTTGGGGTTCAAAAATCAGCTATTTATTGTTTTTTGTACAATGTCAGTTCTTTGCTCCACTAATGGTCTTAAAAGAAATCTTACGCCGTGATCTAAATTTGCAGAGCCAATGTTCAACTGCTTTAAATTCGTTTTGCCCTAAATGTTTTTCAGCTTGTAAGGCCGTTATTCGGATAAGCTGACCTTGGTAAATAAAAGAAATGAAAAAATCACTCATTTAGCAGAGTTTCACAAAGAAAGTCATAGATTACGAACCGACATGACTCAAATCTGTCCGACCCTCTTATCAATAACGGAGAGTCATCAAATAAATAACTTAAATGCCTTTTTATTTGTCATGGAATTTTATAAATACGACAAAAGAACCCAGAGACCATACTGATTTTACAGATATTTTCTGATCACAATCAATTTTAAAGTGACCCCTGGTAAAACATAATTTATAAAAACAAAGTTGTTGAAATAGTCCTCGACAAAGCAGTTTCTTAATGGCTCCAACCTGCAACATTGCACTCATTTTTAAGCTGAAAGCATATTGAATTGGTCAATTTGTTTGAAGTAACCAAAATGTTTGATTATGACTGGAAAGTCAAACAACATTTCAGTCAAAATTTTATCATTTCTGAGATGTTTTCATGATTCTCTAGTGTACAGTCTAATTAGATGATTCATTACAATCGTAAATATTTTGTCCTGGTTCCTTAATTAATGGACAGCACGGTTTCTGTCAAACTGATGCTATTCGTTGGACTCTGTGAACGGCTTCCAATTCTCTTTGGGGTTTTCCTTTGGCTTTGTTCTGGACTGCATAAAGTGAATCATTGAGTCAGCAACTTTGTCAATAGCAGCCAGATGTTTCTTAATAGATAAAGGCGAAAGACCTGGATAAATATGTAGTATGCAACTTTTAGTTTGGTAATGTTGGAAGCAAACTGTGACACCAGGACATGGCATTGTGCCTGGAACAGACCTGAAGCAAACGAAATGATTGACGTGGCTGGGGAGGTTTTTATCATATTATTATATTTTATTATATATAATGTTACTGCCCTCTTGAACTTATACTAAAATGTCATTCACCTCAAGACCGTTTTGACTGATTCAGTTTGTTTTGGGACTTTTTTTTTAAATCATCTCAAAGTTATGTAGATTAAAACAAGACTATTGATGATGACCGCGGTGATGTTAGAGAATTTATGAAGATTAAATCACCATTACTTACTCGACTGTGGCTTCTCCGGAGTGAAAAATGTTCCTCAATTCTAGATAATTCTATTTCAGCTATGCAAAGCCTACGTTTACTAGAAACTTTGCGCTTTTCATTTAACTTTACCCAAGCCGTTCTGCACCTTACCTGTAGTTCTGAACGAAAGGCTGGACTTTTTAACTGTAAACCACTGACAGAAAATAATTAAAATTCATCTATCAGTTCATCGTTCAAAATTCATCGCCTTAAGGTTCCGCAATCTGACGAGCATTGTTTCTTCTTTTTAACTACAAATTAATTTTGTATCGTATATTTTCAAACTGAATTTGTCTAATATTGAAGTAAAAATATAGGAGATGGCCAATTTATTAATAGCGGCAGTAAACTCTGCGGTTTTGCACAAACTGCATGCCAAAATTAGGGTACTGAGTTATCAGTAGCTAAGTCCTCTCAGCCTCCCACACATTGTTCATTATATAATTACTTACAAACAAACATACTTTTGTTTTTTAATGCTAGTTCTGTATTCAAATACTGACATTGATCTTTCTTTGAAAATTAAAGATAATTATTTGTTAAATTTTTTTCAATATTTCACAAAGTACAATTAATACCTAACGGTGAAATATTAATAGTCTAGACAGGCCGTCAACCCTTCTCACAATTTTAAATATATTTATTCAAGCAAAACACTTACGAGCTATGAAGCACTTGAATGCCCTTCAGATGTTTATTTTTTAAAGTTTTTTATTGTATCTCTAAATAAAACCTTATTATTAAAACTAAATTAGATTTCTCAAAATTTTATTGTTATTGTACATGTAAGTTACTGATCTGTTTTTATACACAGTTATAAAGTAAAATTTCATTTTTTTATTTTTTACTTACACTACTGTTCATTTCTTCTTTCAGGATGTTTTTTTAATGGTTAGACGGAAAAAACTTAGTATCTTCACAGATGCTAAAGATAATACATCGGTTTTAGAACTAAAAAGGATAATTGAAGGCTAGTATAAAGAGTTGTTTTTGTATTCAAACTTTTAATTTTTAAAAATAAAATAAAATCACAGGAATTTTAAAAGTGCCACCTGAAAACCAACAATTGTTTAATAAAGATAATCAATTAATGGAAGATGATAAGACTTTAGCAGATTATGGAATGATTTCTAGTATTGCCAAAGCTCAGTGCCCAGCTACTGTAGGTCTTGCAATTAGGTAAGCATATATTTTAATTTTAAATTGCAATTCTCTGTATTGATTTTTTTTTAAAATTTTAGGATGGATAATGGTGACTTCGAACCGCTAGAAATATCCCCGTTGTCATCTCCACCTGATTTACCTTATGTAATGAAGACACAAGAAACCAATGGTCAAGAGCAAGCCTCCTGAATTTCTTTTTGTTCGTATTAACAAATAAGAAAAAAGCGTTTTCACCATCAGCTATGAATCTCAGCACAAGTGCAGACAAAGAAGATTAACTTTTTAGGACTAATTCTTCTTTTCCTAGTACTTATGATGGTTTGGATTCTTAATTTGGTTTCTATTTCCCTTCTTTCTTTATTTTTTTAATTTATAACAGTCTTCTAATTAAAATAATCTTTTTTCCCTTTTGTTTGTTTTACCGTATAGCTTAACATTATTTTGTAAAGAATATTTATACATTATATTTTTTGTTGAGATAGTTTCAATCAAAATGTATTTCTTTAAATTATATATTTCATTTCTAAAGGATATCACCCTCAATATTTAATCCCGTATTTGTTATATGGGTTCGCTTAGTATCTCCCTCCTCATAAAAGTTTTTAAAAAAAGTTACTCTAGATAGAGTGCTTAGTATACTTCTATCTATTTATTGAGTATAAATGCTTAATAAATTATCTTATATGTTTATTTGAAAAAAAAGAAAAAAAGAAACAAACAAACAGCCTATGGTGAAGTAGTGTGCTCAAATTTTCATCTTATATTTATTTTAACAAGTGCATATAACATTGTAGTTTATTTCAAATGAAAAATTTCGAACATTATTTAAATAAAGGGCATTTTGTTTGTTTTTCTACTTATAATATATGAATTATTGAAATTTTTCCACAGTGAATAATAGTTATAATAAATGGGATATTTATATTATTAATGAGTTGATTCTTCCTTTTATGTCCTCTAATTACCATAAATTGGAAGTGTCTGCTAAGTGAGACTTTTTTGCAACGGCCGGGACATCCCAACCTCCAGACTTAACCACTGTGATCGGGCCTTCTGACCCTTAAAATATAATAAAAAAAACTATTGAAAAAAAAGGCAGCGTCAGTAGATTCGATCAGCAGAGATGTGACATGACGAGGAACTGATTCGTAGAAGGTTCATCCTCACCCGATTAAGTGACTTGCTGAAAAATGGCAAATTGGAGGGAAAATTCAAAAGCTAGGGTGGAGATGGGAAGTTAGTGTTCGAGTGGATCGAGGTCACGATAACTCAAGTGGTGGAGCAGCAGTGTATCAAGCTGAAGATCGTAGGTTCAAATCCCACTCGTGCCATTGACTTTTTTATCTCGACTAAAAACATTAATTGTAATATTGAGAAGGGATGTTTGATGTGTCCCATTTAATTGAAGGGTATCACTACTTGGCTCAATGTAGTAGTGTAGGAATGCCACCCAATATGAGAATTGTGCTTGAGCATCCATCACGTATCTGGATCCTATGTTCCAATTTTTAACAGAAACAGGACTGTTTTATTATATACTTTATAGAGGTCTTGTTTCTATTGAGAATGAATGTATTTATTAGTGTGAATGTGTAGTTTGAGGCCAATGGCAAATAAGTTCTAACCCTCAATTATATTAGTGATGAGGTGATGGAATATCTAGTACTTCACCAACCAAACTATGAATGTATGTAAATAGTAAAGAATGTATTTAATACTGGGCAAAAATATGCATGGGTTTGTATTGTTGGGCTGAGACGTGGAATGACCTAGCTGTTGATAGACACTGGAACTCAACCTCGGTGTGGTTGATGTATAAGACTGAGGTCAGACTCTAGAAAGTCGACACCAGAGGTGGGTGACTTTTCATGCCACTTGGTAATTATTTTCTGTGAATTACAGAAAAACGGGAATTGCCGTAAAGAAGTGATCGGCTCAACTCAACTCCATGCACATGATTATGCTTGTACGTGCAAGTGTGGATTTGAGCTTATATAAAAATGAAATCAGTTTACAAGTTCCGCCTCACAATTGCTTTTTATTATATATTGATAAAATAATTAACTGGAATACAAGCTAACAGACTGTGGATTAATTTTCAATACTGGCAAAGCTAAATAAATTACCTATGTTACATTTCTTTTCCTAAGTACTGGGGTGGGAAAACAATGAAAATAGTAAGACTTAACAAGTACAGCTCAGGCACTGGGATACCACCTCCATATCTGCAACGGCACTGGCAGCCAACAAGTTAAACAAAATTTCTTGACATATCACAATTAATTATGGTTTTTAGTTGAGATGAATTGGCATGAGAGGGATTCGAACCCACGACCTTCGGCTAAATAATTAATTGTGATATATTAATTGGTCGAGCGGACCACAAAAATAGTGAATTTCTTGACATATTTACTATGGCTGATTTATAAATAAATATATAATATTGAAGGATTATGGAATAAAACGGGAAATCTATTAATCACAAATTGTTTATTGGTTCCATAAGATCTTATAAAACTATATTATTTTTCCTCGTGAGACTAGCTCGTATTAAACAGGTGTTAATTTTATACAATAACTGTCTGTATAGTGTTCAAAAACTTACTGTTTGTCAGAATTAGGAACGCCTTGTTACACGTTAATTCGGACTAGATTATATTAAAACTAATAACTATTTTTTTTAAATACATTACTCCCTATAAGAACAATAGGCACTTCCTGAAGACACTAGTTGCAAAGATACTTTTTGGTTAACAACCAATTAACAATAACAATGCTAAAAATAATTTTACAAATTCTGTAATCTTTCATCATTGTTTGGCACTTCAAAGAACACAACTATTTCTGCATGTTTAAATTACAAAATTTAGCATACAATTTGTGCATTTTTCTGTTTTAACACAACTTTTTTAAATACCCTTTATCATTTTCCACAATTTTTTTAAAAACAGTATTTAATGAATAATTTGATAATAATTGAACCTAAAGCCTCCTCAAAAACATTATTTGTTACACATTTATGTTTGTTTATTTACACATTTAAATGGTGGCACAAATTTATGAAAAAAAATTGTTAATTATTCACAGGAGGAGGACAGTTCGTTAAATTGGAAGCATTTAGTTATCCCATATACAATTTGATTGTACAAAAATTGAGAGATTATGAGTTTACAAAATATTTATATAAAATATAACAATAAGAATTATCAGGTACTTACGTTAGAACTGGATTCTGTATTTGTTTGGGGTGGGTAAAGATCTGACACCGGTTTGCTTGTTCACGGGGCTTGGAGGTTCCCTATGTAAAGAACCTCTTCTGACAATAGGCAACAAACGAAGTTTAGGGTCTGCTTTTTGTTGATCAAAACAACCGTAGTCAGTGATTTTCCTTGGCGTTGGCAAGAAGCTTCTTGTGGGAACAGGGAGCTTTGTGAATGAGATTGGCAATTCTGTTTTCCTCATCTCTCCAGTTACAGATGTTGTAGGCGATTGATGCGGTACTTTTTTGTAATCGTCGAATTGACTATAACGAGAAAACTTGTTTATGGGCGACATCCTTATTTCTGTTTCAGCGATTTGTTTATTTCCAAAGCCAGTCGATTTTCGCAATCTTCCCGGCGAAGAAGCTGCGGCAGATGGCTCCGAGTTGTTTCTTTTGTTATCATAATCACCATCATTGGAACTACAAGAGTTCTTCCTTGTCCTGTCTCCACTTAACCTAGTATAGTCAGACTTTCTAGATAATGGGAGCACAAGCCGAGAAGGAGATTCTCTCCTCTCTGTATTGTCTGAACTCGAATTTGCTGAAACATTTCTACTTTCAGTGTCACTCAGCCTGCCATATTCTCCTAGTTTCCTCGAAATTGGCATGATTCTCACAGGTGATTCTCTCTGTCTTGTTTCTGTGGTATCTGTACTAGAATTGTTTGCGTTGTTACTGCCAGAAGGTGCTTCAGAATCACTCAATCTTCCGTATTCCCCTAATTTTCTATCCTTGCTTCCGCTCTTGTTTCGTTTAGGTCGTGGTAAAGAACTTGGAGGAAGGCTTGCACACCGTTCAGCCGATCTTTGCTGTTGCGAGCAGAGACCTTGTTTCTCAAGGAGTACCATATCCTCTTCTCTGTTATTTCCTTTATCGCCTCCACTTCCACCAGACCCTCCTGAGGAAGACACTGAAACAAGCCCTTGCAAAAACCCACCCGATTCAAAACCAGTCACACCCGCCAATAATGGCTGGGGTATTTTTCCTTTTCGCGACGAAGCGCCTGGATGAGCGAATCCTGGAAAACAGCAAAGTCCTCTCTGAAATCATTCAGAAACAAAACCAGCCGCGCTTGCCTTTACAGTGTGTGTGTACTTTAAGTTAGTGAACACACAATATGACACGTTAAAGCAAAAACACAACTTGGAAAAAAAAAACTCATGCTGGAAAAGCAAGCAGACTTGTTTCTGTATGGTCTTTGAAAATTAAATATCAATAAAACAAAGCTTCGAAGGCCTTGTTTTTATTCGATATTCAACCTTTTTTTTTAATAATAAATAATGAAAGTATATTTTGAAAATGTCAAAAAGTTACAACACATTTTAACAGTTGTCCTATTTTATACAATTTATATAGTTAAACAATATTAATACAGTGAAACTTCCCTTAACGGTCACCTTCCTTAATGAACAAACTCTGATTCCCCGTCATCTTCCCATTAGTTTCTTCAAATTGAAATCAACTATAAAATGTGGATAGCTTTTCCATCTACATTCTGACGTTAAATCTCTCCCAAAAACCCCACTTCCCCTGATTGAGCCTTTCAATTTCGTCCTTGGTCTCAATGTCTTAGATTTTGATTATGACACTTTGAAAACAAGTTTAAGTGCCTTTTCAGTTGACTTCAAATTTTGATGCGATATATGTTTGATACTTGGCTATGAAGTTTTCTATCAGAAATACACATTTCAAACTGTGACAGAAAAAAAAAAATCAAAAATTATTTTTAAAAATTAATTTTGTCATATTTTTGTAAATTTTAATTAACATTTTTTATATTCTTTTTTGTTTAATAAATTATCTTTTGCAAGTAAATATTACTCGATGATTATTGACTGTGCCGATCTTGTAATGCTAAATTTTTTTCCTCTCCCAAAAGTGACCTCTGTATAATACAAAATGTTTCATTCCCCAAGTTCAACTCATTCAGTTACATGGAAGTTTCACTGTAATTCCTTTTGTTAGTTCAACATGCGTTTAAAGCAACAAATGTAAGAAAAATCATTTTATACTAGAAAAAATCCTTTACAATAGTTTAAATTCATTTCAGCTGACCAAATCACAACACGACCAAAAGGATTAAAACTGTTAAATAAAATAACATGTTGGTTCATGCCTCTCTTTCAGATTCAAACATAAAAAAAATTTAAAAAATTAAAATTAAAAACCTCTGAACCATATTGAATTGTGCATAAGTTCATATAAAAAAAAAATTAAATTCAAAGTAAATATAAAAAAATAAATATAATTTTGCCGTACAAGTAATGAGAAAAATGTTTAATATTTAAACTAATATGCTAATTACTAAACTACTTAAAAATATAACTTTATTACAAAGAAGTTAAAACAAACCATCCCCTTTATGCACATTGTTACCGAATCACCTCACCATATATACGTACATATAAACACAGATTTCACTGAGATAAATAAACAAATTTGAAAAATAATTTCTTCGTGGAAAATCCCATAAAACAACTGTTGCTTTAATTATTATGTTTTATCTTGTAAAGATGTCCGTCATTTTTAAAAGTTAACAAAACACTGAGACATGGTAATTTACCTTGCTCATCAGTTGAGAATCTAATTCCTTCAATTGGTCATCGAGGGATTTATGATGAAAACTTTCAGTTGGCGTCGAATATTTATGGTGGTACGAGTCGACACTCCCGGTGTATGATGCACCGGATCCAAAACCCGTCGAACTCGTGAGAGCACTGCTGACTGTTGAAAATACGCTTGTTGTAGATACGCCACCTGTAAGATCTTCACGTTGAGATTGAAACGAAGGAATAAGAGTGTATAAAATTTTACCTAAATTGTCATTAGCAAGGCCGTTAAGATCAGTATTGAGACTCGGAACCGTATCGAGCGATATACTAGGATACGAACTGGAAACATCTTTGTCCAGAGTGTGTTTCTTTTGAAGAACTCGAATCATAGCATCTCTTTCAGCGAGCTTACATTCCAACTCTTTCACCCTAAACAATTTTTACAGTAATTATGAAAATTATTAAATTCACTAATTCTGTGGTCCGCTTGACCAATTAATATGTTACAGAAAAAATGTCATGAGCGGGATTCGAGCAGCGGCGTATCTAGCCGAAGATTGTGGGTTCGAATCCCGCTTGTGCCATTGACTTTTTTTCATCTGAACTAAAAACCTTAATTAATTGTATTATTAAATTAGTGGAAACTTTATATAACTTTTTTTTTAATATATTGGGGCCAAGTGGTTAGGGCATCCAACTAGTATTGCCATGTTAGACGTCCTGGGTTCAAATCATAGTCCATGGATTTTTAATTAAGAATATGACCCAATAATTTATCCAAGCCATCAGCAAACTGACATGCAGTTGAGTTTTTAACCAGCATTTTACCATCAAAACAGTCCAAGGATTTGGCCGTGACTGGCAATTAGAGGGCATGCGCAGTCATTTCACTTTGCTTTCACTCTAATAAAATAGCCAATATCTGACTTATAACTAGAGCCTAGATTTATCCGAAATAAAATTCTTCAAATATACAGTTAATTGTTCTAAAAATATTAAAACAGGCTGAATGAATGTCAGATACATCACCCGACAAATAATTCAAAAATTCCTTTTTAAAAAATTTTTTTTCGGTTTAGTATGTATTCATTTTGAAAGGAAATAAAACAGAATAATTTCAATTACACAGAAAATCATATGCTATAAGAAATAGGGTGGAAACTAATTTTAAGTTTCAAATGAAGCTCTTATTTCTTTCCAAAACCTAACTACTTCAGAAAAAAAATCTGGAAAAACACGCATCCAGAAGTTTTGAAAATCTGGGCTTCAAATAAGATGTCAATTATTTCAACTTTTAAAATATTCTTCAAACATGCAAATTTATGCAATATTCTTCCAATGTAGGAAGGGTAAATCAGGGGAAATCCAGATCTGTGATTGCTGCGGATCACTAAGAATTAAGGTGCAGCCTCTTTGGTTTTTGACTCAAAGGTGGTGACATTTTTTGGCTTTGGGCCCATTTGAACTGATTGTTTGGCCTTACTGGAACATAGGCAGGATTACTCTTTGTAATCTGCAACCTGTGGCTGTTAACCGCTTCCCTGTTGCCATATAAATAGGGTCAAAATGTGAGATGAAGTGTTGAGAGACACCAAATAATTGGTTCCCTGAGTTCTAATCAAGAAGCAAGGAAGCAAAAAAGTTATCAAGAAACCTTGATTAGTTCATGTTCAGGTTTGTACAGTCAATAAATCACATCGGTTTGTAATTGCTGGAAAACAACCCTAATGTGGATTGACTCCTCGTCAACGATTCAAACGGGATTTGTACGTTTTGCCCTCCCATATGACAAAAATTACTTTACTACTGCTAGTAGTACAGTATGTTGTATATTGCCTATTTATAGTGCCTAGTTGCCTAGTTAAATATAATAATTAATTTAAACTTTATGAAAATACTAACTTTGCTTCAAGATCTGTGACTTTCTTTTGTGCAGCATGAACTTCATCCATCTGTTTGATCCTATCAGAGCGAGCTTCAGCTATAAGTTTCTCACTCTCTTGGCTCGTCCTTTCTAAAGCAGCAATTTTTGCATCTCTATAAACAAAAACAAAAACATTGTCATTCTTATTTTGCACGTGGCAAAAAAATCCACTTACTTTGGAATGCTTGCAGCATCGATAGCCGCTTGTCTAAGTTGGCTCTCTTCGAGGTATTTCTGTTCCCATTTCGCAACCTCCCCTTCCAACCACATTATTTTTTCATCTTTTTCCCGCAACTGCCTTTTCAACTCTGGAGGACTTTCTCCCTCACCTATAATTTTTAATTATAATTTATGAAAATAAAATATGTAGCATTAGAAACAAATACCTTGAGTTTCTTGAGTGTTATTGTGCTTTGCCCTTTCATTCTGAAGTTCTTGTTCCAGTTGAAGCCTTAGTTTCCTCTCTGTCTGTTCTCTCCTATCACTTGCTAGTTGCAAGCTGGAAAGAGCTCTTTGCAGTTGTCCAACCCTTTCAACATGCACTTGCTTTTGTCGACACTGAATTTCATTAAAATAATAATTAATGTTTTTAACAAAATATTTAATAAGAAAAAATAATAATTTCCTTTTTTTACTAATAAAAATTAAGTATGGTAAATAAAAATATACCTCTTCCTCAAGTCGGACGACATTAGCCTGAGCATTGATTAAAGCAGTGTCAAGAATATCTATATGAGTCCTTTGCTCTTGAAGAGTTGCTCGCTGCGCTGCTAATTCAATTTCTTGCCTTTCCTTTGTTGCGTTTAGTTCTTTATCTAATTTTCAAAAAATAATTGCATTTTTTAAATCCAATAAATTGTTTTAATGAGTAATGAGAATTACATACTTTGAGAAGCAAGCCGAGCAATGAGAGCTTCCCGTTTTGAAAGTTGGACTCTGGAATTCTCAGGTGAGAGTAGATGCTGAGTAACTAGGCGTTGGTTTGTCTCTTGGAGTCTCCTAACCTCCTGCTGGAGCCTTGAAATTCTAGCTACTTCCAGTCTCTCCCTCCTTTCACAAGTTGCGACCAATTCTTCATGAGCCCGTTTCACTTTTCCCACTTCTTCTTCAAGCTAAATAAAATATATGTCACATACCGAAATTAACTAAAAGTGAACTAATGCTGTAAGTTACTTTGATTATGTAATATAATATTTATAATGAGTTAAAGATGGTTTTATTATTATAACTACATTAAACTGAGAAAATATGACAAGTTACCTTGTGCGCTTTGGCAACTCTATGATAACAAGATTCTAATTCTGATTTTAGACTGTTGTTTTCTTGCATAAGATGGTCCACCATCTGGGCGCATCTTTGCTGATCTTTCCTAAATAATATATCAGTATTGTATAAGTATTTAATTTAATCATTTGTACACAACAGTCAAAAATGAAATTAATAAAAATTACTATCGTACCTTGTGTTTCCGAGAGTGTGTCTTAGAAGCGTGTTTTCTCGATCGGCCATCGAAAGAGCACTCAGGTCCGGTTGCGATTTACTCAATTTACTTCGAAGACGGCTGCGAGCACTTTGCTTTACGACTGTTTCACTCTCGCCGCTGCTTTCAGCACTACTGCTAACTTTTACTTCCTTTGCCAAATGCTTCAAGACCTGAAATAAAACAGAAAAATAATTATTAATTGAGCAATCAAAATGGCACAATTTCAAGTGAGTCGCAAATATAAACTCATACCTGGGATTGCCTAAGGTAATCATCAGGAATATCAGTGATTTCTCGCACACTAAGATCATAGCTACCGTTATCTTTCATGTTGTTTGAATTATGGATTTTTGGTTTATAAACTGGAGGAGGCCTTCCATCATGTGTTCTACAACTCATGTCAATTAGCGACATCAGGAAATGTTTTTGCTTTGATTTTCAAACCTGTTGGGCCAACTGTCTTCGTGTATTATTAAAGTGTTGTAGGCCATGTTTTCCTGTCCTTGAGGCTCCTGTCTTGAAGTGTGCCTGATTGCATATCTTTCTTCGTTACTTAAATTTTCATTCGACGTAGAAATGTCAGTTTCGCTTCCACTCCCACTTCCACGCCTCATGGTGGATACTAAAAGACAAACAATCAGTAGCAATAAATTGTTCTCCTCTTGAAACTTGCCCCTGAGAGGAGATTTGAGAATTGATTACTGGTAAGACAGGCAACACATCATCTGACTGACAAAGATTGAAGCCCCCAAAAAAAGAGGCTATGGACATAGGCGAGTTAATTAGGTGTGCTGCTGGATTAAGGCGTAAGTTAAAACATATGGGAATCCCGAAATACCTGAGGCCTTCTTGGCTTGAAGGCTCCTTTCTCAAAGACCGAAAATTTTAAGTCAGAGTTGGCAATTGCTATTCACAGAAAAAGGTATCAACCCGAGAAATCCACAAGGGTCAGTGCTGTCAATATTTTCATGAGCGACTTCCCATTCACAGAAGTAAACATTGCTGATGATACAGTGGTGTTATGACCACTGACACAGACATCCAAAAAGGCCCAAAATGTTGTCCAGGCAGGGCTCCATGAAATCAGCTTGTACTGTAAAACCTGGAAGCTCACAAACAACCCCAACAAAAATATTTACTCTGGGAAATATCTTGGCCCTGCAATCCAAACAAATTGAATATCGAAGGGACTAGCATTCCTTGGATCCCTTCACTCTGCTGTCAAGTACCTTGGAATACAAATGGACAAGAGATTAAATTATAATAAATACATTAATGGCAAACTACAAGGATACGCCAGCCTCAGTATGTTGTAGCCATTAATGAATAGAAAATACTATAGAAAAAAAAAAAGGCTGAAATATCTCTCCTGATTTATAAATCCATCATAAGACACTGTCGTTTATGGGTGTAAAATATGGGGGGGGTTGCAAGATCAAAAGAATCCAGGTACTACAGAACAAAATTCTGCGGATTGCAGTACATGCAGCGTGGTTTGTGTGTAACTCCCAGCTCCAACGGGACTCAACATACCTTCCATCGATGAAACAATCCAAAAGAGATTCAGAAAGTTTCACTCCAGACTTCCAACAGTAAAAGTGGTACACTTCCAACTGGGGAATAAGATCCTGTTTTGAGGATAAAGCCACGTACCATCCAGGATGTACTGAACATTGTTTGAATATAGCTGATAGTGGACATTACGCACATAATTATTATTCATTTACATACTTATTTAATGTTATTCTCATTATATGTATGTATAAACTTAAACTATCCACCATTGTTGAAAAAGTTCTTGACAGACTTATGCCTGATACGAAGTATGTAATCACTGTGGATAACTTGTACTAAGTTGGTCTAGTACAGTGGTCGGCAAACTCGTCATCCAAAAGAGTCAAATGCAAACAAAAATACAAAATTGAAGTTTATTCAGGGCCATTTTTTAAACTTAAGCTTTGCTTTAGTAGACATTATTATAGCAAAAATTAGAATTAAAAGTAACTCTCGAACTTGCTTTTGCTTAATGTCTTAGTTTAAGTAACGGTACATTAAATAAAACTTAGTATCATTCTTATATAAAGATAATTTTATTTAAAAATATAACAAGTTAAATAAGATAAAAGGTCCTTAAAAACACTACGAATATTTCACTAATGAGAACAACGGCCTTGCATTTCCGTGGAAAGTAGGATTAAGTAAGGTTTGTATACTGTTTTTAATTTATTTTAAGCACATAAGCCGATTTCTTAATCTACTCATGACAAAGTTCATGCTTGAAAATGATTGTTCGCATAAACATGTAAACCCAAATAAGGAAAGAAGAGCAAACGCTATTGTCTTCAGTTGATCATCATCATCCAAGCGTTAAAAATTAATGTATCTTCCCTCCCCAGATCTTTCAAAGCAGACCATTTGTGCTGTAAACTGGTATAGACGTTCAAATTTTGACCTCCAAAACTTTTTATTTATTAAATTCAGCAACTGCATTTCAAAGCTGCCGATATCAATATTAAATGTCAAAAAATTAATTTATGTTACCGTAGCATTCAGAGGTTTTTTTTAAACAAGGGCTAGCGTCACTTTGTTGTTCCTAAAGTCTTTGAACCTGATGAGCAAATTCCATCAGGAAATGTCTGAGCACAAAGTGCTTCCTAATGAATAATACAATGGAATCTTGTAATTATTTTTTTCTTCAAAAATAGCGACAATCACATTTCTTGCACCTGTAATTCTTTTCGTTCTGTGTCTGCATTAAACATTTAGTGAAAGGGCCACATGCGGCTCATGAGCCGCAGTTTGCTGACCACTGGTCTAGTGGAATTGATGAATTAAAAAAAAAAAAAAATAGGTGTGCCAAATTTAAAAAGACAAGTATCTAGTAGCCCTTTGTTGGACAGATTCAATCAGATTAACCTCAGTTTTAAGAAATGATCCCAGACAATGCAAGCAAATTCAAGATGACCACAAACTGATATAACATTTTAATTGCAAAGGGTCCCTAACCCCCTAAAGTTTGAGGTAAAATGTTTCGCAAAACAGAGATTTTTTAAGAACACTAATCTCAGAAATGTAATCACGAAAATTGCATTTACTATTAAAAATGACACCTAATTTATTTAATCTATCTACTTCACTACTAATGTGTACTAACTACCATCATTTGGTACACAGATGGGTCCAGAACACAAGAAGGTACAGGAGCAGGAGTATTTGGACCAGGCACCAAATACTCGGAACCCATGGGAAAACAGACCGGTATCTTCCAAGCTGAGATTCACGCAATAGAAAGATGTGTCCAATTTAACCTAAATAAAGGATACAAAAACAAGAATATAAGCTCAAACATCATTAGTTCAAGAATGGTGCTTAACTGCAAAACAAAACTAAACATATTAGGTGCGCAGAACAAAGTAAGTCTCTGCTGGCTCCCAGGACACATGCGAGTAGAAGGCAATGAGAAAGCACTAACAAACTGCGGAGCAACATTAGCCCGCAAGAGGAAGTGTTTTGGGATGTATAATGTGACCGTAGAAGAGCTCCAACCAATAAAACCGGGCCTATTAATCAAGTTCCTTGATGAATTAGGACTCTCCTATGTGCTTTAGGCAGAGAACGTGGGCGTAGTCTACATACCCTGGAAACTTTCAATAAGTTCAATAATAAATCAATCAATCAATTAAAAATGACACCTAATTTACTTAATCTATCTACTTTATTACTAATGTGGTACAACTAATAATCACAATCCTTTAGCTAAGAAGACACATTGAATTTAATGAATATGCTTTTGAATGACACAAATGATTATCACTACACTAGATAGATGTATTTGTATTTTTCCAGGGTATAATATACTGTGCCCTTTAAGAGCTATTGAATCCCCTGTTCTCTGCCTAAAGCACATCAGTGAGTCCTATTTCATCACGGAACTTGATTAATAGGGCCAGTTTCAATCGTCTCTTCTATGGCCACATTAAACATCACAAAACATTTCCTCCCGTGGGCTAATGTAGATCCGCAGTGCCATCTTGGATTGTTCCAATTTTCTTTAAGTGTCAATTTAATGTGCAGTGTCCTGCCTCTTAGGAATTCTGTTAGGATTCGCAGTCTGTTTCTGCTTCCTTTGACACATTCTGTGATTTCTTTCTTGACAAAATTGGTTAGAAGATTCTTGGATTTTCTTTTTGTCCTTCTGTCTGAGATATTCGTTAACAGTGTGGATTCCTATGCCACAGAAGGGTTCGGGTCCTATTAGCCGTGTGGCAGCCCCTTTCCTTAGTATCCACTTTCTTGTTGCCTTCTACTCCCATGTGACCTGGGACCCAGCATAGGCTGACTTTATTCTGCATACCTAACGTGTTTAATTTGGTTTTGCAGTTCAGTACCATCCTTGAACTAATGATACTTGAGCTTAGTGCATTGATGGCTGCTTTACTACCAACACCAGGTAAGGAAAGCATTTAAATCTAACAGAAGTAATTCACAATCCACCATAGAAAAAATATTGACAAATAACTTTAGGTCATCAGTTAAAAGAGAGTATGAAGAAAAATGAAAAAAGTGTTGAAACACCATAGAACTAAATATTCTAAACATTAGTTCAGTCTATTTGTATGAACAGAGCGGAGCTGTGGGACCACCATCTAACTACCAATGAAACCAACATTTTTTTTTTGTTCTTCGATTGAAGAAACTAATTTTTGAAGGAGGTTGGGACCAAATTCAGAGTAGCTGAGATCCTTCCATTGATGAATGCCGTGTCTATTTCTTTCAATTGTGAACACCGGTCCCCTTGGGCGTTTGAAAAATCCCAGAGGCGACAGTGGGGATCGAACCCACAACCACAGGATCTAACAGCTGAGAATCTGACGCCTTAACCACTCAGCTACCGCAGCCCCTAAACCAACCTTTACTCCTAACTGTATCCAACCTTATCCACAATGACCTTAACATTCCCTTCATCTAACAATTGATACGTTCCCAGCTCAAATTTCACTTCATCCTAATCCTACTGCTCCACTACCTCTATCATAAGAACTCTCGACGTTGCCAGAAACGATGGCCCTGAGAGCCCTCCTAGCCCTTAACGCAAAAACATCAGCTTGCTTCTCATCACTCATATCTTCTAGGTGCAGTACTAGCATTAATGTTTAGCCCATATTTAAAAATAATCTTTTGAGAAAATAATGAATAGTAATTGTTAGTAATAGAAAAACTTAAATTGACAGCATATTTCAATATTTACAACAAAACATGTTCTGTTTTACAAGAACAATGCAACAAGTGCTAACAGCAGGTTATAAGTAACAATAAGCAAACAAAATTATTTTATTTTTATTTAGACCTGTTAACATCTTACCTTGCATGTGGGAGGTCGAAGGCGAATAAGTTTTGTATCTCGTCGGCTTAGTGATCGGATTCATTTTTTCCTCCTTCGAGTCGGCTTTAAAACGGATGGTTCGCAATATAAAACGTCGTTCGTTCCACCTTCGAACAACAAATTTACAACTTTTCACTCGTCATCAGAGATGATTTATCGACCCAGCACGAGCCGTGTGTGTTGTAAGTCAAGCTGGTAAATGTCATTGCAGATGGAGGAATGTCAAGTATGAATCATTAGCTGGTTATTACAGTAGAGTACAATAGTACATTCTCGACATTCCACACCTCCCACTTTTTAACAATGCTAAGGGGTACTAATGGAACAATCTTGTCGAATAGGTCAGTCTCTATCAGGGGAGAAAGTCAATTCGAACTTTTTTTTTTTTAGACAATACAATCTAATAAAATTAGGTTTATTTCATACAAGGTTTATTGTAGGAAAATCTCTCGCTCCACCTCGTCCTCTCTTTATCATTCATTCTCTCTTAGTAGAAGAGCAAGTCAGAAATAACAAGTTCAGGCACACGATTTTTCGCTTATTCGAGAAAAGTGACTCACTTAGTTCGGCTTTACGTTAAACTGGTCATTGTTCTCGTCAGAATGTAGATTTGTTAAATTAAAAAGAGGAAAAAAAAGTATAAAAATATTCTCATTAATGAAACGTGACGATTCCGAGGAAGGGAACTGTATAACAACACTGACGCCTCGTTTTGTGAAAGGGCGCCCCTTCCACGAAGAAATACGGTTTTGTCAAATCAATCAATCAATCATTTAATCAAATTGATTTAATCCCTAAACACAACCAAAACCTAAAATAAAACAATTTTCTTTATTTGTATTTCGACTTAAAAAACTTTATGTATGTGACTTTTTGAACAAAAAAAGAAACTATTAAGCGTTTTTATTATAATGGATTTCATATATAACATCATGATCTTTTTCAGAATTACAAATTCCTGAAGACTTAGATAATAATTTTAAATTGGACAAAACCCTAAATCCTGAAAAAGAGGTAAATCTATTAAAAACGTATTGTGTATTTCATAAAGGAAGTATCCCTCTTGCAGAAAATATTTGTGGAAAGAATGGACAAGAAAAAGATTAAGATTTATTGTTCTTATAAAAACCTATAGCAAAAGAAAAACAATTTGACAGAATATTTGTAAAGAATAATTTAACAATACAAACTTAAATCAGATTTTTCTTATAAATACAATTTTATAATTAAGAAATAATAAATTTTCTACCTTCTTTCCACAAATATTTTCGGCAAGAGGAATACTTCCTTTATGGAATATGCAATACGTTTTTAATAGATTTACCTCATTTTCAGGATTTAGGATTTTGTCAAATTTTAAGAACAATACATAGATCATTCTAACAAAGAATAATACATTCTATATGTTAAATTGCTATTTCATGAAATAATTTACTTTGTGCAATTCGCAACATAAATTTAATATTATGAAATTGATGTGTAAGCAAAGTAACTTAATTTTATAAATTGTAATAAAGTATTATTCTCTTTCTATATATTACATTATAAACAAATGTTCTAAGCACTATATGCTAATTACACCCACCAGAAATCCATATTAAATATCTACTATATTTCTCTAATTATTCATTAAACATGCTACAATTTTTGCTATAAACAACCTGTGAGATGTAAAATGAACAAGTTTTTTGATCTCATTCATTGTCAAATCAATTTTTATAGTGTACACTCATTTGATCCTTATTATATGTAAGAAAACTATGTGCATTACAACTTTATTGTACTTGTTTTTCAATGAGAGATCATAACAGTAAAGTTCATATCAAACCTTGGTGTGCGATGTTTAAAAAAAAAAAAATTAAATATGTTGAGTTCCAATGCCAAGTTCCTAGATTCAAGACAAAATAGACTCTCCTATAATAGCACACTCCTTCAAATATTATCCAATTTAAAAAGGTTGTATACTATGTGTAAAATGGTGTATCTTGTGTGGAAAGAAGCTAAAAAGGTTCGAGGGAAATGATTGGCTAAGAAAGCTACAATCGGTGGGATAGTAACATTAGTGATATCTACCCTTAGAAGTTAAAATAACAAGAGGAACAAATAGGAGAGATTACGAGGGGCAAAAGAAGGTGATAGTCTCTCAGATTCAGTCAACAGTCAGTAGGAAAAAGACTTCTGACTATATGCAAGTTGAGATACAGACATTTCATATGCAATTCATACTTGTACAAGCGAAACGTAAAAAGCTCACCAGTTATATATGCATGGTAGAGGAAACACCAGAGCATATAGTTATGAACTACCATAAACATAGTAAGCACAGGAAAGACTTGTTCGAAAAAGTGACAAACTTGGTGAAATGTCCTTTTAATTATTTCCAGATACAAAGCCTAGAGGTATAGAAATGTATTTATAAATTTTTAAAACAGACAAAAATTAAATTTTAATTGCAACTTTAATAACTGGATTGGTGGCGCTAAATCCAATTACCAGACAGAGTATCTGGCAGTGGGTAAAAGGCAAATGCCAATAAATAAAATAAAATAAAATTATATGCATTAAAAATAAAAACAAAATAAATCATGAACATTGACCAAGGAACAATTTATTTATGTAATAGGCAGCCACACCTTTTTCATTGTTCAAATTGTAGAAAAGTGACCGTTTACAAAGTATACTAAAATTTAAAATGAAATAATAGAAAATATACAATGAATGGTTAAGTACATTTAAAAAATTTGTAAGAAATAATAAATAATTAAAGAAATGACAGAACGGTTTGAATATATAGGTAAAACTAGATACAAATTCAAAAGTAAAAATTTGAACATTAATAATTAATTGATGTGAAGAGTGACTTTTAGCCTTCATAATTTGAATGTGTAGGGATCAATTTTTTGGCTAGCTGGAGACGGATGTTGGGTCAATTAAGACGGTTTCAGAGGAAGGATCGCAGTAGCTAGGTGGTTAGCATGACTTACTTTCAGCTCATAAACACCCACAGTTGCGGGTTTGACTCCCACTATCATCCCTGGTCCTTTTTTGTCACGATATCCTTCCCCCTTTAAAATAATGCATCATAAAATACATACATTTTCCTTAGCTAATATGCTACATTATAGAATACATATCAATAGTTTTGGTGGCTGTATAGAAAATACAGATTCACATAGGTGAATTGTGGCAAATGAGAAAAAAATTATGCTTTCTCCACAAGAGATCGAAATGTTTTGTTTTTGATCCAAAGATAAGTATCGGACTCGAAAGTAATTTCATGGTGGAGTCTGAAGTAATATCAATCACATATTCATAAGATTTGGGCCATTTTCATTATGAACGATGAACACCAACTTTTGTTGTCCATCAGTTTTTGCGATTCTTTTGCATTCTAAGTTGTCTTCTGCCTAGTGTAGAATTGCTGCTAGAAAATTGCTTGTTGATGGCATATTCACGTCTGATGAAGATTTTTTTTTTTTACGAGGGTTCGCAACAGCAGAGGTCATATAAACCTTCAGGGTGCCGGTGTTTTTGAAAAAAAAGCCCATTTGTAAGTATGTCGGGTTCGAATGCAGGGCCGCTGGATTCGAACCCAGGACCTTGACCTTACAGTGATGAGGGCCGTGTCAAAGACGAAACCTCGTGGCCACCGACGCCCCCTCTAATGAAGATTGCTGCCATAAATAACGCTGACTTGAGGCATTCCTAATTTTAGTGATCTTGGCAAAAACAAACAATACTCCATATAATATTTACATTCCTATGATGTTGTATTGGATATATGAAGGGATATTAATTGAAAAACATTAATATCTAATATTAATAACATAATATCACTAAATTTAAAAATGAACACTTACAAGTTATAAATCATAAAACTATGACTCTGCTTCAGTTCATTCGTTCTGTTTGTCAAGTTATGTTAATAATTAAAAGATTAAAAAAATACAATAACAAAAATATTGACTGGATATTATTTGGTAATTAATTGATGTTTTATAACCACTTCAGTTTTTACTCTTTTGCATTATATGACACACCCCACTACCTTTTCAGACATTATGGATTTAGATTTATGTTTTTTTTTTTTTCAATTATTTATATTAAGAGGAGGGAAATTAGAATATGCCATATTTGCAGTTCTGAATTTGAATCCTGGTATTGTCCTTGGAATATTATTGGATAGTGATTTGAAGAAAAAAAGAGAACTGATTGTAAAGTAGTTTGACCTTTCGTTCACACATCGAACAAATAGCTCTCCCGTACATCAACAATTATTTTATGTTTGTGGCATGCATGCTAATTTTAGTAAAATGAACACATTTTTAAAGATTGCGCATGAAGAAGAAATTCGTTAACTGTAAAATTAGCACTTAGGGCCAGAGATTTGCCAAAATTCATAACAGACCAGGATTCGAACCCACGATCTTCGGCTTGATACACCGCTACTCTACTACTTGAGCAATCGTGACCTCGATCCACTCGGACACCAGCTTCTCATCTCAACCGCACCTTTTGAATTTTTCCTCCCTTTTGCCATTTTATTCAGAACAGAGTCAATTACTTTAATTAAATTTATATGTTAATGCAAGTTTAACCATTGAGTCTGGGCCTACTGATCAAGATCCTTGATGAACTCATTGATGGGCTATAAGCATAGAATGGGGATATAATTAAAGGACGCCTTATTCTACACACCTCAACCAATTTATAATCATCTATATTTAATATAAGCATATATTAATTATTTATATAATAAGGTATTACATTTAACTACACTCATTGACAAAGAGTCAGACAATTATTACAATTTAGTTTGTGACAGTCTGTAAGTATAGGTATACCAAAATGTTTGGAAATGACCAAACTCATAGGTTCATCGCATCATATAGCACACGGATTAATCTCAAATACTTGCTTAGTTGTAATTACTTAGGTGAATTTCATAGATAGTAGATTTAATTCTAAAAGTTGTAATAAAATATTACACATTAGTCATACATATATGCTGAATGAGTTAAAAAATTGTTAATTTATTGTCAATAATAAAAATTTGTTTACTTCAGAATTGCTCTATTTCTAAATTAGATATAAAACTCCATTATTGAAAATTGCAGAGGAATGTGTGCATGCGTGTGGCACCATGCGGCCTTTGTTTACTATAGTAAAAATGAATTTCCAATAAAAAAAGAAATTGTAAAAACATATGATACAATAATTCTGTGATAAATGTTGGAAATTTTATTGGCAAAATTTTAGACTCTAAATCAAAATGTTTTCTAGATTCATTACAGTCGGGAGAAACGCTGGGAGATGGGGGACAGGCACGCTCAAAGGATTAGATTTTTCAAGGGGTGATTTCTTCGCTTGATTCTACAATTTGCCCACAATCTACACGGTCCCGTTTTCCAGGTCTCAAGATAGCCGTTTTAGGAGGGATGGGTCAAATAGGACATACGCTGTGTCTAATGTTAAAGCAGTCACCATGGTTTGATGAGATCGCCATCCAAGATTCTGTCAATCCTAAAGGTCTTGCAATGGAGTTGAATCACATTGACACACAAAATATAGTCACTTCACATGAAGGGCATAGTGGCCTAAAAACAGCTCTTAAGGTAACACATTTAACACAACAAATAAATTAATTTCTTATTCGTTCATCAACAATTTTTTTCCAATGTGTTCAAAAACATGTGTTCATTTATTTAAAAAAAATAATTTGAAAGGTTTTCTTTTTGCATTGTTTTGATTGGTCGTATTAACCAAAATAATTATTTTGATTGATTTATTATTTTTTTATGAAAAGTATAATCGAGTTGAAAATTTAGTCACGAGTGAATCAAACCCAACCTATATGGATGTCAGAGAAAGTAGGGGACAGTCTCTAGGCACGGTGGTCGTGGGTTCGATTCCCTCCAATGCCCCTGGAATTTCCAAACCCTCTCTTTTCATCCGAAAAATTCATCATATATGACATAAAGAAAAAATTAGTGTTGAGAATTGATGCATCTTTATTAGTGTGGTTTATTTAAGTTTTCTTTAAAACAAACTTAATTTAATTAATAATGAAATTAAAGCAGTATAATTTTTAAAATAGATTAGACTTTAATCAGTCTTGTTTTCAATGTTACACAAAGTTGAACTGTCCTGATCATCAGATACGATAAAGTCAGAAATTTTATAGCTTAGGAAGAACTTGGACTTTGGAAGAGCAATTTTTTTTTATACCTCATCAGCTTTGAAAAAATATCGTTTATTTTTTAGGGAGCAGACATAGTAATGATAGTTGCAGGGTGCACAACCGAAAAATATTGTCCAGGATCGAAAGATGACCTTTTTACAGTCAACTGTAGAATCGTTTACGAACTAGCAAGAAGTTGTGCTGTTCACTGTCCTAAAGTAAAAATGATTCACTACAGTTACAAAAAAAAAAAAAAAAAAAAAAGAAAAAAAGCATAAACTAATATCAGGCATTTTATAGGCATTTATTGCTGTTTGTACAAACCCTGTGAACAGTACTCTTCCCATCACTTGTGAAGTTTTCAAAAGACTCAACCGGTTTGTTGACCCTTGTAAGATGTTCGGCGTAACAACGTTGACTGTGGTTAGAGCGAACACACTTGTATCAGAAGTTATACAAGTAATTCAATAGTTATATTCAGGTACAATTAAAAAAATGAAAGGTACATGAAATACCAAATTTTTTTGTTTGTCAGGTAGTTCCGGAGACAGTTGAAGTTCCGATAATTGGAGGACACTCACCTTCAACGATGGTGCCTGTCCTATCACAAGCAAAACCTTGTGCTCAACTGACTACAGTAAGTAATGATTGAAGAATTTACCGAACACATGAATACATAATTTATTTTCATGTTAGGAAGAAGTGGTACGAATCACAAGAGCTTTGCAAACTGCAGGGGATGAAGTTCAAAAAGCAAAGAACAACCAAGGCACTGCTTCATTATCCATGGGCTTTGCAGCGACAAGATTTGCAGTGTCGTTGGCCAAAGCCCTAAGTGGTATGAATAAACATATTATACCTGTTTGTAAAACCAAGAAATATTTATCCGCTTTGTTCCAGGTCAAGACAATATTATAGAATGTGCCTACTTGATGTCAAATATCATTCCTGAGCTGCCCTATTTTGCCACCCCGGTCCAGCTGGGTCCTTGTGGAGTGCAAAAAAATCTGGGTATACCGGACTTGTCTAGCTATGAATGCTGCCTGCTAGAAACAGCAATCCCGTTCTTGAAAAGGGACATTGAAAGTGGTGAAAATTTCATAGCTGATGTAATAAAGAACAAGATAATCTTTTAAAAAACATTAAACAAAAAATTAAGCCTCCTCCAAACTGCAGAATGCACTGAAATTTCAACAAAAAAGAGGAAAATATAAATGAATGTATAATAAAAGAACATCTGAATTATTGACATGGCTATTATGTTCTCTCTTGAAAATAAAGGATTTATTTATTTATTTATTTTATATTTTACTTACCCTAAAAAAATACAAAATACTTGATCAATTAGAAAAAAGTATTTTATTTTATTTTTTTTACAAATAAGACAAATCACAAAACTGTGTTTAAAATAAACGTATTAAACAAATAATTATTAACAGTACAAACATAAATATTTTTTTTAAATAGGCAGATTTAACTTAAGTAAATTAATATGTCAATTAATCTAGCAGTCATTAACACACAGTTTATCACATAAGTTCCAGCAAAACCTTAGCATAAATGACTACTTTATCACTCTATGTTTTAGTGTGATCATTTCAATTGATTACATTCATTAAAAACATGCGTATGAAGCACAAGTTAAAAAAAAGTTTCTCAATGCTATAATAAAGAAAAATATAAATGCAAAGAAATTAGATGAAGAAATAATATTTTAATGATTAACTCCTTCAAATAAGAAATAAATTACAAAACTTAAAATTCTGTGGCAACTCCCACCATTTTATTGCAACCAGATAGTTTGTCGTTTATACTTTTTATGGAACATTAATAATGTATTTTACAAAATAAACGTAGACTACGATTCAACTGAATTATTCAATAGTTCATTATTTACATCTACCGAATCCGCCATCTTATCCCGAACCTAATTGACAGATCAATGTTAAAATTTGCATTATAAAGGAAAATAACTTAAAAGTACTTACTTGGATTATTTGTTGAATTGCTTCTCGGAAGCAAAGGAAATTGTAATCGATTACACCTACAGGGAAAAATGAGTTATGTGAGCGTATATAATAAGGTTCAACTCCCAATACCAACCTTGCTTTTCAAAATTGTCCTCCCTAAGTATGCACACAAGGGCGAGAAACTTATTGACCTCACGTAAATAAAGGATTGTTCCGTTGTTTAATTTAATCAGACTTGAGCTTTTATCGTCAAATGCTTCGTTTTCAATATCTTCTTTCATGCTGTAAAAAAAAAAAAAAAAAATTCTGATCGTGATAAATCTGAATCCTATGACCTATATGATAAGTATTTAAGAAAAACGAACCCATAAATACCAGACAAATCTATGACTACATCTATCATATCACAGCACAGTTCATAACTTTGCATGTCGACTGGAGAACAGTCTGTTGCTACGTAAATCTTAGAAACTACATCAAATAGGAAAGCTTTTTCTATACCAGAATTCTAAAATAAAAAATATTTATTATCGCCTTTAGATATATAAACCGAATAAAAAGGAAAAACTCACAGAGATAAATATATTGAGCAGATTTTCTAATGTAGGAAGTTGGGGTATAAGCTTTTGCACAACCTTAGAAAAAGCTTCAAAAATACTATGGTCATAGATTGAAGTGAGATGAAAACTTAAATTTATATTGTCAAAACCTATTAAACATAAAATAAAATTTAAAAAATTGCTGTTTATGTAAATGATTATTTGTGGTAAGAAATTGTGTAAATGGTAGATTGTTTTACCCGAATCAGAGAGATCATCGTTAGCACGCTGATGGATATCTCTCTGGGTTTCCATCTTGTTGTCTTCAGTCAGGCCGTCGACTTTGTGTATAAATGTCTCAAAGCGTATGTTCGGATTAATTTTATAAGCCTTGGTTACAGTGGTGTTTAATTTATTCAGTGCATCCATATAATCATCCTAAAATTAAATAAACACAAAAGGTCATTAATTCTGATGTTGCTCTCACACTGGAACCGACGACATACTACTGTGACTAAGGCCACCATATAATGCAACATGATCTCTTGTATTGGAAGTGATTGTTCCATTTTGGTTCGCATGAGTTTGGAATTTATTTTTTTTCTTCTAATTTTTACATTTCTTTAGATATTTTAAAGGTAATTTATTGAATTAAAAGAGTTGCCTAAGTTTTGGGTCAATTGTTTCTCAGGAAAAATCCTAACAATTTTTCAAAAAGTGTATTAATGCTTCACATCTTAAGGGATCAAAAATCTGCGAAAAGTGCCAATTCGCTTAAAACCAGGCAAAAGTCAAAACACTTGTCCATGTCCTTACTATTGTGCCAATCTCGTAATATTTAATATAGTTGTAGGAAGCAAAAAACAATTATTCCAAAATAGTAAGATGCTGCCTGGTGTGATGTAGGTTTTAGAAAATAATTTTCTTTGTCGTGCCAATATTTCGAGCTTTATTGAGATCATCTTCAATGTCCATAGTGTTTGCTTTCCTTGTAGATGTGCCATTCTTCTGTGTCTTGTTGAGTGTCCAATATCCATTTAATTGGCACAACACTGCCTATAAATCTCTCAAGATGATTGGTCCCCAGTATATCTGGGAATCCTAAAGTGGGGCTACAATACAAAAATATTATTTATGTGTGGTGGTTAGTGACCGTTAATCGATAATTATTAAGAAGTCGCGAGATGCAGTCTGGTGTGATGTAGGTTTCAGAAAAGCCTTTTCTTTATCGTGCCAACGTTTCAATCTTTATTGAGATCATCTTCAGGGCCTGGGATTTACAAACATCGTTCACATTTAACAAATACATGTACGAGGAAAAAGTGAATTTATACAATGCAAAATATATTTTTTATATTCAATCAAAGTATTTCTACTAAGTATGCCATTCTTGCGCCGTGTTGAGAGTGCCAGTGAGATATTGCTGTTGGGCTGCTGATTAGGAAGGCCCTGAAGATGATCTCAATAAAGACCGAAATGTAGACACGAAAAATAAAATGTTTAATCCTTTTTAATTTATTCTAAGAAAATGTTTTTGTAAAACCTACATCACACCAGACCACATCTCACAATTCGTGAATAATCATCGATTAACTGTCATTAAACACCATATATTTTTATAATGTTTTTTTTTCTTCTTCTGCTATTAGATGGACTCAATGGAAGTTTGGCTCGGAAAGAATTTGGAGAAGGATCAAAAAATAGACGTGGACCGTAAAACTATCACATTTGAAAATTGGAATCAAATTGATTATCATCTGAGTAAGCTAATAGGTTTTTATTCTGAAGTTTAAACAAAATATATATTTTCCACTGTCTGTTTGCATATTTTAGCTAATTAAATAGTTTTTAAGATGCGAAATTTCTAAATGTATAAAATTCAGTATATAGATAATTTTATTGTAACAGTACTACTCCTGGTGTTAAAATGTTTACCACGGATAGGAATAAGCTTGCAGCCTCTTTTACCATCATTAGTAATATATTTTTTAAAATAACATTTTATTAGGTAGTAAATTGATCAAATTTGTTCCCCTGGAAAATAACTTGATTGATGAAATATCTTACGTTTCTACTCACTCAAAGAGTTGGAATAATTCTGCATTGTATAAATTCATTTTTCCACATCCTGCATGTACTTGTCAAATGTAAACAATGTTTGTAAATCCCAGGCCCTAAAGATGATCTCAATGAAGATTGAAACGTTGGCATGATAAAGAAAATGTTTTTAAAGAAAAACCTACATCACACCAGACCACACCTCACGATTTCTGAATAATTATCGATTAACGGCCATTAATAATCACAACATAATAATTTGGAATTGTAATGCAAAGTAGTGTGAATGGATCCTCGCACCCTGCCAAATAAATTAAAGGTAATTTTTTTTTGCCGGATGATATATTTATGGGTATAATGGAAAAATAATGACCGCATAAGGAAAAAAAAGGGGGAAAAAAAAAAAAAGGGACGTTCATACATAGTCAATTATCGTTCCAGTGTAAGTAGGCCTGATATCAACTTACTTGGGCATCTATGACAAAAACTAATGCTCCGCAGGCCCCAAAGATTGCTTCGAAGTCCGAACTCGAATCAAACAGATCAATCTGTCCTGGAAAGTCCCAAATCTGGAACTGGACAAAAGAGGAGTTCGACACTTCGTCTTTTATAGACTTATTTGTCCCCTCGAGAAATAAAGTCTCATTGGGCGACATCTTATGAAATACGACCTTCTCTA
Source organism: Cimex hemipterus (assembly GCA_039619505.1). Lineage (NCBI taxonomy): Eukaryota > Metazoa > Arthropoda > Insecta > Hemiptera > Cimicidae > Cimex > Cimex hemipterus. The sequence goes on along the minus strand of CM077103.1, from coordinate 15,121,810 downwards.
TCGAAGACTTGCCACTCCTGCAATAATGCACAATCGATAAGATTTTTTTTTTTTTTTAATTTTATTTACGCCTTACCTTCTCAGTCCCATGAGAATAATCCTTGGCTTCTCGTCATCTTGGTTTAGACCACCGTCTCGGTCAAACAGAAACTCCTTCTGTTCATCATAACTCTGACCGTACTGGTCGTCCTCGTCTTGTTCAAAAGACTGAAACATGAGAGCTTTAATAAACACAACTCAGATGGAAATAAATGTTATTCATGTCGCAGCGTATGAGATTAGAAATAGAAAGGAAAAAACAATATCTAAATCAATATTGAATCAGTCATATCAATTGTCAATATTGAACAGACTATAATTAAAAAACAAATTATAAATTAAATAGCTGAACAGGGCTAATATTTCTTGTTGCTATTAATTAATTATTAAAAACATCGTATTTAGCAAAAAACAATTTCCTTTGTGTTAACAACAAAGTGATAACTGTTATCAACGCTATTTACCAAAACAAGGCATGGTTGATAATTCATAATTATCCAAAACATACCATAATGATAAAAAACGGAGCTTTCCCCAGGAAATCAGTGTTAAATATTTATTTAACTTTGTAAGTCACATTTAAGCTAAATTAGTGACGAATCCGTAAATATCTCTTCAACCGAGCTCATGCATAGCCATGAGGTCGATGGGTTAATCGTTTCAGAACCGAAACGACATATGCTCATGCAATTGGGGGTACACGTCGTTAGTAATACATTACAAATATTTCCTGGTAGGAATACGTCCTGGCATAAAAGTCTACTCGATAATGTATTACTCCATAACTTCTTACGATCCACAAAAACAAAGCTAACGATAGTAGATTAATAGTAATGACAACGGACTACACTAGCGCCAAGCATCATAGACCAACATAACAGGTACAGATTTACAGATGTCTGCAGTGTGGTATTAGATGTATACTACAGAAGTATAGACAATGACAATTTTACTTTTCTCCTTTCCCCTTTAAAGCTTTCAAGCATTGCTTTCAAACCACATACAGAAAGTTGGCTGTTCAATCAAATTTACAATTTAAGGGAAAAACAAAAAATCAAATTATACAAGACACAATCCAAGAATCTTTGCAGACAATACAGCAGTTGTTATAGCGGTTCATAAAAAGAGGAAACTTACCCGAAATTAAAAAATTTTAGACCAGCATCTCTACATTAAATATTTTCCTCCCACAATTTTTTTTTTTTTTTTTTTTTTTTTTTTACCCTGGTCTAGATAGATAGATAAAATGTTTATAAGGTGATTTTTAGAACATAGAAATGTTTAGAAATTAGAAAAACGATTTCCTTCTTTTTCATTGCATTGGCTGGCGGCCCTTTAAATAGGTTTTACTCAAATATATCTATAGGATCAACTTGGGCATAAATGTGTATATTTTTCTTCTGCACAAGGAAATTTGTATCAATTGTCTCTTTGTGTGTGTGTGTGTGTGTGTGTGTGTGTGTGCTTTAGCTTAATAAAGTTTGTAGAAAACAAATTCAAGATTAAAAATGCATGCAAATAAATGACAATGCATTAGAATCGATGTTACAACGGATCAATGTTAAGAGACTATTTTATCTGGTTTATATAAAGATATAATTTATTATATTTTATATAAACCTTTACATAAACCAGATATCAAAGCGGACATAATCCTACACTATCTCTGATTCTAATGCATTGCCATTTATTTATATGAATTTCCTTATTGCTTGTCCTAAAAGTACCCGCAAAAGAAATAATAAATAAAAACTTATATGCTATTAGAAATTTTGGACAATTTTTGACAAGTATGCCTGAAGTTATTTAGTAAATGGGAGAAATACCTCGTTTTGATGGGTTAGTAAAGGTCATTAACAATGATTTTAAGAATTACTTAATGACTAAATCCCAAAATTCTACGTACCACGTGTTTTATTTTAGATTTGTTTATCTGGTGGTTTGAATAAAACGAGGCTTAGTAGTATCTGTATCAGTGGGAGATTGAAGACACGTTTCATTACTTTTTTTTTTTTTTTTTGCTCTATGTTAATGAAGTACAAGATTGGATGGTTCAGCAGAAGTATGTTAACTAGAGAGGAGCTTGTACAACACCTAAATGGAAATGGCTGAAAGAAACTGTACGAATACCACCTTGGTGATTGGAACTATAGAAAGTTTATGATCGAACATTATAACATAAATTTAACTCTGTATATGACTAGTATATTGTATCAAGTGCACAACATATCTCAGCAGGTTTCCATTCCACCATTACATGGTCTGTGTAGATTATACAGATATGTTTTTCAATGCTGAGTAAAATAAAAAAGAAAACTTGGGCTTTTTCTGATGATATTGCACTTAGACGTTTAAGTTAAGCTTACTTAGGCTACGGTTACACTGGATGCGTATTTTGACGAGAGTAGTAGTCCGAATGCGTCCGAGCTGCTCTTCAGAACTGTCCTTCAGAGCAGAGTGGTTACACTATTGCGAGTTCTGAACATCAGTATGTTTCCGTGTTCTGGTCATAATGGACGACAGTGACGATTTTTATTTAAAGGATTGCCCATTGCTTAAGTTATTATTTAAGGTGGCAAAACTACACAAGTCAATGAACTATTCGCTACAAGAAAGGAAAAAGGAGAGCACCGAATATTGTTCGAAGATCTCTGTACCAATCCTCAAAAGTTTTTTGAGTACTTCAGGATGTCTCTTGAAACCTTTAAATATATACTCCAGGGAAATGAGGAGAATATATTAAAGCCTATAACTCAACAAAAATTACAGGGGCGTTACCACAATGTGGCTTTTCGTCAGAACGGATGCGAAAAAACAAACTGGTTTGAACGGTGGAAAAGTTCTGACGAATTCGCACGTGTTCTGAAGAGCCAGTCGGGTCCAAAGTAACACTTCCATAGCAACTACATACTTTGATAGTTCTGACGAATCCGTCAGAACTCGCATCCAGTGTAACCGTAGCCTTAAGCGCAGAAATATGTGCCTGAGTAGAATGGGCGTCAAATAATGAAGTTGAAATAATAAACTCTTGGTTAAATATGCCGTTTAAATAACTCTAAAACTTGCTTTAATTTTTTTTTTTCAAATTCATGAAGAAATCTCCCCACAAATGTAAAAATTCAAAAACGTTCATCCACTTGCCAAAACAAAAATTCATACTCTTGCCTTGAAATGGTGAAAACTCAAACTTTTCTAGACAGTAAACATATTGCCTACTTTGTATTTGATTTACATAAATAATGCCAATCTGTAAGTCGGTAGGCTGCCTACTTTAAAGATATTATATTTATCATCATCAGATCTGACTTTTAGATCAGACAACAGTCTATACATTCCTTAATCTGCATCAACTGTCCTAAAACAGTTGTTCAATTTTGAAATAAAAAGGCTAGAAACATCCTAATTATGATCCAAATGTCACCTATAAAAGTCGGTTTGTTATTTACATGGTTGCTACTATAATCTGATGAAGTAGAAAAAAAAAAAAAAAAAAAAAAAAAAAATTAAATGAATAAAATATTGCATATTGTTTTGAGGGCACTATAAGCTTGCAAACGACATACCTCTAGCAGTAAGATTAACAGATGTAGTTGTACAAGCATAAAAAGACAGATCCAACAGTCAAACTCTCACGATTGTGAACCAAAAATTTATCTAATGATTTAACATTTGGTAAGTGAATTGACAATTGGGCACTATATAATAAAACAAGGTTTATAATTAAATAAGTGTTTTTTTAAATTAGAGCACATGAAATATGTAGTATAAAAAAAATTATAAAAAAAATATCCATAACTTAACAATTATTACATGAACATAATGTATAAAGGAAAGAAAAATATAGAAAGAAAAAAAGGCATCCATAAACATAAATAATACTTAAACTAACCGTATATTAATTACATTTTCTGAAATTTTCCAAGGTACAAGAAAGTGGCGTTACAAATCTTAGAAAATCTAAAATAAATATCCATTTTTTACAATCTATCAATGCATTTAATTTAATCTTAAAATTGATAATGGTTAGGTGCACAATTAGATTTTAAGCTAAAATTCAATTTAATATCACCAAATAAATTAACCACTTGCGATATGAGTTTTATATTAAGAATTTCATTGAACTTACCCCAGTGCAATACGATAATTTATTGATGTTATGAACATTCTATATTATATTAACAATCTAAATTAATTATCAATCTAAATTAATTATCAATTGAAAAAAAATAAGCAATAGTTAGAATAATTTATACTTAATTCTGTCAGTCAAATTTGTCTTATCACAAAAAATTAGTCATATGTAACTATAGGCACACCAAATAGCATGTGGATTGTTTCTTCTTTTTAATATCACTTACAAGCGTTTAAAGTTAAAGTAGAGAGCAATTTTTGTTAATGTAAAATTCTATTAAACTGCTGTCATTTCCATAACATCGTATTTTCCTCTTTCTGCACACACTAGAGGATAAAATATGGAAGTGTAGTAAATCAAAGCAGAGCCTACGATGACGAGCATTATTAACGATATAATACCCCACGCTGAAAGAAATCTCCCTCCTGCTTTTGCTTTTGGTACACTACCTGAAAAAAAATTATAGTAAAACAACAAAATAGCATAAACTAAAAATAAATTATAGATTGTTGACGACTGTTCTGCCAAGCTCCTTATAGGAGAAAAATTCCAGGAACACATCTTTCAAACTGAACTCTACACATAAAAATTACTGAAAACAGCCAAAACACTGAAAATCGCCTGGTTTGGTTTTTGGCAGTCCGGTGTCAGAACTTACCCACCACTAAGTTATGGGGTCGTCAACAGTTGGGTAATTTCAGCTCCAACTGCATCGATATTTAAGCCTCTCACTGATTCTTAAATACATTCTTTGCTTGCGTACCATTCATTCGAGTGGTGGAGTACTTGAAATGTCTCCATTACACAATGTGATTCACGGGAGTGCTTAATAATCCACCACCGTCCCTCTCACGCAACACAACACATTCATGTTAATAAATACAATCACTCATAGGAACACAAAGCAAGGTATCATTTCGGTCATATCTATGACAGTACTAAATTATTGATTTTAAATAATTGACAGTCGTTGCTACAATTTCTTTGCCTGGGTTTTCTTTATATCCCAGGTTAACAGTTACAAAACAGTCCTATTTATTGCCAAAATTGAATACTTGTTGCCGTACTCTAGCACAATTCTCATAGTGGGTTGCATTCTTACACACTCTCTGAAACCAAGGAATGATTTAGTTATGTGGGTCACACCGAGGAACCTTTCTCTAATGCTGGGCGCACAACATGGGCTTTGACCCAAAATTAAGCCTCACAGCCTATTTTTAATTAATAAGTAAATTGAATTATTTTATGTGACAAATCTGAATATAAAGGTCACTGCATTAACAGACTTGTCTGCTGAAGCTTCCCCCCCACAAGTTTTAGTTGCTTCCTGTAATGTGAACAGGCTACTGAGGCCTGACCCTGCATTAGTATATGTAAATGTGGCAATAGGTTTCTCCCTGGACGAAGGAATGTAGTGGTGGTCGATACAGAAGGACTTCCAAGACAATAGTGGGAGTCGATCTCATTGCCCCAGTGGAGTTGTATGCTAGTCTATCAGCACTACCGAGGATATTAAACTACCCTTAGGCGTAAAATCTTTGTCCACCAAACCACAGAATGCTACCATGGGTCTAACTACCACCTGTAGCCATAGGGACATCTTTGAGTAAGCCCCAACTTTTCCCACATAGGTGTTTACTTTTTCGTTCTGTACGTTATTTTATTTAGCTGTTGATTCTACGAAAGTCTTTGGCCAATGGTCACTTCCAGATATTTAACCTCTTTAGAAAAAGAAATTACAACTCCTTTTAGCACGAGAGGCTTAATCCTCCTAGTACCATTTTTTATTTTTTACTAAGGAAAATCATAATGGTATTGTTACGAGTGATTGACAACTCTTCCTTCTTCTTATACTGAGAGTGTTTGAACATTTTCTGCAATGATTGGGGAAAGTATCGATTCACGACTACCGCCAGATTAACTGCATATCCCAGGGAGTTAAAGTTTTTTTCAGGTAACAGTTGGGTTTACAATACATATTCTTAACTGGATGGCTCACGCAACAGAACCAGGATACCGACTGGACTCCTGACAGGGCACTGCCGCCTAGAAACAGACAGAATAAACACTGTG
>CM077103.1:15072889-15115556 GCA_039619505.1 Cimex hemipterus | reverse complement strand
TGTACATAGTTTTCCGAAATTTTGCCCATTGCACATGTACTTTTGTATTGTCTTGAAAACTTAAATTTCGCATCCGCCTTTTTTATATTTGTAAGTTTATAGATTTGTCATAATTTAAATCGCTAGATTAATAAAACGCCGGTGAAAGATGAGGAGTCCCGAACGTTTCGCAGTATTATTCCTCTTCGCGTTGTCCGCCCTTCCATCGTTTTCCCAAGGGAATAAATATTCGAAAAAATCCAACGACGAATTCGCCAATAAAGAAGCGTACAAGAAAGAGTACAAGAAGGATTATGACAAACGCGAATACAAACAGAAAGATTACGACATGAAGAAGAAAGAATACGACGGAAGAAAGCGTGAAAACGACGCCGGCTACAACGAAAATAAATTCTACGACCAGTCCCAGTTCGTAGATCAGAACGCAGATCTGAGGAAGATCGACAAACCGTTCAGGATGGCCAAACTCAATTTGCTGTGGACGAAAGCTCAATCGGTAAATATCAAAAGACTAATTATCCAGAAGTTGTCTTGGAAAAACAAACTTTCATCTAATGATTGCGTAATATGGATATAGGCTGGTTGCACGCTTTTAGTTTTCTGTTGCATTGGTTTCAAACAAGCCGACACTAGCAAAAAAATCACACTTGGCTGCTTATTGGGTGGAGCAACTGTCACTTATAAAAATTGACATGAACATACACATATTTGTGACAGTTGACAACACCCATAACACAAAAATTAGTTAATAATTATGTAGTCAGCGGGGTTCCTGGGGAAATAGCTTCCTTTGTATGGACGTCTATTCTTTCCTTCCGTAAACCCTCTTAGAAAGATGTATGTATATTTTTTAACAGTGGAGCATTATGTGTTTAAAGTCCGCTGCAGTTCTCACTATTGTGTTGTTTCCTGTCAATCATATGAAGGTACACAGCACTGATGCTGTGGTTAGTTCTTAATCGATGCATGATTATATTTGTATGTCCATTTTATTTTCACAAGGAGGAAAACAGGTGTTACCCATTCTCTTGTATGACGAGCTTGCTGTGTTATTTGGTTTTTTGTTTCTAACCTTTAGAAAAGGTTTGTACAGGGAATCTTTATGTTTCTGGCGTTGCAAAACAGTGTACCAAATTAGCCAGTGTGTCATCTTTCTGGCCCATCTGATCTTTAATCCACATGAAAAAAACCTTATAATGCATAAATTATAGTTCGAATCTTGATCATGACACTGACATTTTCATCTCAACCAAGATCTTATAAAAGAATAATTAATTAAAATAATTAATATAGTCAGAGTTATGACCAATAAACATAAATGGGCTTATCAAAATACTCGATTTTCAGTCTTATTATTAGACAAAATATTTATCTTAATTTGTGAATGTTTTTGCAATTAGCAATTGATAAACATTTGGAATTTAACAGGATCTAGATTTAAAAATTAGACATACTGCACCCTTCAAGACGAATTGTATTGGCGTTTTGTAACTGACGCACCATCAGTGAGTCTTGATTCATAAATGCATTTGATTATTAAGCCTTCTATGGTTATCCCACATCCAAAAGCATTTCCAGCACCATAATCCATTAGTAGGTGCATTGTGGTTTCTTCTCGTTGTTTTTGTGATGACTCGTCACCATAAAATCTTATATCAGCACAATATTCTTGGAACCTTAAATTGATGTTTTCCCAACATTTAAATGATTAACTGATCAATTTTACTGCAATTTTGGATTTAATATAAAATTGCAGCGTGCACCAGCATAATCCTATTACATAAGAACTGCTTTAACATTTATATCATATTTTTATATTGTTTTTATTTTAATTTACATTAATTTAATTTTATATTTCAAGAGATTGACCGAGCCGAAGCTAAAATCCATTTTTTCCGAATTGAAGATTCAAGATAAAGAAGAGCTTGCTTTAAAAAAATTGAAACACGAAGGAAACGATAAGGAAGGGCTTCTTGAAGCTGAACTGCGCCAAAAATTATTAAGTCAGCAATTCTTGTAAATTTGGAATTTTTGTGTCGCCCATAGAATGTTAAGATAATTTTACTGAAAATTGTTTTCTGTAGCTATCATGAAAAATTATGGTTTGACCGAACATGTCGCTCAAATCCAAGATAAATTTAAACACGCACAAGATGGCGGGAGCTATACAGTTACCGAACTTTTCGCTGATAAAAAACTAAACAAATTGTGGCAACAAGCCGAACACTCAGGGTTTACAGGTGATATTCATTTCTATGGTTATTTTTTATTTTGAATTAGCCCATTCAGAAGAGTGAGCGTGATATTGCACTCTAGTCTCTTCACTTTTAGACTGAAGTTCAAAGCATGCTTTGCTAAAATAATAAACAGCATTATCTTTTTGAAATCACTTTCTCTCAAACGGCATACTGCTTATATGACCTTCTAAATCATGCTGTCAGTGTGACTTGGCAAATGGACACACTTTCCAACCTGATTGGGTTAGGAACATTGTGACAAATGTAGTTTAGGCTGTAGCTTTATCTTCCTTAATTATCTGGTCTGATAGTTAAAAAAAAAAAAAAATGCTGAAACATGACAAACAAATATAGTTTGAAGGTGCAGATCAGGAATTAAGGAATTGCCAAGTTACACTACAGTTGCAACTGTAAAAATATTCTTAACAACTCATAAATAAAGTAACATAATATCAAAATGCATAATGATATAAACATTTTTCTTTTAAAACTTTAGCTGAAGAGTTGCAGATGTTAAAAGAAGAGTTTACCCACCATCAGCAAAAAGTTGATCAGTACAATGAAATTTTAAACCAAGTTGGAGATGCTTCCAAAAATAATGCAATCAGTAAGCACCCAAATTATTTAAATAACCATCTTACAAAAGTTAATCATTGAAATTAAAACTGAACTTTTCAGATTCTGTGGATGAAAAACACGATCGTTTTAATGAATTAGACCAGCTTGAAAATGATGATCCAGTTGTACATCAATATCTTAATAAAGTCAATGAACTAAGGTATTTTGTTTGTTACTTGAAGTTTCATTTATTTATTTTTAAGTTTTTGGTTATTGTTTTTAAAGGGAAAAACATAAGGAATTAAGAGAAGATTACGATAGGATCTATAGAATGGCAATGGGAGGTCCAAAAAGCCAGGAGTTCACAGAACCCCGAATACAAGGTCTTTGGAGAATGGCGCTGAAATCCAATTTCAAGCCAGACGAATTGGAATCTCTCAGGGTAAGACATTATTCTAAATTGGCTACATTCTTCTCGATATAATTTATGTGTTCGTGCTTTTTGTTAATTAAAAATTTTGCTCTAGAGTGAACTGTTCCACTATGAAAGGCGGTTGATGAAGCTTCGTAGACTCCATGTTGAAGCCGCGATGGAAGATGAACAAAGAAAAAATCGTGGGATTGAAAAAATCGAGGGATTAGATTTCACCAATGACCTCATTAAGAAACAAACGAGAAAAGTTGCCAAAATGCACTTAGATATTGAATCGAAAATAATGGAGAGACACACTGAATTATAATTATTTGTAAAGTAAAGCAAATTTGTACAAAATATATTTTTAATTTAATAAATTTGTCAACTCAGTTAACAAGGAATTTTCACCTATAAAAAATATATATTTATATATTAATAATCAACATTCTAAAAAAAAAAAAAAAATTAAATATTAGGTTAGATGTATACTTTGTTTCTTTCGATTATATCATGCATTTTTATTTCTTTTATGGTACTGGCATATTCATCAAGAATGTTTTGATATTCTTTTACACCAAGGAGTCCTTCATACAACTGTAAAATTCCTGTCGATTTTTCAATTTCACGCGAAACATCATTTATTTCTTCAACCAAATTCCTTTTCAAAGCTTCGAATTTTTCTGGTGAGCAGTTGTCGTAAATTTTGGCAGTTATCTCTTTGTTCAAATCACTACACGCAAACAAAAAAACATATAACGAATCGTTTTACTAATTTAATAATTTAGAGTACCTCGCTGACTGCAAAATGACGTTTTTCTTGTCTGCAAGGATGTCACAAATTTTGTCTATCGTTTGGTACGAAACATTAGTCTTGAGATTCACAGATAAGTCTTGTTTTTGCAATAACCAGTCGAGGAAAGCATGCATCCTTTTTGTCTTCTCCTCTATCGTTTGGCATTGTGTCAACATAGTTGACCTGTCTATTTTATGTATCGGGCCTGGAAAAAAAAAAAAAAAATCAAATTTATCCAATCCAACTTAGATTCAATTGGTTTAAGTTTTAAAGGATTTACAAGACAGCGTTACTAGTATTAAATTGCTTTGGATTCGAAGCTATAGTCGTTAAAGAATGGGGTGATGTAGTTACATAAGTATGAGGTTTTTGATTCGTGAATTCGAAGGTATGAAAAGCATCATATGCAGCGTAATAGATGACTGAGGGAGTAAGTGGAAGTAAGACTTCATCGTTGTGGCCAGGCTAGCCATTTTCATGTTAAAGCATCATAATTATGCTTTCGTTTTCAGTATATATTTTGTCAAAATGTTTTGGGATGTCTAATGTCGAAATTTTAAAACATAGTTTTATGAACTCCAAATATGTCGACTGTTGTATAAATGAAATGCAATTTGCAAAACTTAAGAAAGTTAGAATCCATTAGAAGAAAAACACCAGCTGAAGATGATCGATTATAGGGACTACACATGATAAATTTTAAGTTGTGAGTACCGGTTTTAACGGTTCAAAAGTGATGATTTCAAACTTCAACTCAGGAGGAATGAAAAAAACAGTTGATTCTTTCATTTCCTTTAAAGACCAGTCGTTTTTTTCAATATAGAATTTGTACACTGCCAGAGAGATGAGGGGAAATAGGGGGCCAACGATGGATTTGAATAATTTGATAGCATTTTTGCACAAACTTAAAACTTACTTCTATCTCAATACCTAATGTGCTAAAAAATGACAAAAAGAAGAGGTCACACCGTCTTTACCTTAATATTATTACTAAACAGAAAACCTTACCAAAAGATCGTTTGAGGTCTACTACCCAGTTGATCATTTGTCCAACCTCTTCCTCAACTATTTTCTCTAAATTAGAGAAGTCTTTGACATCAACGTTTTCAGATCCTTCTTTGGAATCCACCAGGACCGAATTTATTTGGTCACATTCTTCGTACCAAGTGTCCAAAATGAATGTTTCGTATTTTTCATTAAAAATCTTACTGTCCAGACACCTTTGCAAGGAGTGAAGAATGAGCTCTTTTTGAATCACCTTCTGATGAAGCTCGACCAATTTATCAGTCATGACAGCCAAGAAAAATATATTAAAAACGACTTAACTTTCAAAGAAAGATGGAACATTCAAAACATTCAAATTCAAGTTTTTTGAGAAATGATAAAACCTCCGTAATCTGGTTGCAGGAGACCGATTCGGCAAAAATGTTGTTTAGATAAAACCTCCGTGAGCGTAAATAAGCAAAGCCCGGCAAAATGCCGTTAGAACTACAGACGTAGTTCCCAGCCTCGTTGATATTCATGACAGTTGACAAGTAGTTCATTTTCAATAATTATCAACACTTGTTAATGTCATAGAGTAATCTATTTTTCTTCGAGTACAAAATTAAATTGGATCTTGTCTAAAATACAAGTTGTTACTTGTAGCAAAAAAAAAACCTTGATTGACATATTACAGACAGCACTTAAACTTAACTCTTAATTCATGCCCAAAATAATAGGGCTAACTAAAACTAAGCCAAAACGAGAAAAATTAATTAATTTCGAAATAATTTCCTTTAACTAATGACTTCCAAATTAGAAAAAATCTCAATTTTTTACACGAACTCGAATCTTTTTCATTAAAAAATTTAGCATAATATAAAGAACTAGTATTTGCTGTAAGAGTAATTTAAATTGTATCTTGTCTAAAAAAGAATTTTGTTACATTGTAACAGCTAAAGAAACAATTATCTCGGTTGACCTATTACAGAGACAACTGTTTAAACATAACTTTAAGTACCAAAATAATGTTTTTTTTTTAAATAAAACTAAGACAAAATGAGAAAAATAAATGATTGGATGTAATAGATAACTTCCAAAAAAGAAAAAATTCCAATGTTTTACATTACAAGTATGTAACATAATGTAAAGAACTAGCTAGTATATGCTGTAAGAGTTAGTTAAATTACAGTTTATCTCAGGTTTGATGTTTTTATTCCAAGGTTTATTGCTTGTGTTGAAATTTTGATTGCACTTTATAGACCTATTTCTTTATTTGAATTTTTTGTTTGGCATGTTTCAAGGTTCTTATGGTTTGTTTTGGTTTTGTCTTTTGTTCATGATGAAATTTTGATTGAACCTTATTTGCTTATTAATTTATTTGAAGTTTTTTTGTTTTGCCATGTTTTTCTTGCTCTTTTTAAGTTTTACTAGGCAGTTTTGGGTTTTATCCCACTTGTTGTTTACACACTTGAAGTCTTTATTATACGACTTTTGACATTTAGACTTTTTAATGGAAATGATAAATGGTGGAGTATGTTGTCCAGTCTTTTTGTAAAAGAGTTAGACTTTTTCTTTAAAGGAGGATATTTCAACGAGGTTATATGAACCTCAAGGTGCCTTGTTTGTGAAAAAAGCCCATTTGTATGTATTGGGTTCAATTGCAGGGCCACTGTTTTTGAACCCGGTACCTTTTTACCTTGCATGATGAGACCTGTGCCAACGCCTAAACCATTGCAGCCCATGACGCTCCCTTAGAGGTTTTGTGTTTTATATTTTTATTGCTAATGTTGACTGTGACTATACCTTCGAGGTTTTATTTTGTGTTTTTATTAATTAACATTGTTTACTACAAAAACAGTCTATCTTCAGCGTTGAGTTTGTGAACTGTAATTAATTTTGCTTAGAAGTGTATAATGTTAGTTGAAGTTGAATATAGGAATTTTGTGATGAATAATAGAATTCATTTCAAGCCGTTTGTTGAATACTTGTAATAACAATAATTCTTAATACAGGAATAGTAATTATGTATTATTTCAACGTACAACCTACTTTTTGAATACAGAATACAATAAAAGAACAATTGTAATTTTTTTTAAAAGGTGTATTTATTTATACATAAACCGATTTCTAAAAACATTTTTCTTGCATCCTAGAAGGGATGAACAACAAAAATAAAATTATCAAAAGTAAATAGAAGTGTTTATATATAATCTGATTAATTTACACTGTTTACTTGCGTTCAAATAAAAACGTAAATATTACTGAACATTATACTTATTTACAAGAGGGAAAATTCATATTTTGTAAAATGATAGTTCAATTTAAACACAAAAAAAAAAAAAAGAAAAGAAAAAAGAAAGAAAAAAAAAGAAATTTTTCTAATTAATTTCTTCGTGAAGCTGTTGAAGCAACGCCATTCTCCTCAGCTGAAGTTCAGTATCGCTAAGCTCTTCAGACTTATCTTTAGTTCCACTTTCGGGAGCACTGAATTTTGATCCGTTTTTATCTTCAGTCGGAGTAGGCGTACCACTCTTAACTCTTCCCTCCGATTCCCTTCTTTCTTCCTAAAATGAATATTACGTAAAATATAAAAATATATAAAAAAACGGAAAATTTAGTTTCAGTGCCTTGTAACAAGAGTTACAACATATACGAGTAGTGGTATTAATAGAGGACCAATGCATTTTTCAAATAATTTAAAATAAACAAAAAAATTTTTTAAATTATATATTATACATTATACAAATTGGAAAAATGTCAGCATAATCAATTCTACTTGCTAATATTTATTTAATTTTTTACTGGGATTAGCAACATAGTCATATCATCCTTGGAGGGGGGAGGGGGATTCTGATTTATTTTATGTTCATTTGAATTCAATAAGCTCAGATTTGAACTTGGGAACTGTCTAGTGATTAGCTACTATTTCAACGGTTTAAACTTTTTGACATCAAAGCCATTATTATTATCTTTTAAATCACTACAAGGCCCCTACACCAAATAAATACAAATGTTTACGTTTATTGTGATAACCTCATGATTTAGCCACCTGAAACTGGTTCACAAATATAGTTACCCACCACCAGATATTTCATTCAAATTCTGTATTTGAGGGTCGACGAATACATTCTTTAAGAAATAAACCACCACCAGTTCCACGAAAAACACATTCTGTTTATGAGGGTTGATAAAAACTAAGTGTAAAGCATAATTTGTGTTTAGTGCAAATGAATCAACAATAATTATAAAACTATTTGTAAATATGCATGAAATATGCACATTATGACATTAAGCAGTGAATTTTAATTTCCATCAAATCAAAAACTAAGATTTACTATCTAAAGACAGATAAAAAATAAATAAATAAATAATGTACTTCATCAAACAAGATAATAAAATGCAAAGTAATTTGAATAAATAATCTTACATAAAAATTAAACTAATTGATAACCTATTGATTCAATTGTTGAAGGCTATTTTTTCTAAATTTATTTTCAAACTTAAATTGAAACCGTAGTACACATATACATAATAACATACGTTTTTGTGTGTAGTGAAGATAATAGTACAAAAAACGAAAAAAGCTCACCAATTTGGGTGTATGGACTTCCTTATTCCTCTTCTTCGTTCTTTTTTCCATCTTACAAATAAATATAAAATAAAAAAATGGGAAAAAAGGAAAAAAAACTTGAAAAACAATAATTAAAAAAAAAAAAAAAATTAAAAATAAAGAAAACAACTAAATTTGGAAGTCATAGTTCAATTATAGAAAAATATATATAACTATGTAATTTGATTTAAATATAATGTCAATTTATATTTGTTATACTTGAGTGACATCTACTTTAATATTAGAATAGATCGTGTAATAGAGGATAATTGATGGATGTACGGAAATAAGATTGGGAAATAAACTTTGTCATAATTTGTTGAGGGATGTATAATTTGTTCAAAATATTCAGATATTAAATGTAAAATTGTAAAACCATTGGAAAGTGTTTGGTTGATGCCACCTAAATGACACCTGTTAGTAATTATTACTATAAAATAGTTTTTGATCAATCTGTAAGGAAATCTTAAAACTCAATCTGAACCCAGAAAATAAAAATTTAAAGATAAAAATAAATTTCCATAGTAAAATTTTTTAAAATAAAAACATCAGATACTTTATTAATACCACTGCAAGCACACAGATCTATACTATTATTAATTAAATGTCTTACCTGAAACCTGACATAATAACTAATCTATATTAAATTTTACATGATTTAAAGAAAATCACACATTAAAAAAATCTCAATTATTTTTTATTAAATTTAAAATAACAATAATAAAAAAAGAAATAAAAAGGCCGCATTCTGCTTATTATTCAGTATTTGCGGCAATTCATAAATGTATTACAAGTTTGTTTTCAGTTACTCACATGAGGACTGTGCGAATGGGCTCTCTTTTTCTTGGATTTTTTCTTTTTACCTCTCCTCTTATGTTCAGAATCTGAGGATTCGCTCTCACTCCGACTCTTGTGTCGTTTTGATCTTTTCCCTCTTTCTTTTTCTTTGTAGGTCCTCTCCGACTCGCTTTCCGACGCCTAAAAATAGGTAAAATACGTAATTAAAACTGAGACAATTGTATAAATATTACATACATACCAGAGAACGCGATCTAGATCTTTTCTTTTGTTTTTTACTTTTCTTAGTTTTCTTTGATCTTGTATGATGATGACTGCACGATTCTTCTACTTCCTGCTGATATTCCTATGAAGGATAATATATTTGATAAATTATACAAAAAATTAAATAAGTCGGAATGCTTACTTTGAAAATGCGTAACCTATCGGCTTCAATACTGAGAGTTCTAAAAGCTTCTTCATTCGAGAGTTTTTCTCGAACATCTGCCCACTCTGTATTATAATCGACATCATAATCTCTTAAAAGTGTTCTAAAACCTGCTTCTAATTTTCTCTGCCTCCTCTGGTCTTCTTTCTGTCTTTCCTTCTCTCTCGATTCAGCCTTATCAGTACATAAAAATGTTATTAACTTACAAAGCTATAGTAACAACATATTGAACGGACATACCAATTAATTATGTTCAATTAATTGCTAAAATTATGTTAATTACAACTATGTATAGGGAAATTTGTGAAAGTGCAAATATCAATTTTTGTTATTTTATAAAAGTTAAACTACAAATTTTAATAAATTGCAGATTTATTGTCCTTAATTATAATAAAATTCTTGTTTTTTAAATTTTAATTTCTTCTCGAAAGATAAGTGAAATATATTTTAGAATATGAAATTAATTTTAAAAAACTATATTTTATATTTAAAACTGTAAACCAATAAAAAAGTAAAAATTTTGCTTTGATTTCATTTATTGTAATTTTACCTTTTCCAGAAGAGCATTGTATGTTAGTTTAACATTTCCAGCGTCTAACGTAGCAGATCTCCGATCTTCGCAAACTACAGTTGCAAATTCTTCAAATGTGGTTGTGACCTGAAATTCAAAATTGTGATCCAGCGTTTCATGCATGTTTAACATTAGCAACTCGTACGTTTCACATACCTCAACTTCAAAACTTTTCTCTTTAAGTATTTCTTTAATTATTTTCCTTTCGTCGTGAAACCTCGATTTCAAATCTTCGACGTAAAATTTAAATAGATCTAACGGTGTCGAACCTAACCGTGAAAAACAATGGAATTTAAAATGGGCAAAATTGGCATTTTTTGTTTGTTTTTTTGTTTATTCCGTTACCTGGTTGTCCCAACATAGCTGAAAACCTGAGGTCAGCACTTATTATTGGATAGAGTTCAACCCAAAGTGACATAGACGTCAATTTGCCCTCTTCGTGTAATTCATTCAGCAACATCTAAATTAATTTTCAATTATTTAAGCATTTTAAAACCAAACAACAATTATATTTACATAACTTACTACTACACTTACTATATTAAAATATAGGATTTTTAACTAATTTTAAATCGTAAAATTAACAATTCTTTCATCTTACGTAATAAATGTTTTCCTTGTTTATAGATTAACCATGTGTTAGGGTTTTGCATCATATTTCTTTTTTTTTAATAGCAAAATAATCATAAAATATATTTTTAATTAATTAAATATTGTGTGTATAAATTAATTTCAAAAGAATGGTTGTCTAATTTACTGTTTTCCATTTCAACATACCATATTAATTCTCCACCCTAATTGGATATTCAACTTAATCCCAACTGAAATAAATGCTCATTGATCTTTTCTAAAGATTAAAACAAACAAAATAATTAAAAATTATTACATACCCCGAAAGAATCTCTGTTTTTTCTTTGCTGTCTTTTTCTCCTCTTTTTCTCTTTTTCCTTATCTTCCTCTTCCTCTTTTTCCAGCTCACGAATATGATCTTCAAAAACGATTAAAGCATCTTCCTTATCCATACCTGAACGAAAAGTGTGTTATTAGTAATTAATTTTTAAACAAATTTAAGTTAAAAGTTCAGCCACCTAGTAGATCTGTGTCATTTACAAAACTAGGGTTATCCAAAAGCATTTGTTGTGCTTCCTGCCATGTGGTCCTATGATCAATTTGAGCCATTGCATCCAAAATCGATGTCAACTGTTTCATGTTTCTCTTTTTCCTAAGTTTAGCCTCTTCCTTTTCCCTCTTGGCGAGATTAAAAACGGCGTCTTCGTATATTTCTCTCCTATCTGAGTCGCTTACGCTTTTCCAAACGTCAAGATGACCGAACGCTTCCTGACACCTATAATACCTCATGGATGAACACATTTTATCGGAAGTCATAAGAAAATGTTCAAGGTCTTCTTTTGCTTTCTTGGCTTTTAATCTTTGTTCATCTACTTCTTCTTTTCTTCTCTGAGTCTTATACGCATTAAAAACTTGTTTCTTGTCACTGAAATGTTTTAATTGAGGATATCTTGGATCGGAGCCTATCATTTTCACTGCTTGTTCCCATGATGCATTACTCGGAATATCCTATAATGTAAATACATATTCATTAAAAAATTAGACTTAAAATTTATTATCTTTTACATTACTTTTTCTTTTAAGAGGGTTCTAAACGCTTCAGCGAGTTCTTTTTTATCCTTGAAAGACATCTTTACATCGTTGGTTTCAGTTTTCCCTGGTAGTGAAGCATTTGAATTACTGTCTTCATCTAAAATATTTAGACAACTGTATTCAAGAAAAATCAACCCCTTAAGATTTAAATTTTACAAATACCAGCTTTTGGAGGAGGTGTAGATGCACTTATGGCAGCTAATGTAGCGGCCATTGCTTGGTCCAAAGCGGACTTTGCAAGGGGCGGAGGAGTTGTTGATTTTGGGGCTGAAATATCATTTCCTTCAAATAAATAAACATATTTTCAATATACAAAGTTAAAAATGGTAATTGTTAATTAGAATAATTTACCAGAAGGCATAGGTATGGTAGAAGATGGTTCATTTGGAGCAGGTGATGATGTTTTAGGTTCATCATCTTTGAGTTTGTCTCTAAAAATAAAAAAATAAATATATAATTGAATTTTAGAATTAGAAGCACAGTGTTGCATTTGATTTCAAACAAAAATAAAATAAGGATTTCATTCAAAATTTAAAAAAAGAAATTAATAAATAAAGGAATGCAATTAATTGATATGCTGAAACCTTTGAAAGAAGTTTCAACAACTAAATTTTTTTTTACTAAAAAAAAAACAAATAAAAAATTAATTGTATGACAATTTAATTAATTAGTTTTAAAATACTTACGAAAGACCGGCTTCTTCGACAGCAATTTTTGCTTTTAACTCTTCTAGTTCTTTTGGAATTGTCCACCTTGACTCTTTAGTAACTACATTATGGAAATAAACTTTACCAGCATCTGACTTATATTCTTTCCAAGGACAATTAGACAGCATTTTCTATTAAAAAAAAAAAAAAAAAAAAAATCAAATTGTTTACAATTTGAAAAAAAAATTAATTTTTCAAAATTAATTTAAAAAAAAAAAGAATTTACCTCAGCTGGCGTTTTCAATTCTTCAGGCTTTTCCCACAGGCTCTTTTTAGTAACAGTGTTATAATAGTACGTTCTACCATCAGGAGCTTTGTGCTCAGTCCAATCACTTTTTTTGTCCCTAGATTCATCCCTGCAATTTTAAACAGGCGTAATTAATTATTGCAATTTTATGAAAAATTATGGCAAGCTTGTCTAATTATCGCTTGATAATTTCCGAACATACTGTTCCGCTTATACTGGTTTGGCCCTGACAGACAAATAAATATTAGGAAATCATACAACGAAAGCCAACTACCAAAGATGTGGCAATGCCAAAGACAGAAAAAAACTAGAGTAGGCAGAGCACGATGAAAAAGCAACAACCTTAATTATTATTATTAATGATCTGTTGCAATGTTTAACAGCAATGTAAATGAAGTGGTGAGTTATGGTGTAACTTGCATACTTTAAATTGTAAATTATGCTGTTTTAGAAAAACCAACAACAAACAAGGTTCAATTGAGAGTCCCAAGAAAACTCAAATGTAAAGTACTTAATTATTACGTCCATATTAAAATCAAAATGTTTTTGGATTGTGAATACTGATTTTTCAAATATTCATTTATTTACACTCACAAAGGGAGAACAGAGAAAGAAATATAAGAAAGAATAGATTTTATTGTATTTTGTTGAGAAATGAAAAAACCGAGTGCCTTGAAATAATTATATCAAGTAAAAAAGCCAGAGGAAAAAAAATATAACTGCACACAAATATATGTTGTAATATGTGTATGTATATTTTTGAATTAATGTCGAATTGTCAAGTTATCGTTTATTTAGCATTGGTATTTTAAAATATTAGTAGACAACAAAGTTGGGGAGAAAAAATGATTGAAATTAATAGGGAAGAAACGGAAAATAATTAATAAAAAAGACTGCTACAGCATTAACATACACACTAACAGGATTCGGCCTACTCCAAAGAAATTAAAAAGTTACAGGATACCTGTAGAAGTCAGTTTTTCTAATTAGTTAAAAAAACACTCTTATTGCCAAATGTTATATTTAAATAAAAATTAGGATTGTAAAATGACTGACTTAGATTGAACTTGTGGTTGTCATAGTGCATCTGGCACTTGCAACTATCATTACCATATCTGAACTATCAATACAATTAGGGTGACCAATGACCAAGTGGTTAGGGCAATCAGAATCAGCTAGTAGTTGTGGGGCTTGCATTATATATTAACTCTTGATTTAAAAAAAAAAAAATAAAATAAAATAATATATATATATATATATATATATTGAGAATATGACAAAAACTATAGTAAAGAGGATTGACCAATTGTCCACAACACCCCAATGGGGAGGGTAGTTGGTTAAAACCCTCCTGTATGACAGCAATTACTTTATTTACATGCATATAAATAAGTCACTAGCGCTTGTAGTCTGCTTGACCAATTAATATCTTGAAATTAATTGTAAAATGGCAAAAAGGAGGGAAAATTCAAAAGGTGGGGTTGAGAAGGGAAGTTAGTGTCCGAGGTCATGCTAGCTCAAGTGGTAGAGCAGCGGCGTATCAAGACGAAGGTCGTGAGTTCGAATCCCGCTCTGACACTGACTTTTTTCTCCACTAAAAAAAACTTAATTGATTAAATGATACTAATTGGTCCAGCAGGCCACAAAAACTAGTGAATGGACTAAACATACTGGCAGTCTTTTCAGTTTAATGACACATTCGTTCTACATACAACTATAAAAAATAGCTGTAGGTTCGAATCCCGCTCATGACACTGACTTTTTATCTCAACCATAACTAATCAATAAATAAGAAGGATGTATATTTATTAATATTTTCCCTTAACTTACTGTTCTTTGTCTCCATTGATGACCTTTCCAAGGTCTGGACTATTTCGAGTTGGCTCGCCAAAAACTAAAACAATAAAAATGAATTAAAAAATACTGACTACATTTTACCTATACAATTTATTATGAGATTTGTCAAGGTGGATGGTGTAATGAACTTGATTTTTTTTTTTTTTTTTTTTTGTTCTATGCTATTTTATGCTATACATAAATCACACTCTCATTAACTTAATTATCTATAAGTTTATTGTACACATCATACAATTCACATAGATGTATACACTTTTTTCAAAAAATTGACCCAAAACACATTATATACGAAATCTGTATGTGAGAAAACACCCCGGTTTCTGTTAAGAAATGGAACAGAGTCCAAGATTCACCCACTGGAGTACCACATTTATATCATGGCCCTGTTCGCGCCCTGTAAGGGGCCAAGGCGTGGCACTTTTCGATCAGATGTGACACACTGAGCAACCTTTCTCTGAAAATGGGACACCTGCATGGGTTTTGGCCCAAAAGAGTGTCCATGTGTCACACAAGTATGGCTGATCCTCAATCAGGTCACGACCCTTTCCTTTCACTTTGAACTCTCAGGGGCCCATTGCTCAGTCATGCTCTTATTACAGGAGCTTCTCGCACGACCCTGCCCACTGACACTGCTAACGTTCTCTCACAACATTGTTAATTACTCACACAGGGTCATCAGGCTGTTTTTGTCCAGATGGTGATGAACCTGTAATTTAGTCGTTACCAATCATTTTGTCATACCAGACCCGACACTGAAGTGTTAAATGCTGAACTGTGACAGTAAAAACGAATAAGTATAGGCAGACCAAAAATAACTGATAACGACAAAATTTTACAATTTATACTGAGAACAATAACTTTGGAAACAACAAATGACAAACCAATTGGCTAGTCTATAAACTGAGCGTCTCTAATGCAAAAATTTATAAAAGCAATGTTTGATAATTAACATCTAGTGTTCAAAAAGATATACTAGATTAAATAAGAACAATATTAATGTGCATTTGATTAAAGTTACCTTGGCTTGGTGGAAAGCCAAAACCTGGTGGTGGCATTCCATAAGGCGGAGCGAGTTGAGTGCCAGGTGGCATCATACCGGGAGGTGGTATGAATCCTGGAGGTGGAGCTCCAGCAAAGCTGGGTATTGAAGGCATCGGGAACCCTGGAGAGAAGGGCTGACCTCTGTCTCCCGGATTCTAATAAAATTAAAACATTAAAAATAAACACATTAAATGTGATTGGTCACAATGCGTCAATAGGACTACAATACTGTAACGTAATGGATGAAAGATGTTGATACATTAAAAATTATATTTTTTGAGTTGATCAAGTCTTTTGGGCAATCTGATACAAAAATATACTTGGTAATTAAAAAAAAGACTAAGATTTTATTAAGGTTATAACGATAATTGAAAAATGAACATTATTGGTTACATTTTGTTTTATGTAGTCAATGATGTCAATTGGTTTGTTTAAACCTAAAAAAACATGATTTATACATTCAAACTTTTATATTACATTCCAAAGAAAATTAGTAACGATAAATACCAAATTATAAAACAATAAACAATATTGAAGCAACATTACTCTATATTTTATCTACCTTTTAAGACATAACTTCAAGGCTCTGGTATTACAGTAGTAATATGATTTTAAACATTTTTTGTAAAATAATTGTAACGCTGAAATAAAACACCCATTATTTTGTGGGCTAACATTCACATAAATAGCCAACACAATTACATTGCTTGAAACGGAAAACTCACCATTTTTGAGACACGGTCGAAATATCAGTAAACAACCAACGATTCCTGCGTTAAAAACGCTTTGCTCAGAGACTTTGAATAAAATGTACGCTTTGCATACCCGTTCTTAAAATTCGGTGAATGTGTTAAAAACCGGTGAAACCTCGCGATTTAATCCAGCTAACCTTTACCAATGTTGTTTGCGTTCAGCGTCAGTCAAAGGAAACATGGTATTTTCCAACATGAAAGTGGTGGGGCATGGCACGTGGCACCTTGCCTCCAATTTCAAAAGGCGAACGGGCCAAAACCATGCAAAACTGATTCATTTGTCAAAATGAATGGACGTTTTTTGTTTAATATATAAATAAATTTACGTGAAAGAACCCTCCAGCCCAGATTAGTCATTTATGTGTATTAACTGCATGTGGTTGGTTGTATATCTGGGATCAGAAGGTTTTATTTACAATTATATTATAATTATATATATTATTTCCGAACATGAAAGTGGTGGGGTATGGCACCTTGCCTCCAATTTCAAAAGGCAAAAGGGCCAAAATCATGCAAAACTGATTACCATATTTGTCAAAATCAATAAACATTTTTGTTTAATATATAAATAAACATAAAAGGACCCAGGTTGAATGTATTTTTAAAAATTATAACTTTTTTCACTAGTCAGACTAGTCATTTATGTGTTAACTGAACTGCATGTGGTTTGTTGTGTATCTGGGATCAGGTTTTATTTTGCAATTATTTTACGTTATTTCCCAACATGAAAGTGGTGGGGCATGGCACGTGGCACCTTGCCTCCAATTTCAAAAGGCGAACGGGCCAAAACCATGCAAAACTGATTCATTTGTCAAAATCAATGGACATTTTTTATTTAATATATAAATAAATTTATGTGAAAGAACCCTCCAGCCCAGATTAGTCATTTATGTGTATTAACTGCATGTGGTTTGTTGTGTATCTGGGATCGGGTTTTATTTGATAATTATTTTACATTATTTCCCAACATGAAAGTGGTGGGGCATGGCCTCCAATTTCAAAAAGCGAACGAGCCAAAACAATGCAAAACTGACTAACATATTTGTCAAAATCATTCAACATTTTGGTTTAATATATAAATAAATATATGTAAAAGAACCCCCCCCCCCAGAATAACATTTAGTTGTTAACTACATGTGGTTTTTTTATATATCTAGAATCAGAAGATTTTAAGTTAAGTTCACTAAAAAAAGCAATTGGAAATGTTAAAATTCTATGCCAACCAATACCTTTAAAAATTAATTAATTGAAATAAGTTATTCAGTCAATTGGACCACAAAATCTAATGAAGTTATATACATTTTTAATAGATTTAATATAGCTGGATTAGACATATATGATGATGTTGAGGTCCAAAAACTCATTGAAGGAACTATTGTTTCTACTCACCGAATGCAACCTAACACTTCCTACCAACCCCTATTCAAATCTTAATGGTAAAGAAGTAATTAAAGGTGTTTTTAAAAAATTTTTTCTACTTAGGTCGACTAAATTGCTTTTAAACTAGCAAGGAAGAAGAAATCAAATTTTTGCTGGTTGTCATTTCGTTACAAACTTTGCACCCTTGCAAAACAGTAAGGGTACAATCCGTACTGACCGACGGTTTCCCAAATTCTCCATTGTGGAACACCAACATCTTTACACAACGCACATGCTCTGGCTTAACTCTGTACATATGTGTATGGTACATAAATTCATAACGAATCTTAATTTTATAAAGAGATTGTTGTGTCTCAGGTCGTTTTTTTTAATTACATCGAATTTAATACAGTTTAATACAGAAATACAAATTATTCCTTACCTACATAGCATTCTAAAGTGGCTTTACTTCAAAAGTACAGGTGTTTTCAGTTTTGAATTGACGAGTCACATCTTAGACCGAAAAACATTCTGGCAAAATAGGTTTTGAAAGGATTGTTTTTGGTTTAAGGAGTGAACTTTGGTCTCTAGAAACGATGCTTGACATATGTCACATGAATGTTCAGAAACAAATGGGAAAAGGCTCAAGGTAATTTTTTTTTCTATTTGAGGTACAAATATTAAGATAATTTTCAGTATGAATACCAAAAAACAAAACGAAACAAAAAACACAACACTATCAATATTATACGAGATTGTTAAAAATTAATAATTAAAATGCTGCACTTGCTCCTTTGAAAAATTGACTGAGTAAAAACACAATCAGAGGAATTTAACTCAAAAATAAAATTCTTAAGAGTGTCAATATATCCAAATGATATGAATTTGAATTCAAAATTTATTTAGCGAAACCCGTTAAATTTCACGGCAACCCGCTTAATATCTGTTGGAAATTGTTACAAACTTCAGTTCTAAGCATAAATTAAATAATTTAGTTAAAAATACTATTATTTAAATGATTTTACAGAATGAAGACATGCACTTTATTTAATTTTCAGTAAACGGGTGACAGGTGAGGCGAAAAATAATTCAACTAATGGAGAATGCAGCCTTATCTTCTAAACATTGAGAATGATTCGATTCCGCCCATGGAAAAAATATATCCTTACCTAGAACAACGATACATTTTAATAGAAATCAGAACAAAGGTCAAGCCGGAAAAAATATTTACCAAAGGCCACTGACGAAATGGAAGCACTCAAAGCAGACTGAGCTTCAACAATGTGATTCAAAGCGTGATTAATCAACGTACTCTGGGTCAAATGGGAAACTGTAAATTTATAGAAAATTTTTTTAAAAATTATATTTAAGGTAAAAAAAAGTGTTATAGTTCCCAGAAGTGTTGTGTGGGTTCTTTTATTTTCTTTCACTAATAATTTGAATATTTACCTTCAGGTTTAGGAATAGTAGGAACATTGAGAGCATCTAAAGCTTCTCTTACACAAACAAGCGCTGTTTTAACTAGTACATCTCTTGGAACTCCTTTTGTTGGAACTTAAAATGAGCATTGTAAATTACTATTTTTAGAAATACACAATTTTAACATTGACATACTTATTGTTTTGTTTTCAGGAATCTTTTGCCCCCATGGGAAAACATCAGTATTCACATTTTCCCTGTAAGTTTTAATGTGTTAGAAATTAGTTATTAATTAATTTTTTTTTTCAAAGATTACTTTTCATTATGTAAGAATTTGTTGTTATTAAACGGGCCATAAGTTCCTGGAATTTTCCAAGTCGATTCTTTTGTTTCCGAGTTGTAAAAGAACTTTGTACCGTCTTTGAAATTGTACTGTTTCCAAGAACCGAAGAAAAGTTTCTAAAAAAAAAATCAAATTATCAAAGTTTTTGTGAAGTAAATAAAAAATAACTCTTTCTTGGAAAAGTGTTATCTAAATTATCTGCTTTAAAGGAAATTCTACCTTCTCTAAAAGAAATAAACATAACTTATGGTTTTCAAACACATTAAATTAAAAACACAAATAAGCGTAAACAAATTTAATGATCATAAATCACTTCTCATTTGTACTGTATTTACTAAGATATAAATATTAAATTTTTATTTTTTTCTCCCACCGATGACCCTGGCTCTTTTTTCCATGTTATCCTTCACTACATACACATGTATGTACTCCAGCTAATATATCAATTCAAAAATCATCTGTAAATTTTATCCCTGGCTTCTCACGAGTCAAAAAGTTTTGATCTGACTCTCCAGAGTAATGGGATATGGACAGTAACTTGATTTGTTGGCTGTTGAGGCTTTTAAAAATTTCCAAAACAATTTTTAATACATAGTTAACTTTCACCTTCAAAATCATCACAGTTTTACTTTTTACATTCTTCGACTTACTGGGAAAAACTTAAAAATTTCTCGTTTATTACAAGAAAAAGTAGAGATGGTTCTACTGTCGGAAAAAATGGAATGAAATTTGCATCAGATTGAATCGCACATTAATCAGCTACATCTAGGGCATCTTGTTAAAAGATGTAATTTAAGAAAATTGTTCTTAAATTTTTATCATGAAGTATTCAACTAACAATTAATATTTTAAATGAATGATCATTTGGAGATTGTGAGATACGGTCTGGTGTGAAAACATTACATTATTAAAACGGTTTAGAAAAACATTTTCTTTATCTTGCCAACATTTTTTTTATCATTATTGAGATCATCTTTGTGCCCTGGGATTTATAAACATGTGAAAAAATGAATTTATACAACAATAGTAATTTTAGATTCAATCGAAGTATTTGCACTCAAAGTGTTTGTTTTTTCTGTGTAGATGTGTCATTACTGTGTGTAGACCGCATCTTGTGATCTCCAAATTATCATTAATTAATGTTCACTAAACACTACACATTATAAATAAATTGATGAGTGGTTGAAAAAGTTGGAGATTTTCTTTTTATAAAAAACAAAATTCTTAAAAATGTTTTAGTGAGTACCTTGAGAATGATTGGTCTAAATTAAAAATGATTGAATTCGGCATCAAAAAACATTTTAAAACATGTACATTGAACAGTATCTTGCTATTTGAATTAATTAAGTTCCTGTCTCATGAGAAACTAGACAAAAAATAAAAAATAATGTCTCGGGATTTTTTCAGAAAATGGATCATTTTCACAAAAAAAAAAATTAATGGGGACAGAAATTAAAATGTATTATATTTTTAGATAAATTTAGTTGGATGAATTGTAATATTCCCTAATCGTATTAGTCTGCCCTTTCTCACTGGTTTTGACTGTCAAATATCTTTCCAGTAGATTTTGTATGAAATGGATGTCTTCTTTTACAATTCAAATTACCTAATAGAAAATTTATGTTTTTGTTCACCTTTCTTAGAAACACTGTAATTTAAGTAGTACAATTGAAAAAACTTAGTTGCCCAGGCCCAAATGAAAACAGCTAACCTTAAAATACTGGTTGTAAATGGATAGTTCTACTCACAAAAACTGGTTTTATGTAGCAATCTGGATTTTGGGCATCAAATTCTCATCAGACTGAAATCTTATATATATACTTATAAATTTCATCCTGATGAGGCATTGATGATTGAAATCAGGGTTGCTGCATAAAACCGGTTTGTTAGTATTACTATTGTTTACAACCAGTGTTTTAAGGTTTTAGTTGTTTTTCTGTTGATCTAACTCTCCACATTAAATATTTTAATGAAAGCCTTACAAAATTAAGATTTATGTAGGCATTTAGCATTATTTGTGCAGCGATACAGAGTTTCAAATACAATTTTTTTATGTTTATGAGGTGAAGGTTTATTTTGAAATTTGAGCTGCTCATTCCTGTCTGTTCTGTCAGTGTGCTGACAAAGAGACCAACATTTTTGGTTAATCACCTAGGATACCACGTCGTTTTAATCCGTGCAATTTAAATTTAGCTAAAATTATCGAAGGGCTCATTAGAAAGTCAAGAGAAAACTTTACATACTTCAGACGGGGTTTTAAGTTCTTCTGGTTTTTCCCAAACCCTTTCGTTTGTAATAGAATTGTAAAAATATATCTGCCCATCTGGCGATTCAATCTCTTGCCAAGTATTTGTATTTTCTCTGAAACAACGAAAATAAATATCCCTTTCTTCTACGTGTGTTTGCAGTGTTTGGTAATACTTTGAACCATCTCTTTCCTTTCTTAGCATGTTATTGACCAAAATCGGAATTTGTCTTTCTGAAAGCAAAAAAAAAAAAAAAAAATTAACCTGCTCGTGCAGTGATTTTATATCCGTTTTCTTCACGTTTATCATACCTTCTTTATTTGATACATTAAGCGTGTATAGTTTCTTTTTCTTTGCAGCTTCCTTGACAAAATGTGAAAATTGATTCGATGAAAAGCTCTTAAAAATTTTCTGCCACGTGTCTTCATTTGGTAAATTACTACAAGCGGAAATTAATATAGTAAAAAATAAGACACTTGGCGAACATAAATAAGCATTATTGCCTGGTGTTTATCAGGCGTGCTTAACAACTTAAGAGGTTATCTTTTAAAATATGGCCAAGAAAAGAAAAAAAAAATACCTTGCTTCATCATGCCTAGATTCTCTTGGTACGGGCACTTGATTAGACAAAGTTGTATTTGTATCGACTAAAATATTATTTAGTTAGTTTAAAAAAAATAACATATGATTCAAAATTCAACCAAAATAATTTTCACCTCTATTCGAAGATGAATACTTAGTAAACTTTTTGTTTGATAACAAATCTTCGACCTCCGACACTAACCCTGAAGGTTGGCTATCATCTAGCAATGCGACTTTACTAGATTTTAAATCGTGCACTTCCTCTGGAGTTAATGGCTCGAGTAATTGTTTGAAGAAATTATCCAAGCTCTCAGATCTGTATGGTGGACTGCACATTTTAACGGTTGGAAGAAGTGGGAACACTCGGGTTTTTCAAATTGCACTGTTGAATTTAAAAAAAAAAAATGTGTATGTAAAAATACAACTTTGTCTTGATCTGTTCTTGCTAAATTGACATTTTATACTGTACTACCCCATCGATGTATAACCATTTGTGTGAAATTGTCAGGTAAGAAACAACTGCATGTTGCTAAGGTGACAATTTTGCTCATAAGATTTCATTCAATTAAAAAATAAATCAGTAAAAGGGTAAGATTAAAAAAAAAAAAAAATTCAGACAGTTTTATCATTTTATTGAAAATCAAGTTTGCATAATGTTGAGTGTTTTAGGATGGGAACAAAAGACCAATGTAATCCGTTTTAATTAAAAGCGAATTCATTTAAAACATTTACAATATTGTTTATAAATAAACTGTGGTTAAGAGATAAAACCGTTCATTTTCTAAAATAATAAAAAAAATATGACTATCAATTAACTTGTGAATTACTTAGGATTCTTTTTACATATTTATATAAAACATTTTTCAAATTTACATTGTTTTATTGTTTCATTATGAAGTAAGGCTTCAGAATCGAGTCCTGACAAAAATTGCTGCAACATCATGGTCCGCATATCCGACTCTTTTGGCATGCTTATAAAGCTCATTGGCCATGGCTGCCAAAGGCACTGGCTGGTTTACAGTTTGGCTCGTGTTGAGAACGAGGCTCAGGTCTTTCTGCATCAGACGTAGGGCTTGATCTGTCCCGTAAGAGCAACCGATGATATTTTTGGCCTTTTCAATGACGTAAGGGCAGGCGAGCTTAGTCAAACCAATAACTTCAATAACGTCTGAGAGCTGTAGGCCAAGCTTGTCCGCAAGGGCAAGAGACTCTGCACATCCTGCCAAGAACACACCGGTCATCAGCTGTATAACAAGATTCATTTTTGTGGCACTTCCAACTTCTCCAAAATAGAAGGAACAACGCCCAAAAGCTTCAAAGCAGGAGTGGCACTCGTTGTAGAGCGTCTTGTCCCCGGCAGACAGAATCAACAGGGTACCTTCTTCTGCTTCGGCACGGCTTCCTTGGAGTTGAGCTTCTAGATATCTCCCTCCTCTTGAAGTGACAGCGTCTGAGAGATCTTTCGACGTAACAGCATCTATCGTAGTCATTTCAACATAAGCTTTGCTTGAATTTACTTCAGCAAGGGCGCCACAATTTCCAAACATCATATCCTTGGCTGCTTGAGTGTCTGTCACGCAGGAAAACGTGATATCCGCAGATTGCACAACATCTTGAGGGGTACAGGCGATTTCCGCACCGGCTTTTATAAACTCTTTTGTTTTCTCTGACGTCCTGTTCCAAATGACCACTCGGTGTCCTGAATTTAGTAAATTTTTGACTATGCCCGATCCCATATTTCCAAGACCGAGAAAGCCAAATTTAAGCTGTGATGGGGTAATGTTTTTATCAAGGAGAGTTTGGGATACCTTGGAAATGTCAAGAGGAGTAGTCTCGGGTCTGGCGATGTTGGGTGGTCTATCAAGAAGTGATGCAGCAGCAAGACCACGCCTAGGAATAGGTGAGCTGTAATCAACACTTCCGATGCTCCATCCAGCCGGTGTCGTCGTGTCAGCATCTGAATGCTGAGTACGTGGACGTTTTGCATCACTGCGGTTCGTCAACGACGGCCTTTTACCCAAATGACCGTCCTTGCTAGGTCTAGAACTCTTTTTGACCGAATGAGTCTCATCAAAGTCCGAGCTGGAATCGGACTCTTCCTCCGAACCCTTTTTCTTGCGGGGTGTCGACGCGGTTTTCGACTTCTTCTTGCCAGGCTCGCTGGTGTCGGACGCCTCGGAACCGACGGAGTTTCTCCTCTTTGCTTTCTCGGTGTCTTTGGCGGCCGACTTTTTCTTGGCAGACGCCGACCCTTTACCCTTCGAGGTGGAGGGCTCGTTCCCTTTCGGCGTTTTGGCCGGAGACGTCTCCTCAAAAAGCCTGTCGAAAGCGTTGTCCTCACATTGAGGGTTAAAAGGGGACGCTTCGCCCTTATTGTAAACATCCTCAATGGCCTCGCAAGCCTCTTTGAACGCTTTGCTCGACTTTTTCAAGTCCAAAGGCTGGGGTTTATAAGGGTTTAGATTACTCACGTCGATCCAGCTGTAATTTTTGCTTCCGAAAAAGTAAATCCAGTTCGAGGGCTTTTTCGGCTTGTTGGTCATATCTTCAGGCGGCTCGGAAATCATTCCCGGCCATGGAGGGAAGCCTCGCATTTTCGCCCATACGAGATCACCCAATTTGTATTTAGTCGTCATATTTCAATCCTCGGCTACAGAAACACTAATCTGTAAATGAAATTAAAGAGAAAAGAGAAAACGACGCACAGAAACAAGTACAAAACGGACAAACCCGGCACTGCGCACCCTAAACAATATGGCGTACAGGAGAACGTTCGGGTTCGGACATAAACGAACGCCACGACGAATCGCCCCACCGCAAATCCCCACCATTCAATCCTTAACTTTAACCCTTTTTTTAATACATGGAAAAAAGCTTCCCTGCTAGGCCAAAATAAATATTACAATATAAATAAAATTTAAAAAATTACGAAATCTTGGAAAAGTTAAAACGTCGCGATTTGTCGTTTTTCCTCAATCGTAAAAAATAATGAACAGATGTAACGGTTTAACTTTAACGGTTATCCTCCCTTATATAACGGTTTGTTCTTTGTAGTGTTTGACGATTGGAACCTTAAAATTTACCTTCCCTCAACATCGTAATCATTTGTCGTATATACTAACTTATTAATGACACCACCGTCTAAACATTATTTAATTATTTTATTCCAAAATTAATTAGGATGAATGACTAGTTTTTTTATAACTATGATACCCACTTTCACTTGCCAGCGTGTCCATTTATTTATTTACGGGTAAAAAAGACAAGCTACAAATCGTACTCATCTCAAATTTAAATTTGGAAATACAAAATGTTGATAAATTTTATAATACAGAGTTAAAACTGAAGAATACATTCAGAAAAGTTCTCCGGGAAAAAAATTTCAATACAGAACTATACAAACAAAATACATACTGTCAATTTTTCTTTAAAAAAATCAGTTAAAATTTTTTAAACTTTCTCTTAATTGATTCTTCCACTTTTCCACTCATTTTTAAGCAGTAGGTTGTTATACTTGAATGCAATAAAAATGTTGATTAATCTAATGTTTCATTTTTTAGTGACATGGAGAGGTGATGGAACATTCATTTTTCATTTCTTTTCAATGGACAAATGAAATTTTCGAAAATTCTTACAGTCTAAGCTGGTCGTACCCATTTCAGTACTTTAAACTCTCTCTTTCTCTCTCAATTCACTTCAATTTTTTACAGCTCCGATTACTGTACTCAATTTAATGGGATGCTTGAGGAGAATTTTTGTAGAAAATGAAACTGCTGATTTTACAGCTTACAGCTTTTAAGTAGTGCAAAAGTTAAGAGAGGAAAGATCAGGATAGAATGAGTATAAGTTTGTAGTCAACAAAAATTTATAAATTATTTCTATGGTGTACAGAATATCATTAGGACAGGACGATGTGCACCAGCCACCCTGAACCAAATGAGACACAAGAATCTGTTAAGCCTCCAGTGTGTCAATTATCTTCTGGATTAAAAATAATTTATTTATAATCGAGAAAAGGGCTCATAAAATGAAAGTTTGAAGTTAGAATAGCCAAATACAATTAATAATTTTTTTAAATAAATTAATTAAAAATCCAGGCTAATAAATTTTTCCTCTTCCGATTTTAGCTAGTTCTTCAAAATCAGATGTGAACTTATCTACTTTAATTACTCCCTTCTGTCGTGCACTGCTCACTGTGTAATTCCTCTTCCATTTTTCGGCTGAGCCTCCCATCTCTCAGTGTTTCGAGTTCTCTTTTTGGGAACTACTGAGTTTGTTTGCAAAATGTAATACCCCAGATTGCTCAGACAGGGTTGAGTTTGCAAAAAATTATTGGAGTATCTCAACAGCTTAATGTTGTATTGAGAAATACGGTTTTAATCTAATCTTATCTAATCTTACTTTATTTTTATTATCATCTTAGTATGTGCGTTATCTTCTACTCGAGTGATTCTCATCTGACCACTACCTTCAGCAGACAGTTTGATAATCAATGCTGTATAAGAACTATTTTTATTTTTATTTCTGTTATACTTCCTTAAGTATATAAATGCAGTTCTTTTTTGTAAATAAAGTGCTTTTTTCATCCGTCAGTTATGTTGTTAAATTTGTTTTATAGCACAGGTGTATCAATCCCGGAGTTATAAAAAAAAGACAATTTTTAATCTATGTAATTTAAGAATTTTAAAATAATTCTAACCAGCAGCTTGTATATAAATTCTTGTACCCTTTCTTAGAATATTTAAATGATATAAATTCTTAATATTTATAATGTATTAGTTCATTATCATAAAATTTAAACTTTCAGCTTTCATCAATCAGATTAGTATATTAATGTTCGCTTATGTATGTAACGAGTAACAACTGATAGATGATAGATGTAGAATCAATCAGTCGATCAAAAGCATCTGCCTGGAACCACTTCGTCTGATCGTCATGATTGAACGAGGCATGATTATTTTCCCGCCACGTTGAGGTTTCTCGCCTGTCAGTTTAGTTATACCAGATTACCAGCATTGCGTGTATTACCTGAAAGTGTTTATTTTCGCCGGTCGTTTTAGTTCAGATGTTTAAATTTTCTATATTATAAAAAGAATACGTTAAAAAAACGAAAATGTCATTCCTCAATGAAATTCTTCAGTGTGCTTGTAAGTTCAATCGTTCTGCAATTAGGCCAATTGCCTTTTGTTTTATTTAAAAAAAAAAAACATTATTACTGGAACTATTGGTTTTATTATGTTATTCATAACGATTTTTTAATCATCAGTCTCTTCCTCGTAGGTTATGTGCTTAATCGTCATATTGCACAGAAATTTATGGCTTATAAAAATATTGTTTGATGCAATGATTTACAGTGAAACTTACCAATAACGGACACTTTTGGGGATTGAAATATTGTCTGTAATACAGAGGTGTCTGTTTTTGGTATAAGGTGTAAAAAAAATGTTTTGCAAGATGGGCCAAAACGGGATTGCAAAATATTGTCACTTTTGAAACAGTGAGGATGTTTAGCTTTTCCCATGGCCAGAGATTTTTCAAAATCACCGAGCATACTTTTACATAAGAGGGATGGTTAGGACCCCCCCCAAGACCACGTTATCGCAATTAATAATGTTTTTGGTCAAATAACAACCAACGTTTTTCCGACCTGTTTCTCTAACAAGAGCTCGATGAGGAGGTCCACAGAGAACTTGTCGCGTGCGGTCCAGACAGTGCTCAGAAAGTCGGTACATACGAGGTCCTCACCGCTGTGATCGTCAAATTGTATACAGCTCTGTTGTGTATATGTTGCAATGAGGGGGTCAATGACCAGAAGGTGGCCACTCTCGCGATAAACAGTACACGCCACACCATTGCTGGTCTTGGACCCGTCTGTAAAAATCAGACAAAAACCGTTGTACGGTGTTTCTATTTCTAAGTTTAAGGAATTGAGCCTTGTAGAGGCATGGCGGTATACAGTGCAAGTTTGCCAGATCAAGGGGGTGTCAGCCGGTGGCCCAACCGAAGCACCATCTCCAGTGCCAATCCAACTCACCGAAGCGAATCCCAAGGAGTCGTACCTGCGAGTGAAGCATGTCATAGACTACTCTGTAACTTCGGATCTTCATAGTGAGGGGGTGCTCCGGCTTGGCCAAAAACCTGGCTCTGTTAGGCTAACTGAGGGTAAGCTGCTCTCTCTCTGAAGTTTAGGAGGCAAGATCTCCTAGCTCGCTTAAAAAAAAATTTTTTTTTGGTTTTAAAATCGATGTAAGCTTTTTTTACAATTTTTCCGCCCAATTTTGCGTTCTGCTCTACTAATAGTCACTAGGTGCTCAATTTTAGTTAGGGTTTCAAAACATTTTATTCACTATCTACTTAATTGTGCACATTAAATTAAATAGTTCAGTTGTCGCTAAATGTTTTATTGTTGAGTTGGTACTGGTGTCTTCTTCAGATGAGGAGAAAGAAGGAGATGAAGAAAACAATCAACGGTGTTCTTGATAAATTAGAGTTTCTCTGCTTACTTGGTCCACCAACACTGACACATTCTTTTAATCATATTTTTTATTGTCAGAAGGCCACAAAAACTCATCTAGTTTGTTTCTTGAACTTTTGGTGTATTCCGTTTTTCTTTACTGTAATTTTATTTTCATTCCGGCCACTATGAGATATTTTATTAAGAAGTTGAATCGTATTTTCTGTATTCTTGTCATAAGTGTTTTGTTAATATTGTGTGCCTTCATTCTTTAAATTATAACTATTTTGTAAAAGGATATTTATTTATTATGTGTATATTACATTGCCTGTCAAATTGTCCGTTAAACGATGATGACTAAGAGGCATGCTTACAAATATCTAGGCAAAAGCTGATTGAATAAACTAAGTTAAAAGAAATCACTAATCTTGATTAAATAGAATATAACGGCTTGAAATTACAAAAAGCATCATGGGGAGGAAACAGTCTCAAATAGACGAATTGGGCTATTATTTTAAAATTTTATCGGTTGACTTTGGGTTGGCTGGAAGCAAGATGAGAATTTACTCCTTTAATTTTTAGGTCTAATCTGTAAATTACGGGGTCAACAGGCTAACATCTCAAATCTTAGCTGCTAGTTTTTTTGCAGAATGGAATTTTGAGTCCTTGGAGACTCTTTGCCATATAGTCTTACTATAATTTTTTTTAAAATTGCATTCGGATTAAAATTTGAATAAAAAGAGTCTTTATTATTATGGCATTTATATCATTATTTTGAAATAAATGTTAAGAATTTTCAAAACAGTGCGATTATGTAAAAAAAAAATTTGTTTTCTCTTGCAGCCGAAATGGAAGTGAACGAAATAAAAGACAAGATAATGATGGTAGAAAAAAACTTAACCATTTTGAAAAGTAACGTTAAAACGCACATGGAAAAAAAGCACATTGAAATTATGCGAGTTGGGAATCCGTCGCATTTGATTGAGCTTGCAAGCGAAATAAGTTCCAACATCGACGAACTCCAGAAAAGACTCAATAATGACGTGAGAACAAGAAATTTAAATATTATAGAAATTATATTTACTAGTTTTTGTGGTCTGCTTGATACCATTCAGTTAATTAAGGTTTTTAGTTGAAACAAGTTGAAGTCATGATAGCTCAAGTGGTAGAGTAGCGGCGTATCAAGCCGAAGGTCGTGGGTTCGAATTCATGCCATTGACTTTTTTATCGCAACTAAAAACCTTAATTAATTGAATATTATAAATTATTTAATTTTTGAATTTCAGACTAAAACAGAACTATTTAACCTGTCCGAAGAAATGAAAGAGCTTGTAAACTCGTTGAAAGAATCGTCCATTTCTGTTGATATAATCAAAACATTATTCGATCTCGATGTCCATGTCAGTGCAATGAAAGCTCAAGGAGATAGCATAAATCATTTTGAGATCGCAAAGCATCATAAAGCAGCTTTAGACTTACTTACTAAGTATAGAACATTTAATAACAAAATTTGAAGTAATTTATTTTTAATTTATGACCTTTGTTTATTTTTTATTTTAAAGATATGATTACTGCGAGTATATAAACATAATGGAGAAAATGAAAAACTCGATGATGTTTAGGTTCATGTCAATATCTGATACTACTGTCGATTGTTGGAATAAATCTGTTTGTTGGAATTATTGTGATATAGGGAAAGGAGTCAAAACTTGTACATTAACTGTCAATGGAACTGTGTAAATTTAATTTTTTTTAAAATTAGAAATAATTTTTGTTCTTTAATACATTTTATTTATATCGGTCATTTTGTAAATTTTCTTCTAGAGACAACGTCGCAAATTTAATGGGAGCACTTCATTTATACGGTAAAAGTGGTTACCTTATATATACATTTTCACAAAACTTATTGGAAAAAGTTATCAATCCATGCATTGATAGTAAGACAAATGTTAAGTCGTTAGCGACACGAAATGAAAAAAAATTGTCCATAACCTCCGAAACCGATCAAAAATCTCATTTCCAACAGGTATTCAATTTTTTTTTGAAAACAAAAAAAAATTATAAAAATAAATATTTTCCCAGGTATTGACTAATCTCAAAATGGTATTTTTATTTATCCAAGATACTTTGGATTTTGAGATAAAGCAATTGGATACTGATGAAATTAGTGAATCAAAAGATAAAAGTAATCTTTTTATACGGCAAGTAGGAAGTCACATTGAAAATGAGGTTTTGACAATTTTAGTCGAGGAATGTCTTACGAATGCTATTCCTTTAAAAAAACCTGACTTACGAGAATACGAACAACAAGTACAAGACATAGTTGATTTTCAGAGCCTCCTTCTGGAAATTGGTATCAATGTCTGATTATTTTGTTATTTATTGATTTTTTAAAATTTATTAGACTAAAATTGCATTTTTCAGGTTTCCTATGTGAGAAAAGCGCTTTGCTTGAAAAGTATTGTGGCAACGTTAATGAACAATTCAGAAATAAGACAATAGAAAGATACCTCTCGAGGGCAAGGCAGATTTATAAAAAACCTTTGC
This sequence comes from Cimex hemipterus, assembly GCA_039619505.1. Lineage (NCBI taxonomy): Eukaryota > Metazoa > Arthropoda > Insecta > Hemiptera > Cimicidae > Cimex > Cimex hemipterus. The sequence continues at coordinate 15,083,947 of CM077103.1, read as the reverse complement.
AAGATAAGGTTCAAGTTAAAATGCAATTGGTAATGATATAATTAAAACATGGAAATACCAGGTAAACAGAAAAGTTCGTGTGGTTTTTCACTTGTTATTGTTTTAATATTATTAATTAACTTTTCTACTTGCACAGGATTAGGTGTCAAATAATACAAAGAAGTTAATGTTTCAGTACATAAAGAAGTGTTTTGATGTAAATTATAAAATATGAGGTGATGCTTTGTTTGGTGTAGAACTTTTTTAAAAATTTTTGTAGCACCTTTGTGCTTGCATACTTATTGTTTCATCATCGAATTTTACTGCCAAAGTTGTTTTGAAGGCGGGATAAAGAAAATATTTTCTGATTTACAAGGGACTGATGCATCATCCTCTTTTCATTATGTGCTGGAAACGTCTAATCTTCCTACTTACATAAAAAAGTTGATATATCATATTACAACAATAACAGATGAAAAGTCACACGAACTTTCCTGGTTACCATGTATGAACTGTACTTTTCTGTATGAATTGTAAACTCTTAACACTCGTATGACCGTTTTTAGAGTAAAGAAAATAAGACAACAGCTGGTGAATCTTTGATAAAACTCGATACAAGTGAAATTCAAAACAGTTTAAAAATGAATAATTTATGTCTGAACATGTTGCAGTTTCCAGAGTGTTATATAAGGTAATTTTTATGTATTGAAGTTATTTTAACACTAACGTTCAACAAAATATTAAATTTAAAAAAATTTGTAATAAAGAAAAAAAAAGGACGTACATAATAATACTTCGGATCTGTGAATATCGTGATTCTGAATTGTAGACTTGTCTTTTCTTAAAAAAATTTTCTAATTTTTTTTAATGGTCTTGTCTTTCAGTATTAGTGAGTATGAGTACAGAGAATGTGATAGTTTTTATTATTCCTTGGGGGGGGGGGTTAAGAAGGACCGTGGGTGATGGTAGAATTTAACCCCTGATTTTGGAGTCTACGAGCCGAGTCTAATACGCTGACCACTTGGCTAATGCGGTCGCAAAATTGATTTCTTCAAACCTTCACTGGTATAAAGAAGATATATTTTTTCTTTATCTATAAAATTGTTCTTCAGTGAAGATGGCGCAAAGCCTAAACATCTGAGTAACATCTAAAACCCACGAGTGTAAATAGACAGAGTGTTGACCAGCTCACAGACCAACACCTTCATCAGCTTTAATATATATCTTAGTACATTAAATACCATTTTTTGTATGGATAAACGTAAACTTACTGTTGGAGGGATTGGTTCGACAATTATCAAGAAAATAATCGAGACCTCTGAACTTTTTTTATGACATTTTTTTTGGACATTATCAGGAGATGAGTAAGAGAACTCTGTAAGATTCTTGAGAGGATTCTTCCTACTTACAGTACTACTGTCGACTGTTGGAATTAATCTGTTTGTTGGAATTGTCATGATATTGTGAAAGGAGTCAAATATACGTATATTATGTGACCAAGACTCACTTCGGCGGTACATATACTAAAATTGGAATGAAGATTAGCATTGTCTCTACGCTAGGATGAACTTAATTGGCTCACTTGGTTAAATGCCTGGTTTAATTCTTCAGGTCTTGGTTGCCCACCCTGTCTAATATAATTAATTAATAAAGAGAAAAATTAATTGATTTAACTTAAATTTAATCTTTGACAACTAAATATTAGTAAGAAACATTTTTTTTGCGTTAAATTTAATAGTTGCTACATTATACCAGGTACTCCAAAAATCTCTCTATTGTAAAAAAATTATTTTTGGAGTCATAAAAAAATGAACTTTAATCCTAAAAGTTTCCTACCTAAGGTGATTCTCAACCAAATTTTTTCTTTGTAAGTTTTGCAGTAAATTGGGGGCCATTTTTAATTTCCAAATGACTGTCTCAGAAGATAGTAAAATATCTACTGATGTTCGGGTGGCTAGAAATGTTATTGTTCATATTCTTGATTTTTATAAAACCATTAACACCATGAACTGTTCTCTTGTTCTTTCTAAACTCAATTCCCTTCCTTCCTTACTGGTTTTCAATGGTTTACTTCCTCTCACTTATCCATTATTACTGATGTTACTCAACGCTCAAGTTTATCTGTCTCCTTTTGTTGTTGTATTAATCTTCACAATATCCTTAAACATTATAAATATCACCTCTGCGCAGATGGTTTCCAAATCTGTCTCCTTTTCACCTCTTGTACTTCTTCCAGTCTTCACAACATGAAAACGAGGATGTAAATACCTCAGCCCTTGGGCTGTTGAAAATGAACTTTTTCTCAATATCAAGTCTGTAGGTTTCGGCTGTAGTGTTTGGATCCCATTTTCTTTTTCAATCTTAACTCTTATGCCTCTGCTCTACTTAACAACCAAACGATCTTTTATCCATTTGTCAAAAACTTATGGATGGTCCATGATCAAACTCTACCACCTCCGGTAGTTCTGTCATGAAAGCAGACCGCAGGAAAAATTTCTCAATTTTATATACCTTATTAACAAGAAATCACCCAAATTCAACACAGAAGATGGCAAAATGCTGAAACACGCCTGATTAACAAAATCAGCGAGGATAGGCAACCAAGATTATATTTAATTAGGAAACTATTGCTGTTTACGGTAGTAAAGGTCATATTACAATAAAAACAAAAACACTGAACGCAATTTAAAAAATGACAGTACTTTTTGGAGTATCTGGTAAATTTGATAAACAAATATTGACTGCTTATTTGTAGCATTTCTACCGTGGAATTGGTTGAATTGGGGAAAGAAATTATTTTGAATTCGTTTTCTACGCCGGATTTTGATCCTGAAATGTTTACTACTGCCAGAGATATTTTTTCTCTCTATCATGAAGCTGTTCCGAAAATACACGGAAAATATCTTGATAATCTGGCTGAACAATCTGGTAAAGCTGATCATTTTTATCTATCGGCATATATCTATGTAAGATTAATTAACAGTCAATTTATTTTTTATATTTAGCTCTATTTTATAACAATTGTTGGTACCTTGCTCATAAACTCATAACGATCAACGAGGAATTTAGGTCTTTAGTTCCACACAACACAAGACCGCATATGGCTTGTTTCGTTGATTTGGCACACCCGTTGATAACAAAAGGGATACACATTTTGGACCAGCAAATTAATAAGCAATTCAACCAAATTTCAAGTATTCTTGAACAGTCAGGTAAACAATTAAATGTTTAATAGAGAAATTGTTTGTTTAGTGAACTTTTCATAATAGGTTTGTCCTCACTAAGTGATTCGGAGGTGTTAACACCTATGACAGGAAAATGTATGAAACAGTGCATGCATCTGTTATCCTACCTTCAGTCCGTTTGGCAGGATGTACTTCCCACGTCAATTTACTGTCAAGTTTTGGGTAGCTATTACAATGATTTTATTAAATTGTGCTTCATACAGGTGTACCATTGTAAATATAATTGCACGGACATTTCACAGGATCGTTAACAAGTAATTTTTTAAATGAAATCATTGATAAAATTGTCGTGACAAGTGACATAAGGGCTGACATCGCAACGTCTTTAGTTCAGGTTTTTTCATCGGTCACCGAAAACATTCCGAAACTTTTCCCAGTAAGTGAACTATTATTATATATGGATTGATTTCTAAAAGTGAATACGTGAATAATTCAAACCCTTATCAGGAACCTCAGGATGTTATTATTCATGTGAAAACCTGGACACGGTTCAATGAACTGGTATTCATACTTGGAGCTAATTTGATCAACATTGGAGAAAGGTGGGCGGATTCAAAAGGGCCTATTGCTGCTGTATTCAGTGCATCAGAAGTTCAGCAACTTATTCGTGCACTTTTTCAGGTTTGTGAAAAAAAATTGTTAAGTAATTTATCTTATAACAGTAGCAACTTTATTTATAAATACTACATTTATATAAATCATTAAATGTATGTGTGTACGAATTTTAGTGTTGTATTCATTTGGCTCCAGGGCAGTGTTTCTTATTAAAATGCCATTTTCTGTAAAAAGAATTTACTTTTGGCTTGTAATTAATAATTAAATGTTTAGGTAGTTAGGAAATAGGTGTGCCACAAAGTTTAGTCTTTGACACGGCGCTCATCATTGTAAGGTAAAGGTCCTCGGTTCGAATCCAGCAGCCCTGCATTTGAATCTGTCATACTTACAAATGGGCTTCTTTTTTTTCTCAAAAACATCGGCACCATGAGAGTTTATACGACCTCTGCTGTTGCGAACCCTCATTAAAAAAAAAAAAATCATTGTTGTGTTAATTTTTCAGCATCTTTCTTTTGCAGTTTTTATATAAAAATTACTTTTTTCAACAAATTATTTTTTTTATATAAAGGTTTGGTTGAAATGAAATGCTAATGCCACGTTAGTATGTCGCCAAGGATTGAATCCTGATTACCTGACAAGTGAAAAACAGCAAAAATGAAGAAAAATTCAAAATGTTGTAGGTTGAGATGGGAGGTTAGTGTCCCAGTGGATTGAGTTCACCAGGGCAGTGGCATATCAAGCTGAAGGTCGTGGGTTCGAATCCCCCTCGTGACACTACCTTTTTCATATCAACCAAAAACTTAGATGAAACAAATAATTAATTAGAATATTTACCATGGTCAATTGTGTTCACTAAATAAATAAGGATTAATATAACATACATATTCATTTCAGCCATAACCTTAATGAAAATGATTAATTAATTGTAAGGCATAATCGTAAATTGCATATTGAGCCCAAGATCACGGGTTTGAATCCCGCTTGTGGCACTAACTTTTTCACTTCAACCAAAACCATAAAAAGATTAATTAATTGAAAGAATTTTGTTATTGTTAAATTAGAATTTGCACTGGAGCTTGCTCAATTTCATTCACACCAGCACCCTGAGGGTTTATATGACCTCTGTTGTTGCGAATCCTCATTGACATAATTTTAGTAGTTTTTAGTTTTAGTAATTGTATTAGTATTCTAGGATTAGTGACATAATTTTAAACATGGGAACTCTGTGTCAAATTGTAAAAAACAGTAATTACAGGTTTTCTTATATTAATAAAAATTTCAATTATATCGTATTCAGCTGGGTTAGCTGCATGGCCTGAAGGCCAATTGGCATAATAATACCATTTTCATTTAAAACAACACAATAAGCACAATTTAAAACTGTTTAATGATAGGGAAAACTTTTCAACAATTACTTACTAAACAATGAAGGGATTGGATTTTTTTGTCTTGATGGTATTTCAACTGAGGTTATTCAGAGTATCAGTGTTTTTGAACAAAAGCCCGTAAGTATGTCAGGTTCAAACGTGGGGCTGCTTGATTTAAACCCAGGACCTTTACCTTACAGTGGTGAGCGCTGTGTCAACGCCCAAACCATTGCAGTCACTGTCACCCCTCTTAGATTATTTAAATATGCTGTAATAATTATTTGTTTTCAATTGCAGGTTTCTAACAGGAGGGCTGCTCTTCTGGCAAGGATAAAATAGCTATAAATGAGAATTATTCTTTAATATTATTCTGTAAATAAATATATAATATAGTATTAGTTTATTTACATAAGTATTCTCTTACAGTAATGCCCAGGTATCATTTTTCATAAGTATTCCAAGGAATAGCTCCATTCAATGAAGTGTCCATGAAGTTTTGAAGGGAGCTTTGTGCAGACAGGGGAATGCCTGTTGATGTCACCAAATTCAAATTTGACAAACAATTAAAATACCTAGAGAAGACCATATCTAATGGAAGATGGCTCAAAATCGAGTATTGGTCAGGAGCTAATATTTATGGAAATAAACCTAAGACTAGAATTCATATTGGCTTTTGGCAATATGCCAATATCTTTCCTGTGGAGACTGGCTATTGAACAACATTGTGCCGAGGATATTAAAAGGCTAGGTATTATAAACAGAAGAATAGCACTAAGGGCAAATACTGCATTAGTGGTTAGGAAAGTTTAGTAGTTTGGGATTGAATTAAGGCCTTGTCAGAGATTGGAGAAAACAACGAAATTATCCTTGTCTGGGTACCAGGGCACACAGGGTAGTGGGGCAACAAAGTGGCCAATAAATTGGCACAGGAAAGTTCAAAGAGGACACCTATTGGTCCCTTTTGTGACATACCAAATTGCCAAAATATGAATCCATCAGACAATGGATTAAAGAAATGTTCTCCGATCAAGGAACATGTCCTAGGAAATAGTCCATGAAATGATCAATGATGAAATAAAGGCAGAATTATTAAATCTAGAATGTGCTAGGACTAAAATTAGTTACTAATTAGTTTTTTTAAATTTTTTTTTTAAACTAGGCTTCCAACAACGGTCATTTCAGCCCCCAACTTAGTCTACATTCTATTTACCCTTTCAAACACTACATTCATACAAATACATACATCCATACAACACTCGTTCCGTTTGGTTGGTAGAGGGTTTGATATTCCTCCACCGACCTATACTCAAACTAATCTAGATTGGGGTCAATGGAGTACTTTTATAAATATTCTGCCATCCTGCCTTCAACCCTGAATTCCTACTCAAACACTCTCAATGGTTGTGGGGTAATGGATGATGTTATATTTCACCCTCACCCCTCACCATTCAGCTAATAAATACATGCACTCAGACAAAACATATATACATAAAACATTATATACAATAAAAAAAATCCCCCTAAAAAGTGGGACAGGGGACTCTGAAACTTGCTGCAGTGCTCGAGTACTATCTTCAGATTGGATGGCATACCTACACGCTCCCTGCAAGGAGCCAAGGCATGGCATGTTTTCAGTATGTGGGACATATCGAGCTACCCTTCTCTGTGTCAACCGCGTATGGCCTATTCTTAACAAAATGTAACCTTGTTTCCGGCTCAGGTTTTCCAAGGGCCATCTATGAATTGTGCTCTTGACGTGCAAAAGCCTCTCGGATGACCCGGCCCATTGATGCTGCCATCTTTCTTTTATCATGTTCTTTACTGCTAGCTTGGTGTCAGAGGGCCTGGTTGCGATGGTCCAGTCTGGAGGGTGGGAAGGCCGGGACTTTGCCGTCTGCACATTCTGAAGCGTTTCAATAATAGTTGAACTGCTAACTGGATATTACAGATGTGGAGTGGTAGAAACAACCCTTTGCAGATATTGCTAGGAAAAAGAAGAGACACTGGAACATGTCATCTGTTGTGTGAAGGCTTAAATTCCTACTCATGGAAGAGGAAAAGCTCAGGCCTGAATATTAATTCTTAATTGTTCATGTGTCATATGTCAATTTAACATGGTCTATTCGAAATTGGATGAGGATGGTGAGGATTTTCTACTATTTAGATCCTATAGGGATGGATCATAGTGATTGGTCTGAAGTCGGGACATCTTTGCCTTAACTGCTTCGTTACCCTTCACTCTTCAGATTTATGTGACTCCTGACCCGGAAGACCAGCGCGGTTATAGCAGCGACTATTGTGCCGAAGGCCTTAGGATCAAATCCTGCACTGACACACCTTTTTCATTTCAACCAAGACCTCAGATAACAAGCATAACTAATTAAAATAATCAATTATGACAATTAAATACATTTATGGATTAATATAATAAAACAATATTGCCACTTAAAAAATAAATAAGCGAAATATTGCTAAGAGGATTTTAAAATTAAAATTAAATTGATTAATTTTATAGGTGATGATGCGGTGAACCGATTTGTTACTCTATTAAAGTTTCTTTAGATTATCAATTAGATTTGCAAATTATCGTGTGTGATGCTTTTTATACTGTGATAGTATGTTAATATCATATTTTCCATATTAATTGCAAGGATGCAAAAATTAAAAAAACAACCCATCTTATCATTTCAGTAAATTACTAACCGCAACTCAGTGATTGTCACTGAGGTATCTGTCAATTGTAAGTATAGCAATTTGTTACTCAAAAATATAACAATTATTTTGATACATAAATAGGAGAGAAAAACATTAAGTGATAAACTATTTTATCAAGAAAAAAATTGTTTTTTAAAAAGAATATATCATCTTAAAAACTTATATGTATACTTATATATGTACTTATATATGTCTCTTTTTATACTATGTACCAACACTATCAAGTGCTCTTTTCATAATATAATTTGGATTGGTTTGAATAAAAAAATAATAATAATAAAAAAATCTTTCCACTCTACACGTTTGATATTAAAACTACATATTTTAGCAACTTCAATCTATTTTTCAAACTAAATTGGTAACAAAAACAAAAACATCATGTATACTTATAAAATATAATTGATTAGTGAAAAAGAAAAATTGGAAGAACATAAGTTCATAAAAACTCATTTTGGCTGATGCACTCACTGCAATAAAAAAAAAATAAAAAATAAAAATAAAAAAATAAATAAATATTAAAGTACCCTTTGTGTGAATGTATTAATGCTAATTTATGTATAAATTGGATTAGCTTATAACACAATAAATATTAAAAGATGTAAGTTAAACATTAGCTTTGAGACAGTTTATAACAGTGTTAATATCTACATATTATTCCTGTTGTAAATAAACTGAATTTTTATTAATATACAATTGTACCAATTATAATACAATTAACACCAAAAGTTTATGCTTTTACAGTTTTTTTAAAGTTAAAAAATATATAAATCTATACATGAAGGAAATAACATTTCATGTTCTGGGAATCATTTCTCTCGTCGGGAATTTTTTCCAAATACATGCATATTCGAAGAGAGATGTACTTAATCTCCGAACCCAAATGGATGAACTAAACAGAAAAGGAGCGAAGCCGAAATATTTAAATACAAAGTTTTGGTTCAAAACAGAGGATGATGTATCTACCATTCGACAAAAACTGGGTAATAATTTTATGAACAATATTTAGATGTAATATTTGGGGTGTGTAGATTTTGTACTTTAATGCATGTATGGTATCCAATAGTTGCCTACTCATTTGATCGTTGGGTTTTGCTATTAAAAATATTTGGAAATATACGTTCTATTTCTTGTAAGGATGATTCACAAAATAAGTAAACAAGGGTTAAAATTACTTTTGTTTCAAGAAGTAATGACCTATATTTACTTTCTCAATTGCTTTGTAACACTTTTACATAAGAGTGGAAATCGACGTCAACAAATTGTAGACCTACATGCCAGCAACCAGTAATAGCAAAAATCTTTGAATCTCCGATTTTGAAAACTATTAGTCCTTAACTAATTTTTTTCATAATATGTGAACATTGTGGTTTCCACCGTTCTTGTTCAGCAACAACAAACCTTTAGGGGGCGTCGGTGGCTGCAAAGTTCAGTCTTTGACATGGTGCCCATTACTGTAAGGCAAAGGTCTTGGGTTCGAATCCAGCGACCCTGCATTCGAGCCCGACATACTTACAAATGGGCTTTTTTTTTCAAAAACACCAGCACCCTGAGGGTTTATATGACCTCTGCTGTTGCGAACCCTCGTAAAAAAAAGTTTATCATAAGGGGGGGTTAATTATATTTAATCATTTAATTAAAAATAATTAAATATAAAAAAAAAGGATTTGGCACACTACCTTTAGATTTTGTCAAGGCATTTGATAAAGTAGCTCCCTGATACCTCAGGGGTTGTTGCATGGCCCATTCCTTTTCAAAGTATTTGTTAAAGATATATCTCCTTGTTTTTATTCAGTTAATGATTTAATTTCTCCCTCTTTGTTGATGTCTTAAATGTTTAACTGTCATGTTCCATTTTTTGTTTTATGTTTTCTTATAGGCCATATCAATGACATCTACTCCAATCTCCATGATTAAATAATTAAACCGTTAGCCATAATGAAATTGTATATACCATTTCTGATAAGGGGGTGGTTTGTATTACTCAAATACTGCTTCTAGTAGGTAAGGACAAGCCGCATTGTAAAATCGCAGAATACAATTGATCTCTTTATTTTCTGGTTAGAGGGCAGGATAAAAAGATGCGGTCCTGGTCCACCAAAGGGCCATTATCACAATCTTACTTAAATGATATAGTAGATTCTGGTTGAGGTGAAGCCTACAGATAGAGGTAAAAAGTTTTCTTGGCCCATTGACCGTACTGAAGAATAGTTTGTGTGGAATTTTTGGCTAGATGCTCGTACATACTTTTCCTTTTACTGTCTTGGATGAATTGTACTCCTTTTGCCATTTCTTTTTAATATAATTATTGAGGTGTGCCACTATGTCGGAAGCTGTTACTCTGATTTTACTATTACTTTCTTCAGCTTCTTTTGCCAGAACATTAACTTGTTGTATTTGTTATCGCTATGGCTTTTTACCCATATTAAAAATACGTTCATACTCTTGTTGTCTAATTCCATCAATCCCTGCTTGATTGATGTGCCAACTTCCGTTCATTTTGCTTAAATTCTGCAAAAATCTTTAAATAAACTTGTTGAGTGGTGTTTGTGCACTGGCATCGAACTAATGCAAATAAGCGTAAGGTTGTTAGTTGTAGTCTTGAACATCGATTTGTCTTCTACAATTATGCCATACTAGACATCAAATTGTTCAGGGATCATCTACTCTAATCTTGCGCATCAATAATTAATAAGGAAACCATCCCTGACCACCATCCCTTAAAAAAAAAAAAAAAATTAATAAATCACTCGTTTTTAAAATTATTACAACCATATTATGGAAAACGCAGAATGCGACCACTGGCAAAACAATGATCTGATATTTTCTCACAAACTCTTAAATAATACGATTGATTGTCCACAATTAATCAATTTGCTAAATGTCCCTGTACCACGGTTCAGATTTTCAAAATCTAATCATAATATGAATTATTTAAAATTTGGTCATATTCCTAGACCCATGTGAATAAACTTCCTTTACATTGTGATAGTTTTGCCTTTCCTTAGGTCAATTCAACCATTTTTTTAAATCATTGATCATGGCAATTACATTTGATTTTCTCATGTATTTCTGTTTAATTAAATTTTTATAATTCCTTCTCACTTCATTCACTCATTATATTTCTGTAGTTTAATTAAATTTTTTTCATCAATTCTTCTCACTTCTTTTATATATATATATATATATATATATATATA
>CM077103.1:15060144-15072489 GCA_039619505.1 Cimex hemipterus | reverse complement strand
ATATATATATTTTTTTTTATATATACATTTCAGTTGTTTAATTACATTTTTATAATTCCTTCTCACTTTCTTTATATTTGTTTATATATTTCTGTTGTTTAATTAAATTTTTTTAACATTCCTTCTCACTTCTTTTATATTTTTATATTTATTTATATATTTCTGTTGTTTAATTCAATTTTTTTTATCATTCATTCTCACTTCTTTTATATTTTTTAAATACATTTCAGTTGTTTAATTAAAATTTTATAATTATTTCTCACTTTCTTTATATTGGTTTATATATTTTTGTTGTTTAATTCAATTTTTTTATCATTCATTCTCACTTCATTTATATTTGTTTTTAATACATTTCAGTTGTTTAATTAAAGTTTTATAATTCCTTCTCACTTCTTTTATATATTTTTTATACATTCCAGTTGCTTAATTAAATTTTTATAATTCCTTCTCACTTTCTTTATATTGGTTTATAGATTTCTGTGGTTTAATTACATGTTTTTAACATTCCTTCTCACTTCTTTTATATTTTTATATTTATTTATATATTTCTGTTGTTTAATTCAATTTTTTTTATCATTCATTCTCACTTCTTTTATATTTTTTAAATACATTTCAGTTGTTTAATTAAAATTTTATAATTCCTTCTCACTTCCTTTATATTGATTTATATATTTCTGTTGTTTAATTAATTTTTTTTCATCATTCCTTCTCATTACTTTTATGTATTTTTTTAAAATATATTTCACTGGTTTAATTACATTTTTCTAATTCCTTCTCACTATGACACAATAGTTACAATATTTTATTTGTGTTCGTTACGTTGAATATGTCCACATTTTTAATTATCGTTATATATTTTAGTTATTATTACCCATATAAATAAATTAATAAATTTCTGATGGAAGTCATTTTTCATTAAACGCATGTTGCTAATATATTTTGGTTTGCAAATTTTACAGCTAACATGATGCTAAACAATATTAACGACACTGTCGACCCTTGTGATGATTTCTATCAATTTGCATGCGGAAATTGGCTTGAGAACAACCCGCTTCCTAAGGATAAATATATGTTCGATAATTATGAGATCGTATTAGATGGAATAAATAGACATTTAAAAAAACTTCTTGAGCAACCGGTTTCAGATAATGAACCAATGGCCTACACAAAAGTTAAAAATCATTATAAATCTTGTATAAATGATGGTAATATATTAATAGTAAAATATATGTAAAGTAAGGTAATCTTAAATATTTAATTTATTTGTCATAAGAAACAATTGACTCTATTGGATCTAAGCCACTTCTCACCTTCCTTGATTCATTGGGTGGCTGGCCGTTGATTAGCAAAAACTGGAATGGTTCCAATTTTGATTGGATTTCATTAGCAATCCAACTTGCCAAATACCAAAACGATATACTAATTTTTTATAACGTTATTCCTAATTTGAAAAATTCAAGCGAATCTATACTAGTAGTAAGATATACACAATTTTTCGTTTTGTTTTTAATAATCATTTTTATATATTATTTATTCCCTTCCTGTTTTTAGATAGAAAAACCACCGTTATTTTTAATAGATATTAACATGTATTTATCGCCGTCGAAGGTAAAATCATTAGAAGCATACAAAAGGTACATTGTTGAAGTAGCAACACTACTAGGTGCGGAGGAATATAAAGTTACAAAGGCTGTGGAAGATGTTGTCCAGTTTGAAATAAAATTGGTTAATGTAAACATAAATTGGAATTAAAATAATTTTTAATTTATAAAATTTTTAAAATGTCCTTTCAGATAACTGAACCATCAGAGAACGACAAGTTAATGACTTTAGAGGAAATAGAAACGAATCTTCCTGAACTTGATTTAAAACGATATATTTCCAATGTATTTAATTTATCAAAAAATTCAAGTGTGGAATTAAATAATTTACAGTATTTTAAACAGCTTGGAAAATTAATGAAAACAACGGAAAATAGGTAATGAATAGTGCTATTCTATAATAATAAGTGCTACATTTATTTATTTTATTTCTTTCAGTACATTAGCGAATTATATGCTATGGAAATTGATAATAAACTTGTTGCATTTTATGGGTGATCGATTTATAAAAGCAGATGAAAATTTTATAAATAATATTTATGGCGTAGAAAGTTTGCCTGCAAGGTGGGAACAGTGCACCATACAAATGTCTAAGGATCTTGGGCTGGCTGTTGGTGCAATGTTCGTGAAAACACATTGGGATGAATTTTTTAGAAAAGAAGTTAGTTTTAATGTTTTTGCTTTTCCAGAATATTGTTAATTAATAAATACGAGCTTTATAGGTAATATCGATGAACGAACATATTCAACGAGCCTTTAGAGAAACAATCGCTAATACTAGTTGGCTTGATAAGGAAACAAAAGATTTAACTAAGGAAAAAGTAGATTCAATTTTGTTCAGCGTCGGATATGAAGATTTCATACTAGATCAACAGAAACTTGATGATTATTACAAAGACGTGAGTTAAAAATGGCTAATATATTATCTAATTAGACAATTCTGAATAAAATAGTACAGTATTGCAATCTTTTTTGGGGGGAAAAAATTATGTAAATTTAAAATTCATTTAGAAAATGGAGAGTACTAACAATGAAAACATTTAACCAAGAATAGAAAACATTGGAAAAAAAGTCTATCAAATGTGAAAAGACAAAATATTTAACACTTTAGATATATTTATATTTAAAGTAATAATATGACTGTTGTCAAAGTTGTCATTTTTTTTTTTTTTTTTTTTTTTTTTTTGCAGATTGACATTCGTTTGGGGCATTATTTTGAGAATAAAATGAATATTTTAAAGGATCGTATGCGTAAGATAAAATCTAGAATCGGTTCGCCTGTTAACAGATCATTATGGACCCTGAACCTCCCGACAGGGCTGACCGCACAATTTGATTACAGGCTGAATTCAATAGGTCTATTTTTGTTTGAACAATTCATTCGATTGTAATGTAAATATTAATTTCATAACATTATCATTACAGCACTTGGTGCAGCAATGTTCCAACCCCCTGCATTTCATAAATATTTTCCAAAAAGCATCAACTACGGCGGAATCGGAGCAGCAATCGGTCATGAGATGATGCACGGTTTTGATAGCATTGGTATTCGTTATGACAAACATGGAAATTTAAATCCTCAGTGGCCTGATGAAGCTGTCAAAACTTTCAAGGAAAAGTCTCTTTGTTTTGTTGGTTAATAATTTAAATTTAACAATTATCTGATGTCGACAAAACTATTTATTACAAATAATAACTATATAATTATAGAGCAATATGAACAAAATTCTGCGACAAAAGAGGATTCTCAAATTGATGGAGTATTAAAATCGAGAGAAAATATTGCAGATAGCGGAGGGATTAAACAAGCATTTTTGGTAAATACAAAGTTTATAAGATTTAAAAATAAAAATATTAATCAATGAATTGTATGATAGGCATATCGTATGTGGCTGCAAGCACAGCACAACTTTAATGAAACACTACCTGGAATGAATTATACATCGGGACAGTTATTTTTCTTGAGTTTCGCACAACAGTATTGCTCTGTAGTTAGACCTGTTATCAACGAATTCGTACTTTACCATGATAATCATTCTCCACACGTTTACAGGTTATTTAGCTCATATGCTCACAGTGCACAGAGTTTAGTGGTTGCACCTTAAACTGTCACTTAGCTAATACTAATTTATTCCAAACTATTATTTTTTAATTGTTATTTATTACGAAATAAACTTGAAAATTTAAATCTGCATGCTATTGCATTTTTGCTACAGGATGAAGATTTAGAAAGTTATAATGCATGTTTTGTTGTAGGGTAATTGGAACGTTAAGTAACAGTGAAGATTTTGCAAAAGAATTTAAATGCCCAATTGGTTCTCGAATGAATCCAGAGAAAAAATGTTCATTGTGGTAAATAATGTGCCCGATTTTGTATTTAATACAAGTTGGTTCTGTAAGATATCAAATAAATAAAAGTATTTTAATTTCTTATGGCCTTCTCATTTTACTATTCCTGCTGGATGTACAACAAGACAAGAATACAAACAAATGATATAAATAAATTGTATTTATTCGAACAAGAAATGGCAGGCTCTGCTTGTTTGTTCTGAATCCATCAATGTGGTTACTGCTGTCTAAGACAGGTACTATATCGAGCTTCTAATTGTGCCCGTTATTACAAACAGGAATGTCTCTGCAAAACGGTGGTTGGTTATCTGGGTACCTGGAAATCTAGGTCTTGAAGTTGGCGATAAAATGGACGAGGCATTGTTTTCAAGCTGGATTCATACTCACTGATTTGTAAATTTATTATAAGCCAAGATTCGCAATTAAAATATTTTAACCTCCAATATTAAGTTTTTGTACAGTTAGGCAAAAAGAACTCAGTAGATTTTGTATAATATGAAACTGACAGTACTGAAAATGAAAACAACAAGTAAAACTCGTGTTACATTCGACATAACATTATAAATGGATAGGTCTGTGGTGGAATACAGAGTACCTTGCAGACTGTCAAACTAGTTAGGTTAACTATAAAATAGGTTGTTTTACTTTCTGTATGCTTATATGTATATAATACTGATGGATTTGGGGGTTTTCACCATGTATGAGAGGGGAGTTTAAGGAAGAAGCGGCATGTTCGATGTATTCCACACTTCAATAGAAGTCACGATAGCTCAGGTGGTAGAGCAGTGGCGTATCAAGCTGAAGGTCATGGGTTCAAATCCAACTCGTCACACTGACTTTTTTAAATCTCAACTTAAAACATAATTAATTGAATGTTACTAATTGGTCAAGCAGACCGTGAAAAATAGTGAACTTAATGAATTAAAATGAAGTACACTTCACTAAAGCTCTCGATGGCCATTTCATTTGTCCCCAATCCAATTCGATTACACAAAATTTGAAAAATGGCAAAAAGGTGGGGTTGAGATAGGAAGTTAGTGCTCAAGCGGATTAAAGTCATGATAGCTCAAGTGGTAGAGCAGTGGCCTATCAAGCTGGTCATGGGTTCGAATCCCGCTTGTGACACTGACTTTTTTTTATCTCATCTTAAAACCTTAATTAATTGAATGTTATTAATTGTTCGTTGAT
Organism: Cimex hemipterus; assembly: GCA_039619505.1. Classification (NCBI taxonomy): domain Eukaryota; kingdom Metazoa; phylum Arthropoda; class Insecta; order Hemiptera; family Cimicidae; genus Cimex; species Cimex hemipterus. The sequence continues at coordinate 15,067,351 of CM077103.1, read as the reverse complement.
CACAGAAAATAGTGAATTTCAATGTCAGGTAAATCACCCATGAAAGAGCTACTAAGCTATAAAATACAAATTAGGAAAAATACTGAGTAGAAGAAACTATGGGGAAAAACCATTAAGTTGACACACTTTGGGACAAAAGCCTGCAAATGTGGCCAGCATGTAGAAAAAGGTTGGTTGCTCGATGTCACACTTAATTGAAGGTTGTTGCTCCTTGACTCTTTATAGAGAGCTTGTAGGAGTGTCACCCAATATGTGAATTGTGCTTGACCATGGCAGCGAGTATTTCAGTCCTTTGTTTCCATTTTTGGAGTGATCGAACTGTTTCACTGTATACAGTTCTTTGTATATAGATTGTCTTGTGTTTCTATGTGATGTACTGATGGACTGAATGTATTTATTAGCATGAATGTGTAGTGTGTGAGGGTCGATGGTGAAATATTTGATTCATTAACAGTTAAGTTAGTACATGGTGAGGGTGAAGGAGGAATATCAATACTCCATCCTAACTAAATGAATTGTATGTAAATAGAAAAGAATGTATTGAAGAGGGAGTGAGAGTGTGAACAGGTTTGGAATTTGGAATTGATTGCGTTGGGGGCTGAAATGTCTTGGCTGTTGATAGCCCCTACAGCCTAACCTTGGTGCTGGGTAGATAAGACCAAGGTCTAACCCCGGAGTGGGTGATTCTTGAGGCCTGCCGGTAATTTTTGTAAATTACACAACTGGAATTGCCATTTGCCAGTAGACTGTGAGAAGTGATAGGCTCAACTATGTTCAAGTGGTAATATGCGTGTAGAGATTTGAGGTTAAATCAGTAACAGATGTAAACTCTGTAGTTAACAGTAACAAAATTAAAAGAAATTTATTGAAAGGGTATTTTTAGGAATTCTAATAAATTTTCCTGTTATGCTTTTCTACACAAGACATCTATTGTACATACTTTGAAATGTAATATTTCATCATGTTGGGTTTCTAATGTCAATTGACATCATTTGACTTTATCATATATTTTGAAAAATATGACCAATAACAAATATGAACAGATTCGTATTTATCCGTGTAGTTAATTATAAATTTGATTTGCACATTACCATTTGCAACGCTTCTTATACTGTGATAATCTGTTAATATTTTAATTTTATTATACCGTTAAAAAAACAAAAAAAAACAAGAACAAATTAAATAAAAATTGTGATTATAAAAGATAAAAATAGTCGGTAAGTACACCTCTTTTCTACATTCATGACGGAACTCAGGTTCATCTCTTTTGTTATTTATTTATAAATATTACAAAATGTAATTTTCAGAAATATTAATGAGATTAGTTGCATTATTTCTTAATGTACCATAAAAGAGTTTTAAATATTTGAATAAACAGAATAAAATAATATTTGAATAAAACTAATTAAATTACATATGAAGTAAACAATTAGATTTGATAATATTTATATCACTTATTTTGACATATTTCAAGCAACGTCAAATTACTTACATTGTGAACTCTTCGTGTAAATTATAAAAATAAATTTTCGTGAAGAGTTGATTATAAATAGTTGTTAAACTTAGAAAAAAAAAGAAAAGATTTTTACATAAATTATCATTTTTAATTTTTAAAAAAATCATATACGATGTATGTGATTTATGATTTTATTATAATAACTAACCATGTGTTATAGTGTTTCTAATCATAAGAATATACGTATGAAGAACATAGTAGTTGTGTTTGTGTTGGGAAGCATTTGTCTCCTTTGGAACGTTTACCATACACAAGCAAATGTACAACACGAAACAAATACATTTTCCACGAAGAAAATTCAAAATCGTGGATCCTCCAGCAATCGGACTGAGTATGCACTAGTTTTGTAAAACAAGTAATCCTGACATTTCAACCGATTTTTCAATCGAATCAGGTCTCTAGTCAAAAAAGCGGAAGAAATTATTGAAACTAAAAATCAGGCTGTTTCATATGACCCAAAGGATGAGCCGGCAGGAAAAGAGAAGCGACATATTCTACATGAACGTGGTAAATGGCAAGTTTATTTTTTCCAGTTAAAAATTTTTTTTTTAACTAACTTATTTTCTTTATTTTCCCCTTCACACATTTCAATGTCCCAGATGTTGAACAAGACATGACAAAAGAAGAAAAAGATAAGCTAAACTTTCGGCATCAACGAGGTAACAATAATATTTTGTCCAATTTCAAAAATGTATTTATTTCTTAGAAAAATAATTTGAAGCTTTCATTCTAAAAACAAAACTAAGAACATATACCACAAAATAGTTTTTATTAACTTGATAGACAAATTTGGTTTTCAATTAATTTTGTTTCGTTATAAAAATTATTTATAGAAGTAATTCAGTCTAAAAACTTTCTTTTTTAATACTTGCTCAATCTGATTTGACCATGAACCAATCGGTATAATGATAAATCAACAAAAACAATATTTATCAATAGTTTTGGATGTTGTTTAATTAAACATTTATTAAACTAATAATGATCTAAAAAACATATTTTCAGCCCAAATGATGAAAAAGTACATGAATACGGCAGTAGATCCTTGTAAAGATTTTTACACATTTGCTTGCGGCAATTGGCCTATGGTCAAACCTATTCCTTGGAATACATACCATTACAATATTTTTGACTATGCCAAAGGCACAATAGTTGATCAAATGAAAAACCTTCTAGAGCAGCCAATTTCAGATAACGAACCGAAGTCATTTACCAAAGCTAAAAATTACTACAAATCTTGCATCGACCGTGGTAATATTCATTGATGAAATGTTAACTACATTGGTAATTCAATTATTTTCATTTGTTTAAAGAGACTATTGAATCAAGAGGACCAAAACCACTTCTTGCCCTTCTCGACTCACTTGGAGGCTGGCCATTGATTAGTAAAAACTGGAATGGTACTAATTTTGACTGGATTTCTTTAACAGGGAAACTTAGTAGATACACTAATGAAGCATTGATCGCCTTTTCTGTTTCATCTGTAAATGAAAGTCGGCCTGAAATAAATGTTAGTGATTAAATTAATTAGTAAAGTAAGTCATTGTTTATGTATTAAAAAAAACATCTCTCTCTTGTTTTTAGATAGACAAACCGAGAATAAGCTTTCCAACAAGATACAATCACATCTGGAACAACAATTCCGATGACGTGCAGACATACACGAATTTCATTAAGGAAATAGCAACACTTTTGGGTGCAAATAAAGATGAAATTACAGAAGCTGTGCAAGACGTTTTAAAATTTGAGATGAACCTATCAAGTGTAATGCAAAATTTTAAAATATTAATAATATATTCAAATTTAAACTAATTTTCCAGATTAATCTTCCAAAAGATGGATTATTAGACGAGACGAAATCATTGTCTTTGGTCGAAATAAATCAATCTTTTCCCAAACTTGATTTAAAACGTTATATTTCAACGGTGTTTAATTTAAAAGATGATTCAAATGAGCAAGTTGTGATACATTCTGTTTATTATTTTACTGAACTTGGAAAAATTCTGAAAGATACTAAGGCCAGGTAGAAGACATTTATTTTATGTTGTATAATTAATTCAGTTTGTTTCTCCAGTACAATAGCTAATTATTTGTTATGGAATGTTGTTGAACGCTGGGCGGTTTATTTGGATCAAAAATTTAAAAACGTCTATAAACAATTTCACCCAGAATCACCCATAAACATTTCAAAAATGAGCTGTTTCAAAGAAGTGAGAAATGGAATGAAATCGGTAGTGGATGAAATGTTTTTAAATACTCGTTTCAACGAATTTATCCAAAATGACGTTAGTACTGATGTTTCGATTTTCATGTAATTTTTCGAATAAATCTTTTATTCGCTTTTCAGACGACAATAATAAGAAAGAGTATTCAAGAGTCCTTTAAAGAAGCAGTACGTAATGTAACATGGATTAATGAACCAGCTAAAAACACAGTCAAAGGGAAGATAGACACATTAAAATTTCGTATAAAATTTCTAGACAACAGACGAACAACAGAGGAACTCGATAATTTATTCATGCATGTGGGTTTATGAATAGTTATTAATGCAGTAAAACTCCCATAATGTAATGCCAAAAAAAAGAAACATACTATGAAATTTTTTATCAACCACTAATACATTAGACATTTTATTTTTTAAGTCTTGAAAATATGGTATTTTTTATATATTACATAATGGTATCTCGATTTAAAGATAAATACAATAATTTGAAAAGGGGATATTTATAGTATTGCACATTATGTACCGTCTTTCAATTAATTAAGGTTTTTAGTTGAGAGAGAAAAGTCAATGTCATGAGTGGGATTCGAACCCATGACCTTCAGCTAGATATGTCGCTGCTCTACCACTCGATCCACTTGGAAACTACCTTCCCATCTCAACCCAAGTTTTTGAATTTTCCCTCCTTTTTGCTATAATGGATTGAGGTCATGATAGCTCAAGTGGTAGAGCAGTGGCGTATCCGGCCGAAGGTCATGGGTTCGAATCCCGCTCGTGACACTGACTATTTTATCTCAACTAAAAACCTTAATTAATTAAAAGATATTGATTGGCCAAGCAGACCACTAAACTAGTGAATTATGTGATGCATTAATATGGGATTTTTTATTTATTTACAAAGCCAAGAAGGCAACGTAGATGCAAGAAAAAGTATTTAACGTTACAACATGCAATAATTATTTAATTGTTCCTTTTATAAAAATTAACAAATTTTGCTTAAGAAAAAGGTGTTTTACAGGTTACTATAGATCCAGCTACTTACTTTGAGAACTTTATAGCTATGACGATGCATAATATGCAAATTATGAAATCTCAAATCGCTTTGTCCAAAAAAGAAAAACAATCGAATGGAGATATTACGGAAGTTGGAACGAGTTTTATTCCAAATGAGAATGAGATAGGTGTGTTTTTCTGTATTATAATAGTAAAACTGTAAAATTTTTATGCTACTAAACACCATTGTAGTGGCCACAGTGGGGATTTTCCAGCCTCCGTTCTATCATAAATATTTTCCGCAATGCTTAAACTACGGTGGATTTGGAGGAGTGATAAGTCACGAAATGCTACACGGTTTTGATTATTATAAAGTCATGCATTACAATGGAAACTTAGCAACCACTCTGACTGAGGAATCATATAGGAGAATTTATGGACGTGCTACGTGTGTAATTGGTAACCGAAAGCTAACCATTATACAATATTGAAATCTATTTTATAAATTAAAATCATATTAATAATTAACCTTAAAACTGTAGATCAATTTTTGTCTGAAAGAGACTTTGAAAAATACGAAGGATATCAGATTGAGGCAAAAAATATAGCAGATAGCGAAGGGATCAAACATGCTTATGCGGTAAATATATTTTAAAATATGAGCCACAGGTGTAATTTGGTAATTTGGATTTGTCACAGGCGTATAAAAAATGGTTAAATGTGCATGGTGACTCTGATGAAAAACTCCCTGGAATGAATTATACATCGGGCCAATTGCTGTTTTTGAACTTTGCACAAATGTGGTGTGAAAAAGTAAACCTTGATAACGTTAACGAAGGAACGGATAGAACGCTTATTGTCCCAGGAAAATTCAGGTTACCGTTAGTTCTTGTGTCATACTAAACTCAATATAATAAAATATGATTTCCAGAGTAATTGGGACATTGCGGAATAATCAAGATTTTTCAAAAGAATTCAATTGCCCACTCGGATCTCCAATGAATCCAAAGAAGAAATGCACAGTGTGGTGAATAATGTGCTAAGTTTAAACCTAAAAATTGAATTTTGCATACTAATCAAATAAATAATTTTTTTTTAAAATTATGATTGATGACTTCATTAATCCCTTTGATTGATCTAATTTTTTCTTTAAAAAATCACATTAAAAAAACAATTCTTTATGTTCTGCAAGTACTTAATGGTATTTTAAAGTACCGTATTGCTCACGTTTTTTAAAATTTTATTTGAATCCGTGTGTTTTCTTTATTAAAACCTCTGTTTCTTGGTTATAATATAAACCGATTTGTTATAAATAGAGTTGAAACCATAAGTACCCTGTTACCACTATAGTTGTAGCTTCAACACCATATGGTAACAGTGTATTTATTGGTTCAAACCTATTAATAATAAATTTCATTTTTATTATACTACGAAGAGGAAAATACAAACGACTCAACCCATTTACTACTTTGAACTTTGAAACTATTTCTAGGTTGATAGTATTTAAAAGTAATGATACACAGAAAACGTTGCCCATCAACTTGTAAAAGAGAGTCGAAAGTTCCAAACTAAAGTGAAGATCAGGATATGTTTTTCAAATACGTAAATTTACCGCAAATGAATGGGCATTTTCTTTAAATAAGTTACGTATCGTTATAATAACGTAATAATTCGTTTCGAGCTTTATTGAGATCATCTTCAGGGCTCAAAGTGTTTGCCTTCTGTCTACTTGTGCCACTATTGCGTGTCGTGTTGAGGGCGCCACGTTGCTAATTTACAAACATTGTTTACATCCCAGGCACTGAAGATGATCTCAAAAAAGATCGAAACGTCAGCACAATAACGAAAATGTTTTTCTGAAACCTACATCACACCAGACCGCATCTCACTATTTCCAAACAATTAATTATCAATTAATGGTCACTAATCACCACACATGGCCAATTATTTTTACGTTCAACAAAACATTGATTCTAAATAATAATTGGCCAGTTTTTACAAATACATAAAAAGGAAAGGAAATGAAATGATCTTATAGAAACAAATTGTTTTTATTTATGAAATTAAATTATCATTTAAAAAAAAGAAGGAGAAAAAATATTTGCAGTTATGCTTATAACGAACTAACTCAACAATAATAAACAATAAAACACAATACTACACATCAATAAAAAGACAATAAAATCTTTATAAATAAAAAACCCATAAATATATAATTAAACCCTGTCTATGTAATTATAATGACTAGAAATTGTACAAAAATATACATTATTATAAAGCATTATAACTACATACACAGTATGTTTTTAACTTTTTTAATATTTTGATGACATTTTTAATTATCACAATTAATTACGGTTTTTAGTTGAGATGAAAAAAAGTTAATGGCACGAGAGGGATTCGAACCCACGACCTTCGGCTAGATACGCCGCTGCTCTACCACCTGAGCTATCGTGACCTCGATCCTCTCGGACATCAAG
>CM077103.1:14990111-15059744 GCA_039619505.1 Cimex hemipterus | reverse complement strand
CTTGATGTCCGAGAGGATCGAGGTCACGATAGCTCAGGTGGTAGAGCAGCGGCGTATCTAGCCGAAGGTCGTGGGTTCGAATCCCTCTCGTGCCATTAACTTTTTTTCATCTCAACTAAAAACCGTAATTAATTGTGTTATATTAATTGGTCGAACGGACCACGAAACCAGTGAATTAATTTTTAATTATAGAATTAACGATGATTCCCTTGCTCGAAACTCGCGTCTCAACCGGTTGGTGAAAATCGAAAAACCTGTAAAAATACATATTTTTTTCTAAGTTTTTTGGATTTTTTTAAACTTTTTAAATTTTGTAACATATATTTACATATTGTGACCAATTTTGGACCCGACTGGTACACGAAATCAAGTTAAACTAATCGAAAACGTCGATTCAACGCCCAACTCGTCCGTAAGTCGGAGGGCAAAAATCAAAAAACCCGTAAAAAATACGTGCTTTCTCGACGTTTTTTTGTCTTTCCGAATTTCTTTAAATTGGGAACAGATTCTTACATATTTTGACCTGTTTTGGACCCGATGGGTACTCGAAATCAAGTCAAACTAGTCGAAAATCTTTATTTCCAATCTCCCAACTCGCCCCTCAACTAGTCGGTGAAAATCGAAAAACCGTAAAAATACATACTTTTTCGACGTTTTTTGGGTGTTCTGAAACTTCTTTAATTTTAACCTATTTTGGACCCAATTCACCGGTTCTTTTGTCTTCGACTGTACTCGATGCTACCCGACGAAAATCTGGACAATGGGAATCGCAGTAGGGTAGCGTTGCATAGGATCGGGCAAGGGGGTAACGCAATCTTATGGAAAATTGGACTTTGGATTTGCGGCGGGGAGCATCGGGTGTGTGCCTGTGCCTTGAATCGTTCGTATTGAATAAAGGAAATTTGCAACACGCCTCAGTGAACTTGCCTCATCCTCAAACAACTGCAGTTTTCACTATCTTCATTGGTGGTTTTATATTTTCATAAACATAACGAACAACATGAAAAAACAACGAGGGGAGCAATTGTGTTTTGCTTCTCCGTGTTTACCACATTTCTTTCTTTTAATAATTTAATCGGGCATATGTGCACGAGGTAATCCAATCTCATGGAAAATTGGACTTTGAATTTTGTGTCGGGTAGCGTCCAAGAAAATGCTCCCCTAGAACATCAATGACCCATCATGGAATTCCACCTGAAGAATCATACCTTTCTCCTGAGCGTTCCTATACAATTATGCTCATCTACAGATTTGAAGCTAACTCTTACCTCATCTGTAAAAAGATCTCGTCCACAAACCTCCAATGGCAAATAAACTTGTTCCCGAGCGAACGGAATCCTGGCCAATTTTTGAGCTGTGGTAAGAATAAGTCCAGCTGGGCCCTTAGATTTCTTCATTGAGCTTCAAATGCTTGACTAGAGCCATTGATAAAGTTTAAGAATGAGAATAAGATCAAATGGAATCAACGAAGGGAAAAAATTGACTGAAAGTGATCTTTAGGCGTGGTGGAAGGAAGGACATAATACTTCTTTTAGTGGATTAATCCTATTTTTTTCTCTGTTGGTAGGATAAGAACGTAGTCAATATGTTTGGTATCATGTCCGTCCATTTATTAGATCAGGCTGTACCGATGGACCTACGGTTCACCCACTGTGTTTGTACCCGATAGCTAAACCTGAAAAACGTGTGCCGTAACAATCTGGCTGATTTTGTCATGTCCTTTGCGTAGAGGAACGTCAGCTGTTGATGTGACAACTGACAAAATCTCCTAAACATTTTTTTGTTTTTTAAAGGTAAATCTACGTGAAAAAGGATGTTTCGGCCTTGAAAAGACGTGGCAGTGGATGATATGGCCTCCGGAGCTCCTTCAGCCGAGGTGGATCTTCAGCGCCCATCTCCGCCCGTCAGGGCCTACGAACAATGGGTTGTTCCGGTGATATATATGCTGGCAGACTTCTTGATGAGGATCGGTGTCCTCCTCGTGTCCTTCCAGATAAGTAATTGTAGAATCAGTTCTAATTCTGGATTCGAAGGGCTGTTGATTTTCTTCCAGACTTCTAATTTAGCGTTGTTCGGGGCGATAATCGGCTTGGTATTAGCGATCTTGACCGATTCTAAATTAGGCGTTCTCCCCGTAGGCATCATTTCCGCCGGCACTGTCATCGTTGCTTCGTGTTTGGGCATTCTAACGGCCGTTACGGGGGGACACACTAAATCCGTTTACGTATTCCGCGTTTTCGAATTGTTCAATTATTCCGCGATCATATTCGAACCGACGAGACTGTTGATCGCGCTCTTCTACTGCGTCGAACGGACCGCTAAATTCAAAAAACAGGTCTGCATCTCGGTCGTGTGGCTGAGAGAACTTGCTGTATTGGTGGCGTTCGCTTTAATGAAACTGGCTAAACTGAGCCATCATTACTACGTGATATGTAACATAATCTCTATCTTCTGCTCGGTGATATACGCCGTTATCATTTTCAACGTCTCCAGGATTCCTCAGCCCGCGATTGGAAAGATCATGGCCGTGAGAATAGCCAAGTGTTACATGACTTACATGCCGAACGTGAACAATGTCAGATCCAAGTTTTTCGAACAGGATTCCAAGTTCACCATGAAGGAAAAATACTGCACCATCCAGTTTTTGAGGGTGCATAGGGCACTGTCGGCTTTCATACTGTTCTACTTCACCCAACAACTCCTCTATATAATATGGGATTTCCAGACCAAACTTGTAAGAATAGGAAATTATTATTTCTTGGAAAGCATCCATTTGAAACTCTCCTTTATAAATTTGGTGAATTTACCTCTGATCTTTTGGGGATTGTTTCCGATATTGGTCAAGACCAAAAAACTGGTCTTCTCAAATAATTTTAGATTGCTCGGCTTCGCCTACTGCGCTTTGCTTATAAGCCTTTTGGTGACGATGTGGGCGCAGTTTATATCCAGCTACTTCAAGGAGGAAACGGAGACGAAGCCAGGGCCGGAGGAGAGCATGATAAGGATATTCAACATGATACCTGAAAAAATTTCCATCGACTCGTCGTGGACGGGACTGCACACCATCCCACCTTATTCCCAGTATGTTTCCACCAAATTCGAAGCGAGAGGCATCACCTCGTCCCAGCTGATCATCAAAGGGCCCGGGCCGATGTCACAATATTCAAAATCCATTTTCTCGAAAGAACTGCTCAGCGCGACGTTCATAGTGGTGACCGACAAAATGAGGAGGGTGACAGGTTACGACGACATCCACGAAGGGGTGCTCGACAGAAGAGGGCCTATGGCCATCATAAGCACTCTGAGCACGTTGGAAAAAGATTTCAGCTTGAAACTGGTCAATCTGGACACTAATGAGCAAAAAGCATTGGAATTTCCCTCCAAGATCCATCTCAAAAACACCCATATTTTTGCACCCGGAAAATACAAATTATTGCACTCGCCCCCTCAGATCATTTCCCTCAAATTGGGCACTGTTTATAACATAATGATGTATGCGAACGGTTCCATGACTTTCCCGACGGATTATCACTATCTCATCCATAAACAGTACGAACTCCAGACCCTCCCTTATTGGTCTTTTATCGCCTTGTATTTTCTTTCTTTCGCCAGCATGGTGGAACTGGTGTTGATATGCATATTCATCTTATCGGAATGTCCTCAGAGCGTCCGACTCCTCGCGTTCGCGTTCTACCTTTTCTACAAAATCCTAGGATCGGGCTGTTTTTACTTGTTGTCATACGTTTTCAAACTGAACAATCTGACCACGGCTATATTCGTGACTTTCTGGATTTACCTCGCTAACGGATGCTACTATTGGGCCGTTATGATTAAGTTCAAATCTCTGAGATACAATCCAGATGATGGGTAAGAGAGCGCGGCGTTTTCAATCATCGACAAAGTTAATCATTTTTCGTGAAACTAAAGACGACGAACAAATTGGTATATTAATAAACACGTTGAAACTTTCATATCTTTTAAAATATTGACCGGCATCAAGTTCAATACGGTTTTCTCGTTGTACGCTTAGAAAAGTCAACTTCTATTACATACAAAAAATATTTACTTACGATTTATTAAATTTTATCTCATTTCGTAATTGCTTCTTCATTAGAAGATTTTTGTTTTACTTATTTTAAATGCTCGAAATCTAACTACAAAAGTAATAGACATATATCGCTGTGGGCCAAACAGTAAGTACTGCTTATATAATTATAATAAATTAATGTACTTTAAAAGTAGGGGTTTAATTATTATTTTTCGTTCGTTCTTTTACAATTGAGCAATTGACTTTCTCAACTATTTTTTCTTTAATGTATAGCAGACTGTATATTTATAATTTAATATCGTATGCCTTCCCTTTGAAATAATATTTCATCCCCTAGTTATTTTGAATAGGAGAATGCCACGACGGCTCCAGTTCTCCCTGAATATTTTGCAAAAGTAAAGAAAATTACTTACACTTCTTTCTTCCTGCCCAACCGCAATACTCTTTCTGTACACGAGCTACAAAAAAGCTAAAAAAACTTGAAAAATAAAAAAGATGATAACGTAACACCATCCGTGTCCTAAACTTCTCGAGTAAAGCATTCATTTATCTCACTGTACTAATCACTAAAGGATGCTATTAATTTCTCATTTCCCTTCTTTTTGAAAAATAACCGACATCCCCATTTTTAAACCTAATAAAATTTACCCGATAACTATCGGCCAATATCACTCCTTAGTTAGTACTCTGTCAAAAATGGCAGAGAAAGTAATACTGCAAAAAATTAGGCACGTTTAAAATAAAATGGTTCGTGCATTCTTCTTCTTCTCTATCATTTTTATGGAAAAGAGCATGTGGGAATGGTACTTATCGGCGTGAAGAAGGTGCGTGTCTATGTTTGACACAGAGGACTCATATCATATCCACTTCTGATCTAACACATTTGAATCGTAATTTCCTAACCAACAGAAAATTCTTTGTACACACTGATGGCATAAGGTCATATTTAAGAAGTATAACAGCTGGGATCCCCTAAGGGTCTGTTCTTGGACCAGTTTTATTTAACATCTTTATACTTTTGGAAGCTAAAACCTACAGCTGAACTAGCTCTCTTTGTTGACATAAGGCATTATAAGAGCCTTATATAGGGTTGAGTTAATCTACAGAGAATTATCATTAAGTATAGTTAGGTGTTTAATGAGCGGGAGTTTTTTGGTGGCCATGAGAAGGGCCGGTGTTGCTTTTGTAGCACGATGGGTAGAGGCCAGGTGTGTTTGTGCCGTTGGCAGTGGTCCGTGACCGAAAGAACCGTTGTCTGGAGTTGGAGTCCATGGCCATGAATCAGATGACTCTGCGGCCGAAGGGACTCGGGTCAAGCAATTAGCCGAGTGCAGCAGTTAGCCAGTAAAGCCAAGTAAGCTGTGTTGAGAAGGCGAGATGCAGGCTAAGGCTGCGAGTATTGTTGCTGTCGTCGGTGCTTTATTAGTGATTAGTGAGAGCTTGTCGGGTAGAGGAGTTCGAGGCAATGGCGTGCAGTGAGATATCGATCTGATGTGATTTCAGAGAAATAAGTCTGAAACTTTGAAGTCAGTAGGGCAGTGCCCCTTGCTTATATATGAAAGGTTTCTATTCTGCTTGGCTGCAGATTGAAGGAGGAGAACTGGTAATGGCGCCTATCGGGTACCGTGGTGTAGTAAACGTGTAGTTTACAGGTGGCCACCACAAGGTGTTTTAAAAATTTTGAAAAATAGATAATCAGACCTAATAGTAGTTAGACTAAAGCAGGTCTATCCGTCTGTTGCAGACTTCATATTGTCAATCATATAATAAATAAATCGCCAGTACCATGGGTTAAGAACCTTAAATGACTTAGAATAGTATCTGGATTCCATACTTAATTTTAGTTATCATAATGGGGGAAAAAGTGAAAAGCATGGTCTATCTCAAGGAGCCTTCACACGGTCTTTATTAAGAATGAAAGTGAGATTCATAGTGAAGTGTGGCAATTAGTTCGTAGAAATCAAAATGATACAAGCCGGTGTACTACAAGGAAGCATTCTTGGTCCCATACGTTATATAATTTATATCGCTGACCTAACTGTACACCCTAATTTCATCATCACCAACTACAAGGAAGTGTCGGCAATTTTGTTTCAAACTCGAATCCTATCAAGCTACCTCCAACATCCAAGAAGACCTTAAGCTTATTTATGTACGTTCAAATTGAAAAAAAAAAAAGACATACCGACTGTCATATGAGTTAAATATTTAATAATAATAATTAATATATAGACGTGGAATACTGACACAGGACTTAAGAGGTAACAACTTAACAAAGACTTGAACAACTCCGAAGAAATCGAGGACTGAAACCTGTCCTGATCATCAGCACTTAACTAACTTTATACAAGATTTTAGTAGTGTCACTTTGGACATTACCAAGCCATCCAATCCTTGCAATCAAACTACTCTGACAAATTATTGTCTTTATTACATCAGCAACGTTACCATCCACAACGACCTCAACATTCCTGTAGTCAGCGAACTGATCATAGTTTCACTCCAACCTCTCCTATCCTAACTCTACTGCTCAAACTCTCGGTACACACTCGCATCCTCACCTTAATCGACGATGGCCTCTTCAGCCCTCCACTGAAACTGATTCAATTGGCTTGATATAATTGTAGAAATATGTTTAGGCTACAAATGAAATTCAATATAAGACCTTTGAGCCAAATTTTACATTTCTATATATTCGGGATATGCTTCCTCATAATTTTGATGGTTGGAGGATGAGACCCCTTCCCTCCTTAGATGAAACGGCACTGTTCAGATTTTTTTTCTTTAGTTGCTATATAAAATCTATTTCTGCAGAATTTCACTTTTGTACATACTCCGGAAGCACCTTGTAATTTAATGATGAGCAAGTCAGTCAGTGATAAAAATGCAAATTTCGAATAAAGTTGTTTCTTACTCACGATTTGTTGATTTTAAAGATACGGATTTCAAGCTTAAAGCTCATCATCAGTTGGAAATCCGGTTCATTTAAAACAAAAAACGTACGATCCAATTTTTCAAAAAAGATTAAACCACATACCCCACCTTTATCATTCCTATTAATTTGAAGCCAGCATATTCTTCTTCATGATGTTATTAATTAAAAAGTCAGGTCTATCATTTCGAGGATAAAACGTAATTAAAGATCATGATGAGTTAACCAAAGAGAAGAGCGAGACATCGAGAAGGGAGATGATTGGAAAGGCCGCCGGCCCGTGTAGCGCGAGCGTCAAGGGCATTGCTCAACTGCTTATCGCATGGAGGGGCATCACTCATCAGTAGCGGCTACTGCTAGTACCGACCAGTCACCGCTCGCCCTTAGTGAGGCGTCGCCGTCCCGTCATCATCGTTGAAGTGCCCGGATCGCACTTTTCAGCTGATGATGGCACCTCTCAGCACGGAGGGATTCTGGGGCCGGCCGACATCCACCATCGACTGGTGCGAGGACAATTATGAGTTTAGCTACTTCATCGCAGAAATGAGTGAGTACTCTTCACTAGTCACTCTTATCGCTCGATTATTTTTTACCTATTTTTTACAGCAAACACTCTCAGCAACTTGATGATGATCGTCCCGCCGATCTGGGGCATGGTCGAGGTCCTGAGACAAGGCTTTGAAAGGAAATTCATCTACTGCCACATCCTTCTTCTTGGTATGCCATCATCCGGTTAACAGTTTTTCATTTTAAATGACAGCTTATTCAGTGTATGCTTAAACCGATTTGTATTTTATTTGTAATATGGTGTTTCAATTATCTTATGATTCCTGGATGCTTGGAGATCACAGAGGAGGCGAGGCACCGCCTGCCGACCCCTTTGAAGTCTGCGACTCAACGAGAGATAATATCTGGATATGCTTCAGATCTTAATAGATTTAATTAAAATCAATTGATCCGATTCTGGGATAAATTTTGAATTTTAAATGAAGCTCTGAAAGGTTTCGTGAATCTTTTTGTCCCAAATACGATGCCGTCCAACCTTCGGTGAATCATGCCGAGTACTATTATAGCTTTTGTTTACATAAAAATCAGTTTCATCGGCTTTGATATTAAACACAAGTGGCATTTTTTAGAAATTGCTTATTTAAGAAAAAAATTGAATCTAGTATAAAATACGACTTCCAAATCAGCATTTTTGTTTATAAAGAAAATAATGGTTTAAGTGGGGAACACACTCAACACAAAGTTATGTGCTGTGCCAACGCCACCCACCTTACTGCATGCTAATGAGGTGTCCATATCCAAGCAAGCACACGCCACACGACAGAAAATACAGCGTACGCCACAGTAATCAATCTCAATGGTATTTGCAAAATGGATGCGCTGAGATGGAATGTGAGGAGGACATGGATGTAATGGCAACAGCAATGATCTACTACGATCTACTTTCAATGGCAAACAGAAAAACTTGAGTTCTTGAAACTTCACAAGAAATGTGTCTAGGGAATATCGTACATTGATTTCTCTATTAGGAAAGGAAGGATACCTGATATACACACAAAGAAAATAAAATATGATGGTGTGAAAGAAAAAATTCACCAAACCACCAGAAAATCATATTTAGATTCATAGATTAAAATTCTTTGTTAAATCATGATAATTAAATATTGTCTTATTAAAACTCATGAATTTATGATTTTGTTTAATTTGGCAAATAATGCAGGTTTATGGTTATTAAAAAACGATTTTAAACATTTTTTTTCTAAAAGGGTGTATTGGTGGTCGAAATGGCTTAAGTGCTCATCACTGTGAGGTAAAGATCCCAGGTTCGAATCCAGTGGCCCTGCATAACAAAAATCGATAAAAATACCCTTCATTGCTCTCAATAAACTTCTGTTATGGAAATTTCTCTATATCCTCTCAATAGAATTTCGAGTTTATTAACAAATTCTGTAAATGCATGTTCTAACGACTTTGGATCCATAAACTTTTTATGTGTAAAATGTTATCCAGATGAAAAAATGATAATCAGTAGGCAAGAAGTCTGAAGAACAAGAAGAGTGAGGCAGAACCTCTAACAGTTTTTGTGTTGTTACACGTGAGGCATGGGGCCGAGCATTATCGTGTAACAGGATCAGCCTTTTCCGATTGTCCGAAGATGACTTCAATAATGCCAATATTTGAGAGCAGTACATTTCGGCATTGATTGTTTCGCCAGGTTTCAAGATGCAGAGCTTCTTTGTTGAGCCACTGACCAGAACATCTGCCGTTATTGTAGAGAATTCAATTTTCAACAAAAGTAGCCATCCGACCCAGAAAAGGGACTGTTGCGCGTTATTAATAATGAATCAGGAAAACAACTTTCAAGCTTTTTCACCTTGCCAGTTGCCTTAAGGTGGTCAATGAAGGGTGATTTTATCTGCAAGTTCTCGAACAGTTTTCTGGGCTTTTCACCCATCAAAGCTTGCAGAACATAATCTAGGGAAGAAATTCCATGACCTACTTTGTCTTTAAGTCTAAAGCCTTCTCAAATTTTTATAAAACCATCTCTAAACAATGCTCTCATTTACACTGCTATTGTTCCAGATTCCATTAATGTTTCTGGTGCTTGGGCACCTTTCCGACTGAGTTTAAACTCATAAAAAAAAAGAAAAAAAAATGTGAAAATCATGCGTTGACATTTTAATAAAGACTGTATTATTGCCAAATAACGAAATGTTACTGAGATTCGTAGAAAAGAATAATCCATTAAACAATTTATTATTTAGAGGAGTGTTTGAAAGAAAGCATTAAAACCTGCGTTATTTTCTGGACAACCAAACAGTTAAACATCAACAAAAAAATATACGTGTCCAGTTTTTGTTATATATTTACAAACTACCTAATGCTTTACAACAAAACTGGATAAAAGGGATCTTAATTGCAACACGTTGCTTAGAGTGGTGCCATGTTATGTCAGGCGTATGTGCACACGTGTAATAGATTCTTATGGAAAATATGGTATTGGTATGGGGTGGCGCTGCACACATCGCGTTGTGTTTCATCAGGTAAGAGTGTTCCCCGCTTTAGTGTTTTCTTCTTTAAGTTGTCGGACTTGGATCTTGGGCCTTTCACATGACGTTACTCTATGAAATGCAACTTTTTGACGAGCTTCCCATGGTCTGGGGCACGTGTGTCCTTGTTTACTGCCTGTAAGTCTCAATATAGATGCATCCGTTGTTCAACGTTAAATTAAGAAGTGCAAAAATTTCAGATCCGAAGTACGTAAGCCCCCGAAAAAGGGGCAGATTTCAAATCTTTCGTTGTTTCTGTTTCTTGCTTCATTCTCACTCTTCTTCACCATCTTGTATCTCTACTGGCCCCAGCCCGCCTTCCAGCACACGTCTTATGGTATTCTCGTGTTCACCTCGTTCATACTCGAGATGCAGTTAATAAAACTGAAGAACTGTGCGGTCTGCAAAAAGTTGTTCATATTGTCGACTTCTATCTACTTGTTCGGATTCTTCCTATGGAACCTAGATAACGTTTTCTGCTCAAATTTGCAGTGAGTTCTGTTACTATCTTAGCTTTTGAATTGCTGAAGGGATTGCGAAAGCCAGTCGTGTTGCTTTTTGAATTGATTCCCTCTTGTATTGCTTTACCGCAGGGCTGTGAGAAACAACCTACCAAATGCTCTGAATCCGCTCACTCAACTCCACGGATGGTGGCACTGTCTGGCAGGTTATGGGACGTACTTGCAAGTCCTTTTCACGTAAGACGCTCCTTTATCAATTCAAAATTCCATTTTAATTACCGGTTACAAATAAAATGTTACTATTAAACTTTGAGAGTAATTTTTTTTTAGAATACACGCTTCGTACGACTTTCGATATGAGAAGCTCAAGTCCATAACACAACTCCGTCCAGCTCACTGGGGTTTTAGTCTACGTTGGTTGAATAAACTAGCAAAATGAGTTTGTAAAATGTAAAATTTTGAGTCGAATAAAATGTAAAACTATGTTTGCACATGAAATTAACTGTAGAGCAACTGATATGACAATTTGTAAAATTTCTTGGTTAATCAGTTCTTAATATCTAATCTTGCATGAAATTTGGATTCCAAACTAATTTTGTTATTCAAATGTATCTGTATTTTTGCGCAAGGGGTGCCAAAATTAGATTCATAAAAAATTCGCTTACCAGTTAGTATTTAACCTTGTTCTTTTTTATTAGTTTAGCTAGAAAACAGTGCTCTTCTTAGTGCCTTATTTTAAAATTTGTCTATTCACTTTATCGTTTTATCACTTGGCTATGTAAGGCTGTGTTTTTTTGTTATGGCACATCAATAACTTAATAGTAATAATAATAATGGTTAATATCTTAAGAAGTTTTAGCGATTCTGATCATCTCTTGTCTGCTTATATCCACCAAGTTTATCCGATTTTAGTTCCCTTTTGTATTTCATGTAAACTTAATTTACATCGGAGTGTGTGATGTAATTAGTGTCAGAGGGATTAGTGATTGTGATTTTGTTTTCCATTTTTATAGATTTATTTGTTTTATCCCACTGATGGCGGGTGATGGAAAGACGCAGATCAGAGATGCTCAGTGAAAGCTAATAACGGTGATAATGCTTCATGAGTTTGCTATGAACACTCTGAAGTTTAAATTTTGAATTATCGTATTATCATTGATTTCTGTTATTTTAGATTCCACCAGCATAGATATTTTTGAAACAATATTCACAGTTTAAATATTATTGTAGATTTTATGGATAAGGAGTGCTGAGTAATTTTACAAAACAATTTTTAAAATGTACATTACATTTATTTAATAAAATATATACTTTTTATAATAAATGCCGCATTTTTTAAATTCATTATTACTTTAGGGTCATTTCAATGCTAATTAATAATACTAATTTTTTTTTACTATGGTCATAAATCATAGTTTATAGCATGGAATGGTAAATTACAACCCGACCCTCCTGTTTGCAATCTGGCCTGCTGGTTAATATTAATGTATTTACAAGGAAAAATCGCAAGACATTCTAATGAGAATGGCATTTTGTAACACAATAAATGACTGTTAAGTGGGGGCGTCTGTGGCTGCAAGGATATCCGTCTTTGACACGGCGCTCATCACTAAGCGGCCCTTCATTTGAACCCGACATACTTCCAAATGGGCTTTTTTTTCAAAAACACCGGTTCCCTGAGGGTTTATACGACCTCTGCTGGGTCCCCAAAAATCGGTTTGAGACTACATACTCACCATACCATACAAAGTATGCATAAATTTTGATTTTAAAGTTTCATCGTTAAAACATTATGTTATTGGGTTGTCCGGAAAATAATGCAGGATTTTGGTATTAAACAAAAAAAAAAAAAAAAAAAGAAACTAGTTACTTTAAAGCAATGTTCTTTAATCAAAATAATTTCCCATACTCTCAATACATTTCTCCCAACGTGTTGGTAACTTATTAATTCCGTCTGAGTAGAATTCAGAATTTTTAGAATTGATAAAGTCAATAAATGCATTTTCCAGTTCCGTTTGATTTTTGAATATTATGTGTTGTAAGTAGTGGTCCAGGTGTCTAAAAAAATGGTAGTCAGTAGGCGAGAGGTCCGGAGAGTAGGGTGGGTGAGGCAAAGTTTCATAGCCAAGCTCCAATAATTTTTGTGACGTTACACGTGACACATGTGGTCGAGCGTTGTCATGCAACAAAATGGGCCCTTTCCGATTGACCAAAGAGGGCTTCATTACTGCCAATTTCTGATGCATGGTATTAATTTGGTTACAGTATGATTCAGCATTGATGGTTTCCCCAGGATTTAAGAAGCTGTAGTGTATTAAACCAAATGAAGCCCACCATACCGTAACCATTACCTTTTTTTGATTAGTTGGGGGCCAACTCAATCGCCTTGAGGTGGTCAGCGACGGTCGTTTTACTGACTTTGAGTTGCTCTGCAAGTTCTCGAACAGTTGTTTTGGGGTTTTCTTCCACCACTGATCGCAGAACATCATCATTAAGAGAGGAAGGCCTTCCACGACCTTCTTCATCTTCAAGGCTGAAATCTCCCTCCCGAAATTTTTTAAACCACCTTTGCACAGTGCACTCATTAACACAACCCTCGCCCCAGACTTGGTTAATGTTTCTAGCCGTTTGGGCTCCGCTTCGGCCGAGTTTAAACTCGTAAAAGAAAATCGTACGAAATTCTCGCTTTGACATTATAAGGATGACTGAATTATTTCCAAGTAGCGGAATGCTACAGAGGTAAACAAACAATATCATTTGGAAGAGGATTAATAAGTGTTGACATTCATACAAATGAGTAATCCTGTAAACGTAAACAGAATATTTTATATAGATTTTTTTAAATGAAAACTTAAAATCCTGCATTATTTTCCGGACAACCCAATATATTATTTTTTTGAAGGTGACACCTTTGCAATTTATTTTTATCCTCTATCCTTTGTTACATATTGACGGTGGTAATTATTACAAAAAAAAAGAAAAAAAAGAAAAAATTGAATTAGATCATATAGTCATATAGTGCTGACAGATGACATTGGAGGAGGGGTAAGAGGGTTATGTAATAGCATAACAAGAAAATAAAACCTAAAACCTTTCATTAGTGGAAAAAAAAAATAAATATATATATGCCTTTCTAAAAGCACAGATTTGTCGGGCAATTGCTTCTGGAACAAAGTCCTACCCTCAGATGGGAGTAAATACAAGCTCAAGTGTTAGGGCAGTGGCGTGGCGTAACTGGCTGTGGGTTCGAATCCCGCTCGTGCCATTGACTTTTTTCATCTTAACTAAAAAACTTAATTAATTGTAATGTATGAATTGGTCAAGTGGACTACGAAATTAGTAAATTTAATTAATTAAAATCAAGTATACTTCACTAAAGCTCTCCATTGCTATTTCATTTGCCGTCGAGAATCCAATTCGATTATACAACATTCGAAAAATGGCAAAAAGGAGAGAAAATTCAAAAAGGTGGCGTTGAGATAGGAAGTTGATGTCCGAATGGATTGAAGTCATGATAGCTCAAGTGGTAGAGCAGCGGTGTATCTAGCCGAAAATCGTGGGTTCAAATCCGCTCGTGGGACTTTTTTTATCTCAACTAAAAACCTTAATTAATTGTAATATATTAATTGGTCATGCGGACCACAAAATTAGTGAATTTAAGTAAATACAATATTTTTGGTTAAGATTAAGAGCGAAAGTAAGATCACTTCATGTCCAATAAAAATTGTTTTAGTCTAACAAAAGAAGACACCAAAATATTTTTAAACAAGTGATATTTAGTCGCACAGTTAGTATTAGAAAATATTTATAAACTTTGCTGTTTTTTCATTTTATAATTGATTGTCTTTTCTTTGATGATAGATTCAGAAAAATAAATGGCAAACTTCAATCAATTTATTTATTGATGCCGATGCATTTCGGGACCAATCTGGTTGCTCTCTGTGCACTATTCTCAGGACCACATATGAAATTTCTCAGTTATTAAAATGATAACTAAGCTAAATAAACCTGATCTTCCTAGTCCCTATACTCATTAATCTCTTATCCTATGTAATCTGCTAAAAATTTAGAATAACTCCCAAGATTATTGCTCGTGATTGAAAATTTTTAATTATTATTCCCGATCATCAACTTAGAGCTCATTTCACTGGACAACTCACTAGCTGCATTTTGTTACTGACAATATGGCCCCCTTCCCTTGGACAGAAACAGCATTACTTGGGGTATCTGAATTATTTATAACATTGTGTGCATTGGACTTTTCATGGATAAACGACTGACTCGGAATCCCCACGCATGATTAAAAAACAAGAAACAAACTGGCATTGTAAATTGTTAAAAAGTCTATATGACTCGCAATTCAAATTATCCATTGAAAATAAATTTTTTATGTATGAAACGAGGATAAGACATCTCTGGATGTACAGCTGTGAGGTGTAGGACTCGACCAAGGATTCCGATTACCAACGACTCGAATCAAATTCAGTCAAAAAGTCTCTGTCAAATTATAAGTGTTAGTTTTTATTTTTTAGGTCATATTAGCATAATGACGCATAATGACCTCACATCCTGCTTGTCCATGGCCTCATGAAACCCAATAGAAAAAAATTAATCACCAACTGTGTTCACAATAATCTACCAACGTGACAGTTATTGCTTTCAACCCTACCAGAAATTCCTCCAAGCAAAAGTGGCCCCGAGAACTCAGTGAGTGACGAATGACAAAGTGTCAGTTTGAAGGAGTGCTGTCACCCAATGGGAAACTTTTTCTCCAAATGACTAAGAACAAATACAGATTACATAGAAATTATGTACTTCATACAACTTTTGCACTTGTAAATAACAAATAAAGGAAAAAAAAACGTGTTTTCAAGATAATCATACAAAACAAGTACAACTAGCGTAATATGCCACTTGGTTTTATAAATTGTTAATAAATTCTAAAGTGTAAAACCACAATTGTTGGATCATTTGGATTCAAATAATTTATTGGACAAAATTGTAATCATTACTACTGCTTCTTGAATACTAGAAAAACCATCAGTACAGAAATGTATTGCTCTCCAATTGAACTAATGCACCAGAAATTGGCTTTATTGAAGCCTTGATCAATCGGAAAAGTCCGATGTTATATGACAATGCTTAGCCCCATGTCTGACATGAGGACAGAAACTTGGTCATGAGGTCCAGCAGGTCTCTCACTTAGCGATTATCATTTTTTCAGACAATTGGACATCGTTTTACAACATAAAAAAAAAAAAAAAAAACTATTGATCAAAAGTTGATTATGAAGACTCGAAATTCTGTACAGAGGGCCAATTGCCATCAAGGGAGAAATGAATGGAGTGATGGAGAGTATTTTATTTAACCAATAAAAACTGTTTAAAATCATTTATTTAATTTTTATTTTATAACGTTAAATTTACATCATTTTCGAACCAATATGTATGCAAATATAAATTAAAACTTTAATTAACCTGGTGAAACGAGAAAATTCAGGTAAATAAGGAAAGGTATTTTTAAAAATAAAAATATTTGTGTTAAAAATATTTAATAAAATTTAAGTTGGAATCTACAGATATTCTTTCACCTCCACGCATGCACACTAAAGTGTTTTTTTAATTATCCATATTAATACAATGTAATTTGTAAATTTTGTTTTGTCAGTGTTCAAATTTTTAAGCACTCATTTTCACCAATTTGAAGTAGATAAGAGACTTTGTTTGTAAAAAATCAATTGCATTTATGTATTTGAAAATTTTGCAATTTACTACAACGATAATTCATCAAACACGAAATAGGTTTATAACACAACAAAAACAAATTACACAAAAATCATGCGCATCAATTTTTTAAACAAATTTTTTTTTTGTTATTTTGATTCAATAGACTATGTAAAAGTATATTCAATAAGTAATTAATTTATATGAGTTGTACACTTAATTTACAATATTTATAACCTCTTCTTATAAATATCCTTACTTAGCTATTATTAGCCGGGAAAAGTAAGATTTTGGAACTAACAAAACATCCGTTTTGTATAAATTAGAAAAACATTCCCCTTTTCCCAGCTAAATGAAATCGAATTACTATTTTTTAAATAATGCCTCAAACCATCACCTCAATTAATGAATACTAATATTTTTTGAGAAAAAAAACAAAACAAAACAAAACAAATTATTCTCCTAGGTTCCATTTTCGCTATTAAAACAAAATTTGAATTGAAAATTATAGCAATAAAAAATAATAATACTCATGTTCAGGCAATATTTACACATTCCTATCCTATGAAAATTACATAATTCTAAAATAGTTTTCAGTATAACGTATTCATTGGTTCTTAGAAATAAATATCTATTGCCATGAAAATTGTAACCATTAGAAAAAATAAAAAATCTAAAAACAAAAGTGTGGTGTGCTGTACAATAAAAAAATAAAAAAATAGCTTTTATACACTAATAAGCTCTTAAGTCAGAGAATAGAATTTTTCTTATATTAAATGAGCATATTGAATTAATAAAGTACAAGATGATAAAATAAAGGGACGGGCGGTTGAAGAGGTACAACAAAACATGCCAGTTAAGACAGTCAGAGGTGGCGCATGCGAACAATTTGCAACTTTTTAAAAAAAATGAGTGCTCAGTGTTAAAAAGGATGGTGGTTAAGAAAGGTTAGGCAAATAAATGAAATTTGTTGTTTGAGTTAGTTAGAGAGGGTTCGAAAGTGTTAGTTTGTGTAGTTTGTAATTTAAGGGGAAAATGAAACAACTTAGAACATGGAAAACAACCCTTAAAATAATAGTTTGATTTTTGATCTCTTATTCTTTAAACCTAACCAAACTTAACCTAAGCATATTTGCACATTGCCCAGCCATTTAATATTATTAGGTAATGCTAAACCGTCTGACCAATTAAAACAAATAAATATTTACGTTAACAAGAAAACTGAATTTATGTCATATTGTGTGTGAATTTTATTTAAAAAAATTATTGACCATGTCTTTTACTTAACAAAAAGTATATATTAAAAAAATGAATGTTGAAAATTATTATTTTTAGATTTTTCATTTATAAAAATTCGACGGTAATAGGGATTTTAAAATCATTATTCTTGAAGTTAACAAGTAATTTTCTTTTTCATTGAACAAACCGATTAACAAATTGAATATAATATGTAAAGTCCAGTGTTACTTATTTAGAGCCGTTTACTTGTGACAAGTTGTAGTTTGTGCCCGCCCTATATATTAAATGATTACCGGGACTAGCTCACAAAATCCAAAAGGTTTACAAAACAGAAATTCAAAAATTAACTAAATAAATTAATCTTAAGCTAAAATTAATAAGACATTTTTTCTACACATTGAGCAACGCAGGAGGTGCGTGACCTTACATAAAAACAATAGAAGGTACAAAGAAAGATATTAAAATATGAAAAGTGTCAACTAGCACATATAAATATTTAAATACATTATATTAATATTTTGAAGAAAAAAAGTCCTGTTGTCAAAGTTGCTTTCAACTTCAGAAATTTTTGTGTCCACTTTCGACTGTAAAAAAAAGCACTAAAATGTCACTGTTTAAATTATAAATTAACTCTTTCTCAGCAAGAAATTAATATTGTTATTTTTCAGTTTATAATTCGTAAATATCCTCTTTGGCACAATATAATAACTTGTCTGAGCTTCGTCTATATCAGTGGTTCGATGCGGGTGGTGCTCGTGGGCGAAGGAGCTTCAGGGCGACCCAGGAGGCGATGGACGTCGGAGGGGGCGGTTCTGAAAGCTGCCTTCTCATCCTCACCTGTCTATTGGACAGTTCGTGAGTCTCACGCTGAACCTGATATCGGTAGAGCAGAGCACCCGCTACAAGGGCCGATATCACTGCAGAAAGGGCGACAAAGACAAAAAGGGCGGAGAAGCCAGGGACCGGGAGGCAAATTCCATAAACGACCTCCTCCCTTATCCTCCCCTGGAACACTGTCACCGCCTCCCCTTTGGAATCAGGTGTGAAGGCAAGATCTGCTTCCGATATGACTTCATACAAGCCGCTCACACCCACATCGGCAGATCGCACTTTCCTGTCTGATACCACCACGCTTCTTTTCCTCCTCTGGCTCAGGGTTGAAACCAGAGGAAGGGAATCATCATTTAGATTCCTCGGCCCGTGTGGGAAACGCTCTTCCGAATTGTCTCTCACTCCGGATGCTCTCAATGGTGCTTCCTGTAACATTTTATTTTCATCTTTGAACTTTTTTTCACAGAGGGTTCAAGCTATGAATGAAAAACATACCTTGATTAAACATAAAACAATTAAATAATATAATATTTATGTAATTATTACAAAGACTTGCACAGACCGTGACAACTGTTTCTAAATCAAAAGCAAAATGATGCACACTAGAAAATTGTTAGTTAGAATAATATTTAAAGAAAATTTTAAGTAAAAAGTATGAATGAGGTTGAATCTAAATTTACAAAAAAATTGGGGTCTCTGTGTGAATTGTTTTACCCAACTTGAATCCTGCATATTACTGAACACCAAGGAGACATATTAAGTGAATGCATAGTTTTTGGGGAAAGGGAATCGTAAAAAAAGGCCATGGGTGACAATGGGAACCAATTACCATGGGGTCTACATGCTGAGAATCTATCATGCTAACTACTTGGTTCCGATGGTCTGGGTGGTAGGTTGATATGACCTCTGCTGTTGCATACCCCAATAAAACAAATAAAGTAAGGTTGTAATGTGAACCCATAATCTTCTAAAATACATAATCTGGTATAAAAATGGAATGACATCTTTCCAAAAATCTCAAGTAGCTAATAATTTGGGGTGAACAAATGTAAAATTAATTACATGCTAGAACTAATCAAATTGTCATTGACCACCTTCTTTATTGAAGATGGTGGGAAGTAAAAATGCTGATGAGTGTACCCCAAAGGGATTGAAGTGGTTACTGATCACTGATCAGTTCAGCAGTAGTTTACTCACTCACAGGCTAACAAACACCTCTAAACTTTGGGCGTGTACACCTTTATTCGTCTATTCAATATGAAACGAAATGAAATGATGTTTTTAAACATCTAAGCAAATCAGGTTAGCATTGTATGTATGAACTATTTTCGAATAAAAATGCAAATCCCTTAAATTTAAAAGTACTCATATGTAAGATGGTTAGTTTAATAAAGGGAATATTTGAGCGGTTACCTGGTAAGGAGGAGGAACATCATCGATTTGTTCCTTGACGGGAGGAGGAGGAGGTTGATGTGATGATGATGTGGAAGAGGGCGAAGGCGGTGACTGAGGCAGATGATGGGCTGCTGCAACCGGCGCTGCACTGCCCATCGAAGTGCCCACGACTCGTTCCGAGTTGAAGATCTCTTTCCCTAGATCGACCATTTCGTCGTAGATGAGTTCGTCGTCTTTCTCGTACGACTGAGAGACGGGGGTCGGTTCGGTCGGGGCGGATTTGGGTGTCGGTGAGCCGCCGTCTTTCCTCTCAAGTGGTCCGTAATGCCCTGCTTGTTCGTGTCCACCACCTTCGAGCTGACAGTGTTCCAGGCATCCGTGCCTGCAGATTTCCACCTTACACTTGATATGGACGCTCAGAGCATCTGGAAATTTGAAGGCGTGGAAAAAGGCGTAAGTGATGACTGAGGCCCTCTCGTCTGCTATTCTCGCCTTCAGGAACCTGCTAATCATCTTTGGCCTCAAGACACAACCGTACTCGTCGCTCAGCTGGATCACGTGGCCCGCGCCATCCGATGCAGCACACGATTTGACCCTCATGTCGAACTCTCCTGTCATCACCGCTTCCTTAATTAATCTTGTTCACATTGAGTTTGAGAAAATAGAAAATAGTTTTACCTCTGTTGTCATTTATCGCCACAACGAGAGTCAACGTCGAGCCAAGAGGGACGATTCCACTCACTGGTGGAGCCCACGGCCCTTTTCCATGCTGAATTTCCATCCAGCAGTCGACATTATCACCTGGATAAAAAATGATTATAATATGGAAATATTTATGGAACATGTGTTTATGACACTCACCCCTAAAATCCAATTGAATTACGTCTAGGTCTGCTATGACCATGGGCGGCTTTGATGCAGTTTTTTCGTAATCGTTGTACCATTCACATCTAAGCCGTTTAGCTTCATCCCACACCTCAAGCAAGTCTTTATCATATTGAACAACCACCTACAAACCATAGAAAAACACCACACGCATTAGCACAATGATAATGAGTAATCATATCAATAAGCTAAGGGCTCGAAATCCGGATCGTTGGAAAACAACTTACCGTGAGTAGGAACTATCTTAAAAAAAGTTTGAAAAAGCTTTCACCGCCTAACAATTTTTGCGCAAATATAATTTTAAAACTTTATCTTCAAATCAGTATTTACAATAATATTTAAATTCGCTACGAACCGTGTTCTCATAAAATTGGCCGTTCAGGTCCGGCTTGGTGCCACATCTGGCATAAGCGATTCTAAAGGAGAAAAAGGTCTTCCCGGTCGACGGCGGGACGTAGACGCATCTCGGATCCGCGTACTGCCCTTTGGATGATACGATGCCCTCGAAGGGCTGGGTGAAGCTCAGATGGACGTCCATGTGGTCCTTGCCACACATGACCTCCAGGGATTGGATGGCCGGCATGCCCTCCGGCCTCTCTAAAGGCCATATTTCGCCTCCCAAAACGTTTCGCTGAAACAAACATTTTTCGATGAAATATAGATGAGGAAAAAAATAATAAATGATAAAAATAATAAAAACACTACACTACGGCCAGTATGGTATGGTATGTTAATGACGATAATAGGAAGCGGGGTTGTGCTCCCCAGGCACTGCAGCCTCTGGCTTGTTGTGCCTTCCTAGTTCCTTACTTAAGTGCAATAGACTCAATCCTTCTTCTTAGAAGTATCAGGTCATTGACTATTGTTGCTGCAATTTGATTTTGTCTCAGTCTTTTTCGTTAGGTTAAACCTCCATTGAGTTGTTGGTTCGCATTCGAAGATGATCATCGTTGTACATGCTCATGTTGTATAGATGTTTTCTCAGACGCCAGTGACCGGTTAGTCGTTCTACCACTCTTCTGAGTCTAGTCCTCTCCAATAGCAGCAGTGAGTTTGCCAGTCTTGGTGAAGGTCGTTTCATTATAAGTTTACTGTTCTAGCGCCGCTAGAGTTTATCCTCTTCTCCGTTTGTTTTGTCTGGTTCCATTCTATGATGGAGAATTATATGCCTGTACTTGTTATCTCAAGTAAAGATTCGGGACCTATGTATGGTCTTGCAGATCCTCCTCTGGCTCCTGTGTCTGCTTTCTCGTTACTCAAAATTCCTGTCTGCCCTGTCACCCAAGATATCATCAGGGTGTTGTGTTTCCCCAGGGTTTGGAGATTTTAGATGCATTCGCTGACTAATTTTGATGTGATTTTTTTACATGCTAATGCTTTATTGCGACAGCTTTTCTATCAGATATTTTTTGCCAGTGTAACCTTTTTAATATTTTCTAGGGCACAAGATGTTGATGGCGTGTATTTATGCGGCCAGAACTCGGAGGACACTTTCGTGAGAAGCCGGTCAATGCTGGTACTCTGTTTGTTAGCTTGTAGAGGCGAAGTGGTCACCGGATCATCGTCGTTTTCTCGTGATGGGAAGTAATAGAAATGGCTTGAGTAGTATATGATAGGCTGAAAGATTGTAGTAAAAGTTGAGGAAGCGGGAACGGATCAATTCTTTGACGAAGGAAATGTTAAGGGCTATGAAGTTGGAGGAATACTATCCTTCTGGTGACTTTTGATTGGAATACCCGGATTTGTTGGATGTTAGATGGCTTGGACGTACGCCAGTTCTATGTCCAGTTAGGTCGAAGTAATGTTTTGTTCAGAGTGTTTTTACCATCTTGTCTGATTTCTGTTCTAAAAGTCTTCGTAGTCGGATCGTCTGTAATTCTGTTTTTTGTTTGCGTTTGACTCTTCACTGTGTAAGGGATTTTTGGAAGATAATCAAGGTTTTACGGCGACCGGTTTCGACTTTATTCATGTCATCTTTTGCCAACGGAAACAAACAAAACATGTTGAAAATCTGCGAAAAGGGCTGACAATCTGTAGTTTATACGAAATATTTTTGTTTGGATTTGAGGTGTAGAAACTCCTGAACAACTCTGTCGAACACCTGTATATATTTTGTGCCATTATTACCTACAGGTCATTGAGAGTTACCCCCTAACCCTAGGGAGGCGGGGATGATGGAGGGAAAAAAGAAAGAAAGAACCCTCCCACACAGGTCAATTTTTGAACTTATTACATGTGTAAATGTAATAGTCAATGTCAATATATACAATTAAATTTACCACAAATAAAATAGCAATTAAATTAAATTTGTGAAACAGTAACAGAATTAGTTTCAGAATTTGTAAGTAAATATTTCAATTAAATATAATTGAGCGCTCCGTGTAAAATGGTGAAAAAGATGACTTTTAGTCTTAGAATTATTAAAGAGAAGAAGAAGAAAAAAAACTCGCTGCCAATTATTCTACCGGCATGGTGCTTTCTCATACTCTGGTAATTCGTTATACCTCAGCGATTACTCTCCTAAGCGAAGCTAGTTTTTTCGACCATAAGCTCATTAAACGAGAAGTCCAGCAGGGAAGGTCGACCATTTGAAATGAATAATAAATTAAATATCCGAATAATAATAAACTAATAATAATAAACGTGTTTTTAGAAAGCCACGTTTTCCATAAAATACCATATTACGGTCCTAAAACAACACCTAAACAAGAACTAACTGAATAGCTCTTAAAATACATAAAATGGCCATGAAAGTCACTTGGAAGGTGTTAGCCACAATACTTTATTTGTGTCCTATTCATATTAGAACATTTTACAAATCATCATCAGAAAACGTTTTTTCACACGGTCATAGACCTAACACTAAGTCCAGCGCTGCACCCGGAGGACTCATGCTATGAGAAACCAGCCAACGCTGGCAACCAGTGCAAGAGATTGAGGAGCAAGGACTCGGTTGATTATGGCGACGTGATGGGTTTTAAAAGAGCAGGGGGGTTAAGGTGGTGAAGATGTGAAACTTGAAATCGGTAATGGATCAGCTCGTTAGCAAAAGGCATGCTTATGTTGTTGTGGATAGTGAAGCGACCTAAAGAGCTTTGACTATTTTGATTTTAAGGATTGGATGCGCTGGATGTTCGATGGTTTAGAGGAATCTCAAAGGTCCAATCTGTACGTCCAAAGTGGGCGCAGTAAAGTCTGTATAAAGTTAGTTGATAGCCAAGACGGATTTCGGTCTTAGCGTCTTCGTAGATGTCCAAGTCTTCTGTTATCGCTAAAAGCAGGGAACCCCCAATGCAACGCCATGCAACTCAACCCGTGTGAATAAAGAATTTCTATTTTAATTTTATATTCGAAAGACAAAGACAACTGAAACGCAATTTTCATAAAAACAAATTCCAGTGTTTCGTTATGTTGGAACTATGAGAACTTTTCCTTTTGACGTCCAAAGAACCGAATGATCGGTCTCAGTTAAAAATTAAATTTGTAAATGAATATTTCTATCCTTCTTCGTTAAAAATGTGCTAATAGAATGATAATGAACTGTAAATTGGTTTGTCGATACAACCATTCTTTTTGAGTTGAGTTCAAAGGAATAAACAAAACGTTTAATGCCTGAAAGTTCGTCTGTCACTCGATTCGTTAGCGTATATTGTTCTATACAGAAAACCGCTTTGTTATCTGTTTGACCGACTATCAGACTTGTTCCCTTCACGTTTGTTCAGAGGCGTTGTGCCAAAAAGCAAACCTCACGGTTTGGGTGTGAAAGGGAAAGAACCGTTAAAAATTTTCAAACAATTTCGACTCGGGGTCGGCCTGACTTTAATTTGGATTTAAACCCACCAGGAGATGAAAATATCGCTGTCTCCGATTCCGGCTTTCGATCTTTAACATGGAACGATTCACTCCATTCGATCTACTGCGTTTTGAGAATCAGGACAAATGAGTAATAATCATAAAATAGTCGAGACATCTAATCCACCAATAAATTTCGGCCAAAACTCAATGCACACCCACTTCTATGGTTCTTGTTATATGGTGAAAAGAGACTGACAAATGGGGGTTTAGTTCTTAAGCACTACAGCCTTATGGCATATTATACTTTCCAACTTCCTTATGGAGACACTCTCCCATGTCCTTTCCTCGTGTTCTGAGTATCACTGAAAGATTGTGAGGAGGCACGATGTGTGACAAAAGGTCCTCGTCGCCAGTCTCCGTGAAACGGGCTACCAGGTCGCTGTCGAAGCTTCCCTTCGGACACCTGAGTCCACACGAGACTGGACCGAAGAGGATGGAATTATAGTCGACCTCGCGATCGCCTATGACACCGCTGGCGCGTTGGACTCGGTAGCGGACCTCAAGGCACGGAAGTACGGGATTTTGAGGGAAACCCTCACGGAACTGCACCGGAAGAGCTATTTTTTGGCGGCGTAGTGAAGCGAGAGGATGCATCCCTGAGCGAACCAAGAAGACGCTCAGGGACCTCGGCGTGAAAAATCTGCCATGGTTGCTCCTCGCCCTCTCCCTTACTGCCTTGAGGGCCTCGCTGTCCGTTGTCTGCGGCCATATGGATCGGGAACGTAGCTTTTTAGCGACCCATCCAGCGACTCCGGCCGTCGAGCAACTCCCACCGGAAGTTTACATATTCATTCTAGTCGATAAATCCACCTGTAGGGTCGAAAATGGGTTTTCTGTTGTTTTCCTACATATTAGGTTTATTATAATTCAAAAGGCAAATGGATTGAGTGATAGATTTTGAAGACATGTCAATTAACACCTAGCCTATTGAGCAGAAACAAGACTGAAGAAGACACGAATCCCGGGATTGGAAAAGAACAGGGTATGAGGCCAAACGCCTGAAATTACAGTCTGGGATTTTTCAAAGGACAAAAAGCTAATTAGTTGAATCCTAGCCTCTTGAGCATAGCCCTTTAAAAAGACAAATTGATAATTTCCCAGAAGTTATTTCTTAATAGCCACCATTGTTTTTCCTTCCTAATTAGACATCTAGTGCACGTTCGCTCGGGGAGAAGTTCCAAGTACGAGTTTATCAAGAATTGCCTCCTCATCCTTAGATACGCACCGCCTACTTTTTTATTCAATTAGGTTCAAACGCGATTCAAGACCAATTTGAAAGATCGTGTAACCTGACGGACGATTTATGGGTAAAGAGTTCTGCAAATTAGCGTGGTGCACGTTCCGTGGGTTTTCGAGTTTGTACCTCCAACGATTTGATTCACTTCATTTCTGAACTGGTTTTATTTGTCAAAATCCATTTCCGGTTAATTAAAATGTTTTATAGATAGATTAGAAAAAAAATCATAAAACACGCTAAAAGAAGAATGATTCTGACTTACTTTGAAATTGTAACGAAAGAATGATCAAAACGCAAGGTTTCATCTATACTACAGGCCTACGTATCTATTTGAATTCTGTCTTCTAATTTGAATCCTATTCAAACTTCATTCAGTATCCAATAATAGCTTGAGTTCGTCGAAGACTGATACCAAAAGTGGAGGACAAGACTGAATGAAGAAAACTGTGCACAGTGTACATTTGTATTAAGTCAATAGACAGCTCACTGACGTTGAATCTCCACACAAGACATAAACGGGGAGCACACCTATCCGATGCAACGCTGCTCGACTCAAATTTAAAGAACAATTTTCCATAATATTGGATTACCCCCGTGCACATCTGCTCGATGCCACGCAACGCTACCCTACTCTACGCTATGCAATCCCCACCGACCTGATTTTCGTAGGGTAGCATCGAGTACAGCCAAAGACAAAAGAACCGGACACTCGAATTTTTATTTCAAACTATATATATTACCGCCTTTAATTACAACATACTTATTTTAATATAAACCGAATTAAGCTAAACCAAAAATTCATTAGGTTTTATTTAAAATTTTTTTCAACGGTTTGGTAGAAAATTGATCAAAACAGGAATAACTTTATTTAAAACAATTAAATTTTCCTAACAATTTATTACATAGTTATGCCCATAAAATTTAAATAACAATTTATTACACGGCTTTGCTCAAAAAATTTAATAAACAATTTATTCTATGGTTTTCCTCATAAAATTATACTATTTTCGTAGAGTAGCGTCAGAACTGGACTCTCATATTTTTTTAGTTTATTTCAAACTATGTTTACGTAATTTTGTCGTTGTATTAATTGCAATATTCTTATTTTAATATAAACCAAATTTTATAACAATTATTTAATTATGATAGGCAGAAAATGTATCCAAACACCGGAATTACTTTATTTAAAACTATTAAATTTAACTAACAATTTATTATATGTTTTTGCTCAAAATAAGGCATTAAGAATAAAAGAAGCGTCGCGATTGTGACACTGATTGTTGTGATACACGCTTTGGGACTGTACGTGGCGTGCGCTTGACGTCGCATATGCAGACCCTACCAAAACGTGGTAAGGCGTCTGGTAGCATCGTTGCATGTGAATCCTATACATGCCATCTCCAGTATCCAAGAACAGCTTAAGCTTGTCGAAGATTAGTACAAAAAGTGGCGTACAAGACTGAACTAAGAAAACTGTGCACTGTGTACAATAATATTGAAAAAACAGTCTTGCCCTGCTCTACTTCACTATGTATCAACAAGAAAAAACAAATTTCCATTCAAGACAATACACAGACAGAGAATTGACGTCGAATCCCCCACAAGTCTAACTCAACAGCACCTGCGAATACTTCTAGGACCTAAATCCGTCTCGACATTAAACTAACCTTAAATTAGATTCTACTGCTACTACTTTGGACATTCGGAGTGGGACTCTGGTGTTCTGCCTTAATCACCTCAATAGACGATGGCCTCCTTCTGTACTGTTCTCCGCTGGTCTTAGTGTTAGTGCTTTGACCGTGTGAAAAAAAAGTAATCCGATTATTGTAATATGCAGAAATATGTATGAGCTACAAATAAATTAAAAATTCTTTAGTATTGTGATCAGTTTAGCAACCGTTTTAGAATTTTCTTTTAGACCATGCCATTGTTTAACTTAGTTTATTTTTAATGTATCGTCTTTCTGTATTTGCATATCATTTACAAGAGCTCATTTGGCCATTATAGTCTAAGCAGTTCTCTAGTAGGGTTGAGCTTTGATTGCAAAAGGAGAAAGGAGGTCATTTGATTATGATGGGAATGACATAGGACTAAAATGGTTGTACTGGGGTTAGGTCCTCCACAAGTCCGGATAAGTATGATTATTGTTAGATACTATAAATGTCAAGTTTATTTTCTAACTTTAATTTAATTTGTTTTATTTGTAAACCCTTGTCGTCTGTTCTAATATTTTTAGAAACGTTGTAGGAGTCCAATTTAATTCGTAAAAACACTGAGAAGTCATACCTGCGGGAACTGGAGGCAGCGATATTATCGTGGATAGCATGAGAGCTGGTCGATCATTTTAATGCAAAAGTCAATAGATGGGTGCTGAGGACAATCGAACGTCTGTGTCGGTAGGCATATCGGCTATGAAAATATTAGAAAGTACGGAACTACATATGATCAGGGAGCACCAGCTTTTACGGACTGATGCTCTTATTATACGCCCAAAAGAGAAGAACTCCTTGCCGTTCCAATTAGCTAAACGATGAGCACTGAAGAGGGACCACGTCCGTGGCCCGAAACACATTACTAATTAAAATAGTTTGTATAAAAATAAATTATGTGCTTAGTTAAAAAAATAATAAAATAAATACAAGATTCCAGTTTTAAAATATGTTTACCACCATATTAAATTAAAATTAATAAAAAAAAATCGACTGTTATTGTTTGTTTTTGCTTTTTATATGCACTCCCCAGGCGTACCATTGCATATTACATTTGGGATTGTATGAGGACTTAGTATATTTGAAATAGATGAGAGGTGTTAGATTTGTCACGAGAAAATAAATATATCTTGAACCATGATTTAGTCGTTTTTGAAGAACATCAATATGAGAGTACCATTTTAAATTGGAATCTATAAGCAGTCTTTTTATTTGATTTCATGGCATGGGAGTCATACGTACACACGGGGGTCGCAATTCAATGAACATTGAGGTTCTTCAGCATGCGCACCTAGCCGTCAGGCCTTATCGCACGTTCGATTCTCAAGTTAGAAGCGACTTCCGCTCCCGGAAAATTTGCTTCTTCTTTGGGGTACTATGTAGAAGTCCGCAAATACACAGACGAAATGACAGACATACTGACTCTTCCCGCTTGCCCCAAAATGTGGTATCCTGTCTCCGACAACTCTCTCTCCCTGAGTCAAGGAGCTTCGCTAGCGTCGCGGATGCGCTCCGGCCATTGTTTCGAGTTTGTGGAATCTCTAACCACCCCCTAGGGAAGACCGTGCCTACGGTAAAGGCAGCTCTGACGGCTGCCACTGACAATCACCCGACCTCGTCCACCATTCTTCACGTACTTGAGGACGACGTCAGCAAAGTCATAGCTCCTTGCTGGCTATACGCTCTCGGCCATCCAATCCATCCGATTCTCACGAGGTCAGGTGATAATTCGGAGGTCATACGCATGTACCACGGTCCATGAGCACGAATGAAACACAGCTCTTCTCTACCTTCTCACCGTCCGTATATATACAAATATATATTTAGACAAGATCTTGTACCCTAACAGAGAGAGAGAGGAGAGACAGTAGAAGTTAATATTCCAATCAGTATTAACAAAATTCCGGAAATTCAAATGAACTTCCCAAATACTGAGTAAAAGTATCATCTATATAAGCAGTTAATGATCCTTTTAAATTTTTATGGCACACTAAAAACAGAAGAGGACCTAACAAAGATCCTTCTGGAACACCATTTTATACACATGCTCACACTATGTCCAAAACGTACATATTGATTGCTTTCAGAAAGTAAGGCTGGAACCATTTCAACGCAACCCCCCCCCCTCCAGTAGTGTTACTTGCAACCAACTTTTGAATTAAAATTTCATGATCTAGGGTATCAAAAGATTTGGTAATATCTAGTTTCGTTTTTCTTCTATTAACTGTCTGATATCTTTTGATATATGTAAATTATGTCAACACGGTTAAGTCCTTGTAAACAGAATGATCGGAATCAGAATCGGCGGTCAGGGATATATTTTGAGAAATGGGTTTGGTTATTTTCATAATTCATCTTTCTTTCAGACAGGCGTTGAACCGATTGGGGATATGCATTTGGGAGTGTATGTGGTTTTGGGCTTGGGGATGAGAACTCAATTTATTAAATTCGCAATTTCGATTTTAAATAGATATAAGAGTTTTTAACAGAATTGTACATTGTGATGTTGATTGTGGATAATCTGATTTAAGCAACACACCATAAAAAAGTCCTCAATTTGAACAAGAAAAAAAAATGATTTCAGAGGAACGATACTGACCGTAAACCGCATAGGAAAATAATGAGAAACTGATTTGTTAGCCAGTAGTTCATTAGATCCGGAGGCGAGGATAAAATGCGATTAGGCGCGGATAACGCGGTCGGATGAGTAATGCCGGTCGAATTAAGCATAATTTGTACCATGATTAGAGGAAGTGTAAATAGTCTTGTCTATTACTCGGGAGCGTCGGATTTGCATGAACAAGAACATGGATCTATCTATCGCTCTCGACCTTATATTACAAATTAGCCCTGAATGAAGAAGTCATTACAAGACAATAGATTCCTGGGCAAACTCCCGACTGCAAATTGTATGCAATTTGCTTTCCAGTCCGCGTGGGTGGTGGAGCAAAAACCAATTCCGCACCCGAGATTCGAGAGATACTCCTGTATGAAAAACTAGTTCTATTTCTAGGCTAGGCATAAAAAAAATGTAACCCTAAGAAGTGTATCTAAATTAAAAACTTGTCGGTCATGTTAAAGTTGTGTAAGTTTCAGGCCTTAATTATGTAAAACGAAGAAACCGTAAATATCAAAATGCCTGCCTGGCAAAATAATAATGGATAGGAAATTGGCAGGAATGATTGATTCATCGGTGAACCTGCACGTTTAAAAATGTAATAAACGATTAAATGGATACATTAATTTCACAGGACTAATAATTGTTTTTAGATTTGTAAATGCGCTCGGTTAATATCTCACAATTAAGTCATGTCATCGGGCTAAGATTTATTGCTTTAATTATACACCTCCTCATGAAATTATAATTCACGGAGTTGGTCGATCTGTTCGGTCTTTTCCCATTAAAAGTTTGCAGCAATTAGCGTGATTTTGCTTATTTAACTACCGCAATCTTCGGCTTATCTTTTTTTGGCTTTGTATACTGCCATTTGCTTGTCGCATTGCTGATTATTTTTGGGTTTTGTTATTGAAGTGATATAATAAAGAAAGAACAGAGATCAATAGAAAAATGAAGAAGAGACGAATGACACGTTCCACATCCAAAATACCGTGACGCACCATTCAACATCTTCTACCATCGTACCAATATCTATTGGGTTGGCAAGAAAACAATGACTTTTTTACGGTAAAAGTGTATTGACTATTGCAATTAATCTTCAGGTAGAAAGGTCCTAGCGTAATAATTCCCATCTTTTACGTCCAAGAACGTTTGAACACCTTCAAAACTTTCAAGTATTGCCCATTTAAAAGAACAAAATAAAAAGTGGTCACGAGATGGAAACGTCCGGAGAGTGTTGTGGGTGTGATCAAATTTCCCAATTAAGATTAGTTTATAATTGTTTGGTATTCAAACTTCGGGGTGGGCGTAGTCGTCGTGGAAGTCTTTGCTAGTGCAGGCCGTTTTTGCTTTATTTGAAGATCTAAAGATTAGCTGTTGACAGTTTTAGATGATTAACCTGTGCCCATCAGCCCCTTTGGCGCGCGGGGCACACGCTTAAGTGCACAATGTTGACCCACCCCTGCCGACGAGGCAAGTGGGAGAAGTCGGCATCTCTGTTTGATTAGTGGATGTAGTGGTTTCTACACCGAACCTCACGGTAATCGACTATCCACCGTAGCAGAGTTGAGTCGTTCCTAACTTGAGAAACTAAACATGTGATGAGGTCTATGTGCCAGGTGCGCACGTTAAAATACGTACTTATTAAGACATTGCGACCCCCAATGGGAAACATATGTTGACAATACGGTCCACTACTAACCCTTTGCCCTTGATGTGAAGGTCTTTGCTAGTGCAGGCCGTTTTTGCCAGTTGCCGAAAAACTTTTGCCGTGGAAAAATTTTTGCCGTCTGAACATCAGCTGTTATTCAACAATATATTTGGTAGGAACGGGTGTATGGTCCAATGAATGTTCTGGTGTTAAACTTGGCCAAGGTTTCGGTGTTTTATTTTACATTCCTTTTTTGGCATTAGCCGCTTGGAAGCCATAGCCATGTTAACTAATTAATTTTAATTTATACCATGTTTTATACCTTTACGTACCTATGTCCTATATCAATTACAAACGATCGTATACACAAGTTCACTCCTAAGGTTTTATAACCTAACAGGTTGAATTGTAAGGAAGGGAAACTAAACGTCATACTTTTTCGAAAACATTTTGTCGTTTCCTTTGAAAATATGGGCAGCTCGTAATTAGGTGTTATCTTCTTCCTTCTTCTTCCCCGCATTCATCGGGCTTTTAGTCTTATTTTTACTTTATTTTTTAATCTCGCCTAAAGGTACTTTTTACAGTGCATGGTATGACCGAGTTGGCAGATGGTTTTGCAGTCCCTTTGGCATTGTACGTCCACGGTAATGAAGATATTTCTGGCTGAATAAATTTAAAAAATTTACCTTTTGGGGAATCAGAATATCTAATCTGATATACTTTTCGATGGAGGTTTTTATTTTCAGTGAAAGTGTCAGACATCGCCATTTTAAAGTATTTCGTATCCAAGGTTTTAGAACCTAACAACGTTAAATGGTTGAAAGGATGGGAAACTAAACGTGATAATTTTTCAAAAACATTGATGGTTTCCTTTCAATTAATTAAGGTTTTGAGTAGAGATAAAAAAAGTCTGTGTCACTAGCAGGATTCGAACCCACGACCTTCGGCTAGAGAGAAGGGGAAAATCCAAAAGGTGGGGGTTGAGATGGGAAGTCCGAGAGGATCGAAGTCACGATAGCTCAAGCAGCGGGGAATCTAGCTGAAGGTTCGAATCCCATTACACTGACTTTTTTATCTCAACTAAAAACCTGAATTAAGTGCAAGATATTAATTGGTCAAGCGGACCATGAAAACTAACGAATTGACAAAAATTGTAAAAATTAATCTCTTTTTTGCCAAACCAGTATTATCAATAATTTATAGATCTCTCAACACGATTTTTTAAAAGTAGTTTTGCTTAATTTCATTGGAATTATAAAGACTAATAGAATTAAATTTTTCGTGGTACAGGTGTAAAATTAAATTGGAGTACGTCTGTCCATCGTGCATTCGAACCCAGGACCTTCATCTAACAGTGATTATAACAAATGGGAGCAAGGTTTAAATTGGTCAAATTTGTTTTAAAAAAAAGAACAAATCCTAAAAACATTGACCAAAACGTTGGACGTTTTCTAAGGATTAAGTTGACAGAGACGTAAAACGTTTTATATTTCTCTCCGATTTATTATTAAATTTAATTGTGATTGTGATTCCCCTTGAAGTGTAAACCAAACGGTTTGATTTTTTCTTTTGTTTTTGTCGTGGCTCAATGGACTGTGACTTTCGTTTTATCTACAAGATCTTGCCTGGTGGTCGGTATCCCGAAAGCTATTGGAGGTGGAAATCCAAGACCGTGTTTGAACAGAATAATTGATATGACTCTAAGGAGATTTTTCAAGTGACAAACTGTTCTATTGATGCATGATTATTAAATTTAATCTTCCGTCACCTGCTCCTGGACCAAAGCCCACATTTGTTCTTTTTATGCGGTGAAAGGTTGCTCGATGTGTCTCATCTAACGGAAGTCTGCCTGGGCTCCTAATAGAGAGCGTGTAGATATGCCGCTGAATTTAAATATGGGCACAGTAGCGAGTTTCTAGGTGCATGTTTCGCACTTTAGAGGCCGTGGTTTTTTAATCGTATATAGATATGTTTTACCTGTTTGTGTTTATGTATTTCATTTCGGCGAGTGTATTTATTAGCGTGAATGGTAAGGGGTTGATGGTGAAATATAGTGTTACGAACGCTCGATAGAGGAATTTATATAAAAGTAGCCTATTGACCAAATTTACATTAGATTATTTACGTGCAGGTCGATAGAGGAATATCGACAATTCAACCGACTAATCAGATTAAACAATAGGTGTGAATGTATTTATTTCTGTGACTCTTATAGAAGTTAGTTCGTTGAGGGTTGAGGGACTAGCTGTTGAAAGCCCTCGTTGGAGCTTAACCAGGGTCGGTCGGGAAGCTTGGGCATCCGGCTTATTAAGGGAGACAAGCAACCCAGGCGGTCAACAGATCGAGGAATGACATCACTTAGGGATGAAAGTCCAACATTTCACCTTGTACTTTAGGTTATTCGGCCGCCTAAATCAGCCAATTATAAAAAAAAATTTGATCCCTTTTTAAAAATACTTTTACTTTTACAACGAAAGAATATCTCGATAGATCTATCGTTACGAGCAGGATGAACCCACTACTTTCGGTGTATATTCGGTGGGTTCGAATCCCTCTTGTGAAGCTAGATTTTTCATTTCAACCGAAACTTTACATAAAAAGAGTAATTATTTGCAAGAAGCAACTTGGCCAATGGGACCACTAAATATAATAGATTATATTGTAGTGCGAAAGGTCAGAAATAATAAACTTACCACAAAGTACGTGAAAAGGCTGAGAATAAATAATAGTCTTTTATCCCGCAACTCCATATCTAGTCTTCCTAAAAACAAAACAAAACGTAAAATTAGTCAATTGTTTAAATAAATACATTTTACATTATTGTACACTTTAAAGGTGCCTATTGATAGTCATAGCGACTGAGACTGTCCAAATAAAGGTTTTAACTGAATTATCCTTTATTAAACTGGGCTAAGGTCAGAGTAAATTCGACTTTTACATCAGCAAATTTGATGCACTAAGCGACTAACAAACAAATCTAAAATTCATCCCACAAAGGAAAAAAAACACATTTTGCACCGACAACACGGCTTGTAGAATTTAATTTTGATATTTAACTTCATCGGATATTTAAAAATCCAGATACTGTCCGTAAGAATTAAATTAATGTTATCACTCTGACGCGAGAATCTTATTTATTTGGACAAATTTGACATGATTCTTGTATGTACCGATCATATGAGTTGCCATATTTATATTGTATAAAAATGCTGAACCATAGCCTTAGTATATGTATACTTTATAAAACAAACAATATAAAAATAAAATATAAAACCATCCAAATATGGAAAGAAAGAATGGAACAAGAAAATATACTGATTTTCGTTATCAAGGTGTACTGTAATTATTTCTAATTTGAATTAAATGCCAAACAAATAAATGTATATAATTTTGTGAGGTACAACGTCATTGTTTAGTTAGTTAAGTTTTCGTTTTGTATTACTAACGATATTTTCAAGTAAGTTGTTTTTTGTTTGGGAGTGGCAGAGGTCACTAAACGGAACTTGGAATTCCGCCGGTTACGATGCAAGCATGCTTGCCTACTTGCCGGCCGTTGTACCATAAATACAGCGCATAAAACACAGTTATGGCGGTTAATAGTACATAATAAACTACTTAGTGGAGACTGTCGACTGTCGGATATGAATGGTTGCGCCGGAAGGAATTTTTCTTTTGTTATCCTTACACATAGACGCCCATATTTGCATCTCGTCCTCCAATTCACTTGGATTTACTCGTGAGCGTGTCCGATATATTATACAATTTTCACAGCAGAGATCGAAGTGCAGGTTTTTAAATCCGGGTCAAGTTCGATTATAAACGTTTCGCATCGGTTCTAAAGACACGGGGGAAGCGGTCCACTGGGACGAGTGCCAGAGA
The DNA here is from genome assembly GCA_039619505.1 of Cimex hemipterus. Lineage (NCBI taxonomy): Eukaryota > Metazoa > Arthropoda > Insecta > Hemiptera > Cimicidae > Cimex > Cimex hemipterus. Next base: position 15,024,226 of record CM077103.1, on the reverse strand, counting down.
CCGACGGCCCATGCCATCCCACCTGCAGGATACTAATTATCCTTCCAGGAGGTCCGGATCGGGTTAGAGAGGGGTGCAGGTCCTTTGTAGCGGTGTGCACGGGATAACGAGGGTTATAATGAGCTTCTCCGCATTGTTTATCACAGTACGGGCAATGCCGTCCACTGTTCACTTGTTTAATTCGACAACTGTTCTCACGATCCTCGGGAATTTGCATCCGACTCCTGGCTTTCTGATGATGAACACGCCCCGGCGATCGATACTTCCCCGCGATCGCGGTTCGATAATTTTGCGAGAGTCACGATTGGCGCGGAACCGTCGGCCTGTCGGCGGCCCGTCGTAGTTTACAGATTTTGCTATTCCCGGATTTATCGCTGGACGAAGTGGAACGGGGAACGCCTCTGAACATCACCGGTCTCGAGACCGTCCGGAAATTTCATGACATCGGTAAGATCATACCTTCCCTTCGATAAATCGTGCCGGGATCCCTGATCGGCGACCGGACTTGCGACCAGGAGCATTGGGTGCCTAGTCCGTTTCTGTGTAGGTCGTTTTCCCATTTTCACCGAAAGATTTTCCTCTATTCAAAAACTGACGGACGGATCCCAGCGGACGCTCTGCGGTCGAAGGTCCGGTGCTATCCCGCCGGGGTTCTCACGACTTGACGATTACGTGGATGATTTTGCGGTCTCGTTCTTTATTTGCATTTGGCGACTCGAATTGGAAACAATCTGAAATCGGGGCCGCACTCGTTAACGTGCAATTGCGGTTTTCGTCGCGGACGAGTCGATTCCCCAGATCGGATATCGGTACCTGTTTTATCATAGCCGGATCTCACCCTCGACCCGCTTTATTTTTTTCGAAACCGTTTTCACTCCCAACAACCTCGATTCCTTAGGGGAAAACAACCGTGATAATTTAATCTTTTGTAAAGCGCGTGTCATAAGTCTATACACTCTTTTCTTTTCTCTACCTCAAAAGCTTTCATCCCTGTACTCTGTACCACGCCGGTGTTTTCCATTTATAAATTCTATTAAATAAAGAATTGCTTTAATTGATACCCCCAAAAAGACGATCCTTTTAAAAACATGTTATTAAGTATGTTAAGACCCAACACAGATGACGGCGAAGTACCGAACCCAACCTCTGACCTGTGGATAAGCAAACCAGCAGGGTCTGTAATGACCAAAATACACGAACAATATTAATAATATTAGTGTAAGTAGTAGGAGGGACATTTAGTAGAAGCCAGTTGAGATTAGGAGGTGATGTTTAGACGAGTCAAGTCACGAAAAGTCATGCTAGCTCAAGCAGTAGAAGCGCCGGGTACTGATCAGGAGGTCGTCGGTTCGTGTCCCGCTCGTGACACTAATTTTTCATCTCAGCTTTCTCTACATTATATAATATTAAAATCCATTTTAACAAACTAATATATAATTTAATAAGAACATTAACAACTGCAAACTTTTTTCTACAGTGATAAAAGTAACACGTACTGTACATCCACTTACCGACTTTTTAGTTACAGGAAGAGTGAGAAAGTGTTACAAGTACATTTAATTATGACAAAAATATCTTTTTGAACTTGAATTATAGGTTTTTTTAAAGAATTCTGGGGTCTAATTCGGATTGAAAAGGTAAGAAAATTGAACATCAAGCCTATAAAATATCTGCGCTTGAACTGTGTGCTATACAGGGTGTATCAACTTCTAGAGTTCACCAATTTAATTAAGAAACGATTAGCTTTAGTAAAAAATTTGTCTTATACAGACCCCATGTTAATTTTGGCTAGGAATTCCGTGGTGGTAACATAATTAATATAACTTTCTCGTTTATTTGGGAAATGACAATAACTTTGCTATGTTCAATGAGAAGCCCATATTTTTATTGTAGAACTGGATTCTAGAGCTTATTTTCTGCAACTTTTACTGATAGGAAGATTTTGTAGGATCGACCCGTTCTGAGTTATGTGCGACGGTAGGCGCGTCAGGGGATATGCTTTTTATAACAAGATGACCCATTTCCTTTATTTCACAAAAAAATTAACTTTTAAAAATAGTCTTACACAAACTCCAAGTTAACTTTTGGCTAGGAATTGCCTTGGGGTAACCGATTTAACATAACTTTCTCCTCGAGCTAGGAAATGTCACTAACTTTGTTAGGTTAAATTTTTTCACAAAGCATATCCTCCCTCACAGTCTTTCGTTGAGCATAACTCAGAAATGGTTAACCCTATAAATTTTATTCAATGTACATAAAATAAGCTCTAGAATTAGTTCGATTCTAGAGCTTATTTCATGCAACTTGAAAATGAGGATAGGATCGACCATTTCTGAGTTATGCGCGACGGAAGGGGCGTGAGTGGATATGTTCTTTATAACAAACAAGCTGGCCCACTTCCTTTATTTAGAAAAAGATTAACTTTAGCAAAAAATGGTCTTATACAAACTCCAAGTTAACGTTGGCTAGGAATCGCGTTGAGGTAACGGATTTAACATAACTTTCTCATCTAGCTAGGAAATGATACTATGTTTGTTAGGTTAAATGTTCTCAAAAAGCACATCCCCCTCAAAATGTTTAAGTTGTATAAAATAATCTCTAGAATTAATTCGATTCTTGAGCTTATTTTATGCAACTTAAAAATTTTGACAGGATTAACCATTTCTGAGTTATGCGCGACAAAAGACGTGTGTGGGGATATGCTTTTTATCGCAAATTGTCATTCCTTGGTTTAGACTTCAAATGCCTTTTGTACCGTGCCATTTTGCAAGTGGGTTGGAACATTTATTATTAACATACATTTTGGCAATTTCGTCGAATCCTCAACAATACATAATACATTATAGACGTATATATAAGCCTATAGACATATATCAGATGAAAACCAAGAGAGTGGGAAAGGGTAAATTAAAATAATTACATACCGTCGGAGAAAAAATGCTGCCGGGAGCCGTGAGGGGGAATAAAATGAAAAAGAGGGCTTAACACATGGAAATGACGGTCGACCTATAAAGGACAACGGTTGTTAAAAAAGAATTCGGATAATGAGAACTCAATTTCTACCCGACTCATGTACATCGGGACGTTGTCAATCCGGGCGCAACATAAAATCCAACGTTCGAATTTAAATCTCCTTATTTCCTTGGATAAAGAAATCAGCTTCGTATTGGAATTACGCAAGAATATTTAATCATTTGTACACGGGTTACTTTGTTCCTCGCCAACTTCGAACGATTCAGAAACTAGCGTCCCTCCTTTGGCTAAGTGTTGGCCAGTTTGAAAACCATAAATGTCGACCTTTTTTATTTTGATGGAATTGTAAATACTATGTAAAGCATAATAATATTGGAATGAACAATTTAACCATTAATCGTATAGAAAGCACTCACGCTTTTTCAAAAAAGTTTACCTATCAATTCAAAAACTTTAAAAGGCATTAATTACTAATGACTAATGATCATTGGTCACTAGATGAAGTTTCTTAGCAAAAATGTTTTCAGTCTATCTCATTATCAAAGGTACTAAATTGGTTCAACATCATTAAGTATTCTAATAAGGCTAGGTTTTTTTAATTAACACCCCCTTTTAATTTGGGCTTTCGTTTGATTTACGGGCATAATCGATGATCTGATTACCCACGGTTGAAAGCGTCGGAAATCCCCCGTACAAGGGCGTCGCGACGGTCTCGGCGTGCTGGAAACTGTCGAAAAGGCGTGTACTCGGATCGAACCGGGCCCGGAGGGTCAAGAAACATCTGTGACCTTCACCGCGAATGGGACGCAACGACGGGCTAACAGTAAAAGGCCATAGTCTGACTGAAAACAACGGTACAGCGCTGTCATAAGGTCCCCGGCGACCCACGGCCGACGAACGAGCCCTGAAAATTGGTTTTCACTGGTATTCACTTTGCAAGAAAAACTAGGGTACATTTTTTAAGCCCACAATCTATTCGAAGAAAGAACACCATTTCGAAGGGAAACCATTTTGACAAAGATTATGATTATTAAAACATAAAATCACATGAGAAACCCTGTGGAATCTAAAACCCCGTGTTCGTAACTAGAATATCTTCTTAGAGATACTAAATATTTGTATTAGGTATAGAAGATTATAAATAGAAGATGTATCTAGTCGTTAAGGCAGGCGACACCGGATTAGCAGTTATACATTCAATTACTCCCATTGACCGACAAGCTCAAAGAAGTAGCTTTCGCTGTCTTTAGGAAATAACAGGAATCCTTAAGCATCAACAAGATTAGCTTAAAGCTTCGATGAGGCTATGTGTTTTAAGGTGGGCACATTGAGATGACTGCACTCTTTTCGATGCGGAAATCACAAAATAATGCTGTAATACGAGGTCTAAAAGGAGTGTGGATACATTCTCAGGACGATTCTCGGGCACATGTTCAAGCATGACCACTAACAACTATCAGACTGATTCTCTGGATAAGTTGCGAGTACAATGCTTCTTGCATTCCTCGGCCACGTAAAACCAGACTTTGGGATCTTCTCTTGTCTGTGTCAAACGTAGGACAATCACCGATCGGCACCTTTCCTCTTTCCAATCCTGCTGTTTGTCCAAAAGACGATTGATTTTCTAGCCTGAGTCAATTCTTTCTCAAATTTACTAACTATTTTTAAAGTCTGTGGATTAAACCTATTACTTCCTTGTTCACATTTGCAGATGGCACTGCAATCCTACCTACAATGATCTTTGTCGTTCGTTCCTTACCGTCTCACCTTACCATCCTGGAATCTTGGCTTAAAAAGTGCAGAATAAAAATAAATGCCAGTACATTAATTTCACATTACGGCGAGCAATTCCTTCCTCATCTTTCCTCATTCGTGTTCTTCTACCCACGACAAATTGTGTTCGCTACTTAGGACTATACATAGACAAATACCTCACGTGGAATCCGCATAATAGACTTAAACAAGTACTCAATACACAATAAAAACTTCTTCCTCGTCTTTTAGTCAGACGATTCAAATTATCCCTTAACAGAAAAAGACTAATGTACAACACATTACTCAAACCGACATAGACTAATTGTATGGAAATATGGAGCTCAGTATCCAACTCGTTTAAAATCCAATCCTTCCAGTCCAAAACACTCCGTTGTATTACAAATGCGTCTTTCTATCTGTCCACTCGTACCCTTCATCATGATTTCAACATCCCTTATGTTTCCCACGGCTTCAACAACAACAAATTCCACTCCTCACTCACAGGTCATCCCAATCCCTTAGTAACCCAACTATCCTCTACCACACTTCCCGATATTTTACATTGCCGACTAAAACGCTGATGATCTTAACTCGAATGATAGCGAATGACAAGTGTTTAGCTTTGGTTTTGGTCGGACTGTCACTAATGAGTGACTTCTCCGCACATAACAATAAAAGTCAATTATTGCTTTTCTACATTTTATTTGCTTGTTGTAGTTCATTCTACAGCTGTAAATTTCAACTGAAAGGGAAAACACAACACCACCAGTCGACGGTCGGGCAGGTTTTGGTATGATATGACATGGTGGAAAGGATGCTAGGAAGCGGGGTTTGTATACCCCAGGCACTGCAGCCTTCTGGCTTATTGTACTTTCCTAGTTCAATAGTTTAGTCAATAGCCTCAATCCTTTTTCTCAGAAGTATCAGGTCATTGACTGTCATTGCTATAATTTGGTTCCCTGAGTCTTGTCCATACGTTAGGTTGAACCTCCATTGAGCTGTTGCTTCGCATACGAAGAGGAGCTGTTTCCTCCTCCTCATTACATAATCTACAAAATGGATCATCATTGTATATACCCATATTGTGCAGATGTTTTCTTAGATGCCAGTAGTCCCACCACTCCTCTGAGTTTTGCTCTCTCCAACTGCAGTAGTGTTTTTACTAGTTTTGGTGAGGGCCGTTTAATCATAAGTTTACTATGTCTAGCACTGCTAGAGTTTATCCACTTCTCTCTTTGTTTTATTTGGATCCATTCTGCGATGGAGGATTCTATGTTTTTTTTTAATCCCCGGACAGGTTTTATTCTGTTTTGAATCTCCCGCATGGGCAATTGGAAATTGAAATACAAGAGAGTAAATACCGTTGTAAGTATTAATCCTTAGGGGAAGAAGGAGGAAGGAAGCCTCTTTTGATCCGGCTATTGAAAAAATAATCTCATCGTTAACAGACAAAGAGATTCGACGTCCTCCGTTCGCCCGTTAGGAAGGCTATTGACATTTTCTATCCGACCGGCTCCTGGCTGTTTACCCGACAGAAAGAGATTTCCTCAGTGCGACATCCGTGAAATCTCCTTTCAATCAACAGACGTCACGCGCACATTAACGACGACGTTCTTCTTATCGCGTTCTCGTATCAATAGCGTCCAGGGGATAATCTGCTTTCGCATGTTCTTAATTCACGATTAACGTGTGGATAAGCCTGTCTACTCCAAAGCTTCATATCCTTGTAGAAATAAAACTATTTCTTCGAACTTCAAATCAATTTTGATGTTTTCAATTAACCTTTTTGAGAATTTTAATATAAAATTATTTTAATCTCGGTATGTATACTCCAGTAACTGTTGAAAATGGTCAATCGGTATGTCAAAGGGAGAGACTTGTTTTCACGTGGCTTTTGAGCGTTTTTCACGCAAGGCGTATTCGTTTCAACAAGTCGTTCACGGGTTGAATTGTGAGAAAAAGAAGGGATTTAAGCGGAGGTAGTCGAGGTCCGCACGGAGGCATGACCCGCAAACAAAAGTCAGCCGAACCCACAAAGACATCAACTCGGGATGTGATGTTGATTGACCACTTTAGCAGCCGGCCTATTGTTCAACCAAGCCGCTTCAACGTCAATTCCTTCTGCAATTACTTAACGTCTGCCACCCTTTCCGATTAACCGATTGAACACGCTTTGGATTTATCGGTGCTATGGAAGGTGATCAGGTGTCACTTGAATTATTCCAATTTTGTATTCATTTTTGCATTTCGAACCCAAATATGATTATACCAAATATGGCGTAGAGTGATTCGAGTGAATTGATTAGCGTTAGTGTTTGACAGTGATGTCGAAATTTCAAACGGACAGTGACAGACGTTACTAGGCTCTATTTAAATGGCCAAACCCTATCAATTTTAATAATTGGAAAATGTCCTTATCATAAAGTTAATTAAACTAATAATCTTGGGGTTGTTTTGGATGGCAGTATCAACACTCACTATTTCAAACGATAAATTTCGGCACTGGCGAAGACTGGTCATGTCCAAATTCGGCAAAGCTTACACTTTTTCCGTTTCTTTAATCATACATGCACCTATCTAGTCCCGACCCCAATAATACGTCCATCAAAAATGAAATTCACATCTCGCATACACCTGTCATGTCCCTTCCAGCCTAAGCAGTTACTCCTTCAAAGGTAAAATTTATCATGAATCTGATGCAGAATGGTTTTGTTCTCATGGCATTGTGAATTCTCCGCGCATTCCTCAAAAAAGCTATCGTCCTACTTACATATTTACACAATAGTATACTCCGCAGCACTCTCTTCACTTTGTTCTGGAAATTCTCCGATGTATTTCTTTTCCAAAACCAGGCCAACCAATCCATCAAGCGTCTTCCTATCGTCCAATGAGCCGACTTCCTCTCTTATCAAAAGATCCTTCTCGAACGGTTGATCCCTCCACTCTCAACCCTCTCTCTGAACATCAGTTCCGCTTTCGTTTTCAAATTCCACAATCCAGCGACGCTTCGCCCCCTCATACCTTGGGTGTAAACATGGGAGGTCTTTCGTAACGTTAACATGAGCGTTTGATCGTTACCCCTGTACAAATTAAAACATAATCCTTTGTTCATACCTAATAGAATCTTCCGAGTTCATCAAGGATCGAACTAGGGATGGTTGCCTTTTGGAGGATTATTGTCAAAGAGATGCCGCAGAAGAGAGGTTAATCGTTCTTGCTGAGCTGGAATGTGGATAAGGGAAATGTGAACGGACTGGGAGAGAAGCGTGGGAGGGCAAGAGCTTTTGGAAAATGTCCTTTTTTTCTAAATCCTGTATGCTAGGAGACGACTCCAACAGACCCTTCACTACCCTTGTTGCAAGGAGGGTTCCAGGCACCAAATAATGGAGTCGCCTTGAGAACTTGACACACTCTCTAAACCACAAGCTGTGGTAAAATTTATCGCTTTAACGCATAATCGCTTTAACCACCCTCTGCGTCTTTGCGATGCCTACCTAGTCCCACGAGGGTTGTCGGCGAGCGAGGTGACCATGTACGGTGAGTGGTTGATCAGCGGCACACGTTCTACTAGGTTCTGTGTGCAAAAAACGCGGGAGGGTGCATAACCAACTCTATGACGGGATAGCACAGCCTTCAGTTTTAAGCCAGTAGAGGGTTATGTGGGAATAATTTCGTCGTACGTGCGACCCCCTAGCAGGCACCTAGAAAACAAGCTGTTGTTCGGCGATGCCTACGTGAGCTTCCTTTACCGAAGGCGATCTTCTTGTGGGTTGTTAGAAATTCTACTTTAAACGATTCCGGAAGTTTCGACGCTAGCGGGGCCCCTACACGCCGGGAGATAGAGCTGTCGTCTCTATTTAGGGAGCGCGTTGGGAGACCGGTTGAAGTATTTCAGCCCTTTTAGGTATCCTTTTAGGCGCGGCTCATGGAAATGCATAAAGTTTGCCCACCCCTTCGAGAGGGACAAGCAGGAGAATTCAGAATGTCTGTATGATTAGTCTGTGGATGTGTGGGCTTCTACACGAACCTCACGGTAGCCAAAAGTGCGCGGCAGTGAGTCGCTCCTAAATTGAGAAACTAAATAAAAGGCCTGACGGCTAGGTGCGCACGTTAAAGACCTCGAATGTTATAAGTCATTGCGACTCCCAATGGGAAATAGAACGTTACGAAGCCTAGTAATAAAAAAATCTACTTTGCTAAATAACTAGATGCGGTGCTAATTCACCACTCGATTGTTGTCATAGTGTGGTTCATGTACTTTTCCAAAGGCCCTGCGTTCATACTTGCGAATAGTTAGTTTCTTCTGACGTTTAATAGAGTAAAAGTCGGAGCATGCTGTTCTTCAAAGAGTAGGAAACTAAATGTGAAGATGGTCGGCGATAGTGGAGGGGCTGGCGGAATCCGACTCAAAACCGGATCACATACGATGTTTTTAAACGTGGATTCACAGAAACTGAGCGATTCTGGTTTTGCAAATACGGCCCTGTCAGCTCGGGCCGCGACCCCCTTTTTTCAGCTGGTACCGCCAACCCTTTGAAAACGAGAATGAACTGTAAAACTCGCGCCACGTGAGCGAAAATCTCGATGATTGATTATCTAATGTTAATACATAAGTTAGATATCATTTATCGATTTTGTCGGAACAGTTTTACAAGATTACATCGCGAATTTGAATTAAACGCATCTGAATTGCTTTAAAGCTTTCTCACATCTATAGAAGAGAGCTAATTAGCAATCTCTAGTATTAATAGAGGGAAGGCCACATATTACGAGAGCGCATAAAACGTATATTTACGCCTCAAACTGTATAATATGTGATTTGTAAAACTGCCCCACTTAAGAAAATACTACATTGAGAGCTGAGTTGAGTGGGAAGAAGTTATTATAATTAGAGAGTTAATAGCACATGCTGCCATTACTATTTTTTACCAGTTTCTGCTAGATAAAATATCTATGTGTCTTTAGGACTTCACTCCTTGCTTACACTTGTGTGGGTATATAAATTTTCAACATTTTTAAGGTCTGGTTAAAAGTGTAAAATAAAATTTTATTGCTTTCTATTAATTCGGATAAAGAAGGATCGTTCATCGCCTGGAACCAGTTTTGGTGAGTCAAAAGACCGAATTTGGACAAAAGCTGTGATGTCGAAAGGTTTGATCTCATTTTGAGGTGCAATTCATCTGCTTCATACCGAAAGCGCGCAGGAATGCCACGGCAACGAGTATCTGTGTTCCCTCTTTAATTCTTCGAGGAAACAGGGCTGTTCTATTGCATATGGTAATAATGTCTATATAGTAATAATGCTGTGTAACTAGCATGTTTGAGAGTATTGGCGTGGATGTGTGATGCATGTGGGTCATTGAAGGAACATCAGTGCTCCACCACCCTAACTGAATGAATGGTATGTAAATCGGAGTTATTTAAGAATGAACTTGAGTTTGAATGAGTTTGGAGATGCATGTGATGGGTGTTGAATTGACCTGGCTGTTAACAGCAACACCCCCCCAGCCCAGTTTGAACGGATAAGACTGACAAATGCCCGTAGATCAACACCCAGGGTGGGAGATTCTCAAATCTGCCTGTAATTTACTGTAAATTGCACAGCTTGAATTGCCAGTGGACCAGGAGAAGCGAATAGGCTCAACTCGACACATGTTTTTATGTATTTACGTACAAATGCGGATTTGACCCTAAGTAAATCCAAATTTGATCTCATTATGAACGAATTTAGTAGAAGCCACCCGACAGCGAAATAGTATATAACGTCCAGAAAAGAAAAACAGTTCTGTGCACTAAAAAATTATAACGAGTAACAACTGCCACTCTCTTCGGTCAAAATGTGATCTCCAACCTCGCCAGAAAAATTTTAATTCGATTATTTGCTAATCATCCCTTTAAAGGCTTTTAATTGTTGATTAATCATAAATACCTTAGGTTAGTGTGTTGCTTTACTTCCCAGTTACCTGTAACAAAAATGCACATTATTATATATTCTTCTCTTTTTATAAATTGTCGACAAGAAACGGTTAATTACATTAAGAAAACCCATTTGATTAGGTGGAAATTTTTGATTGGTAATAGGAACAATTAAGGTGAGTTAGTTCATATGAGGCGAAAATTGCTGACCAATAAGGAACTTGAGAGAACAGATAGTAGAGTTTTGTTGTTTGTTTTTACGGCAAGAAAATGAGCTAATAAATTGGAATATGGCATAATTTAATCGCTAATTTTGTAATACAGTCGGATTATGCTTATTATGATAGAAGAGAAGATTGAAGAGAAAATAAGATATCTACTGTGTTCAAGAGGCAAAATATATTATGGAGATTTTCCATAACGTTAGCGTGAACGGTTACGCTATGTTGATCAAAGTGAGCATGCGCCGATTTGACGAATTTTGATATGAAACATTGTTTTACTTTTTTTTTTAGAAAAGCGCGCTTGTTGGGTGATGGTAAGGTCAACAATTTAAATTTTTGTCGGATATATTGTTCAAATTAAAAATAATATTATATATTTAGAAATAATAATGTTGTCTATTTTACAGTTAACATTTTACAATTCATATAAGTGTGTACAGATTGGTTAGACCATTAATCGATAATTATTCAGATATCGTGAGATGCGGTCTGGTGTGATGTAGGTTTCAGAAAAATATTTTCTTTATCGTGCCAACGTTTCGACTTCCATTGAGATCATCTTCAGGGCCTGGGATTTACAAACATTGTTTACATTTAACACATCCTAAATGTATTTGTTAAATGCAAATAATGTTTGTACATCCCAGGCCCTGAAGATGATCTTCTAAGATTGTATGTATATTTTGTATTTTTTTTTTTGCTTGCTATTTAGGCGGTATCAAGAGGTCCACCCACCCGGACGCAGCCAACCAGCCGGGCGGATCAACGGGCCTGCCATTTGGGTAACTTAAGCAGAAATGGCTGCTGCAAATACAGCAACCTTATATATCTTTTCTCATTAAAGTCACAGCGATTGTATAAAAGGGACCTTTAGGCTGAACCATTTGCGTTATTTGAAAAACTTTAAATATAATTTCTTTCAATTACTTAATTCTTTATGTTGAGTATTGGTTGAAATAAAAACACCAGCGTCACAAGAAGGGTTCGAACTCGATCTACCTTTCGAATTTTCCCTCCTTGTTGCCATTTTTGTTGAGATGGAAAGTTGGTGTCCGAGTGGATCGAAGTCACGAGAGCTCAAGTGGTAGAGCAGGAGCGTATTAAGCCGAAGGTCGTGGGTTCGAATCCTGCTCGTGACGCTAGGTTTTTATTTCAACCAATACCTTACATAAAGATTAATTAATTGAAAGAAGTTATTTGGTCAAACGGATCGCGAAATATAATGGATTTAAATATAACGGTGGCCTTGAAAATAGCGGAAACGTTATGCAAAATGTTTCTTATCTCATATTTACATAGTTATTTATAAAATTTAAAATTATAATTAGTAATTTTTTACTTTGAATTTTGTTTTCTCATGCACATGCGATGTCTTTTCTATAAAAAGCGCTATTCAAAATGAAGCCCAGACGTCCCATTGTCTGGGAACAGCTCTTCTCATAAAAGTGAATGCACGAATTAATGTGTAAAGAAAGAATGCTCTAATAGATAGCATTCACATAATTTAAACTCCTGTTAACAGTAAAGGATAATTGCACACTTACAAAACATTGTTTGATTTATGTGATATATTCTATTAGTAGGGTTATGCGCGCCTCCTGTTAAAATAAACGCCGAACAATTATACATATCTATGCAAACCACTTCATTTATTCCCAGTAAAGGGAGATTTGATGTAAAAAAAATCGATTTCTCCAAGTCGTACACCGACTGAACGAATTAAACTTTGTTTTTTGATTATAAACTGGCTGACATTGAGGTGAAATTGATTTTTGGAGTAGTTGGCAGTTTTGTTAGATTGCGGACGAGACGCGCCCAAGGTGGAATTTTGAAATTAGTCATCGGTTGAAAAAAAAAAAAATCATGTCGGGCCACGAGCTGTGCCAAGAGCCTTTTGGGCTGGGTCGACCGGCTGTCATTAGTGCGTTGAACCTGGAAGGTCAGCAGGTCTTTTGCTTCGAGCACCTATATGTCTGCCGCCTCTTTAGGTTTAATGGGATTACCACATTGTCCGTTTGAGCCGACGGGAAAACAGTAAGTGTAAACCCATCCGCGGACGTAAGTGTACGCCGGCGTTTCGGCTTGAACGGGATACCCGTGGGAAGGACGACCTCTGCCAATAATCCTTTGTACACTTCATCCTCTTTTATAAATAAATCCATGGTTATTTTGGGAAACGTTTCGTTTCTAAAATATGTATACTCTTATATATAATGATGGTATAAGAACCATAAAAGTTTTGACGTCATTTCATTCACTAAATTTGCCATCCGTGACTTTTTGTCATACAATTTCTATTTTAAATCATTGTGCTCAAAATGAAATCTATTAATTTATAACTGTTTACAACTATAACAAAATTAATAAGAAAATCCATTATATTTAGTGGTCTATTGACAAAATTCATTTCAATTAATTAATATTTGGATGTATGGTTTTTGGTGGAAATTAGAAAGTCAGTGTCACGAACGGGATTCGAACCCACGACCTTCGGCTCACCACTTGAGCTATTGTGACTTCGTCATGTTATAGCTGCGTTTGAGCCGAAGGTGGAATACCACTCGTGAACCCTACTTTTCATTACAGCCAAAAACCTTACATAAAACGATTAATTAATTAACAAATAAGTTTATTATTTGAAAATACGTAGATGGCGTCTTAAATGTGAGTCGCATCACCCTGCAGCAAGTAGTCGCGTAACAACGCCATTTTATTTGTCTGATGGGATATTTACAATTGGCTTTTCAAGGGATTTACTGTTAAAAGGGTCGTGTGGAATTTAAGATGTCAGACCACTTCGTGGATCATGGTAAGATTGGATATGGATTTTTAAACCGCTTGGATAGGTCTTAGAGCGTTAGTTGAACATAAAAGTTCAAGTCCGCGGGTAGGCGGCAGCGTCGTTTTCGTCCCAGTAATTTTAACCTAAGGTAAGAAATGTCTAATTTAAATATTTCAGATAAACAGGATATTCTCGCAATATGTGACACTTATTTTAAAGACAAAATAGTTTGCGACGCTGGAGTACTACCTACTCTATCCGAGGTTCAAGTGGGCTATCTCGTGAAATTTTTGTAACGTTGAACTATGGTGGACTTATTACTTGTTAGTCGCTTCTAATACAAGAATTCACAAATGAATCATAAATGGTGAAATTGGTTTTTCTTTTAAGTTACTTTTAAATAGGATTCTTTATTGTGCAACAAAAATAAATTAATCGTTATTAATTGAACGTAAGAGGAACCTCTTTTTTTAGCACAATAACAGTTGGAAATATCGAAATTCCGTGCAGCACACCACACTTAGTTTAAAACAATGGCTGCTTCTATATCCAAAATTACGTTATGAGCGGACAACCTTTTACAGTACGCAAACAAGAAAACAGTTCATTCCGTCAAAGAAAAACATCAAGAAATTGTGGTTTTATTATGGAAAATTTTGATATTTTAGTAAGTATTATTTCATATAATAATTAATCCCGAGGAATTTTGTCTATTTGGATTTACCGTAGGTCGTCTGCTTTAGCCGCATTCCAACACAACGCTAATAGGGACAAAGGTGAATGGAATTACCCTTTCCTCAGGATTTGTGACGTCCGGATGAATAATTTATTGTCAACTGTAGTCGTCTTTGTGTGAGAAAAGGAGGAACCGACTGGTTTCGATGGATAGGCGGCTGAGTCAGTCCTCGACCAGTTATGAAGACGCCACTGTCGACCTTAAAAGTAATATATGCGACTATGCTATTAACACATAGCGGGCAGGGCTGAATTGTAATTTGGAAAATGATTTATTGTAGAAAATTGAAAATTGCACAACTCGACTTGAGGAATTGACACCCAAATCTTAAAGTTCGATTAAACCAATGTAATTCCAGTCATACTGGAGGGCAAAGATCTAACTACCAGTTGAGTGTCGTGGATGAGAGGTCAAACTTCAAATCTCTTTCATACTATTCTCAATTAAAAAATGGGCTTGATTTGAAATGATTCGAACCCAGGAAATACGAGTGGAAAATCATGATCCCTTGAAAGACTTGAGTCTTTGTCCTTTCTTAATTATGGACATATTCTCAACTGATAACAATGTAACTCTGTTACTAAATAAATGGGCAAATTTTAACAGATCCAAACAAAACCTTTTATCATCGTACAAACCTGAAACGCAAAAATGGCAATAACAAAGTTGAAAATAAGCAGACACCGCCATCATGATTTGAAGGAAGTATTCTCGCTTAATTTTTAAACAACCGAATTAGCTACCAAGTCGAATAAATACCAAAATACACTTATTTTCTGGTTAGTTGATTGTAGATCATTTAAATGTTTAGTTGGAAAAAGAAAAAACTGTCTCTATTTTATTCTCGTCTCATTTTCGTCAACTAATAAATCACAAGGAATTTTTTTATGCGTTTGGGAAATTCATAATACAGCCATTTCAATAACGAGAAGGCAGTTCTGATGCCATGTCAACAGCAACAATCAGTAATTTTTGCCCGGGAGGCAGTGCTGAATCAGTGTTGATTGTCAGCGTATAACAATTGGAACTAATATTTTACGATTGGTACAAAATGAATATTTTTTTTGGTTTCAGATCAGTTGGAAGACAAGCAAATGTATTATTTGACAATGTGCCAGTCCGTCTTGTTTTACGCTGTCCCTTCCGCGTGATTGTGCGAGGCGGCGTGGGTTAAGTTCGGAGTGCATAGTGAGCGTCCTTGCTTGCTGTCACGCATTCTTAACGAACTATTTACAGACGCCTGTGATAGCTGGACCTCCAAGCTATGGCCACCTGTGCGGCTTGGGAATTGGCCAATGGATGCCAGCCTTGCGTCCCCGTTCGATTAGACGAAGAAGTTGTCTCTCAGCCTAGAGATGAATGACAACGCCGCTGGGAAACGTCGCAAGGAAGGTATACGTATCGGCTGTTCGACAATATAGAGAAAGAGAGACACTTGAGCGTGACTTTTATGAAGACGGATCATTACAGGTCCCAGTTGTTATCGAGGCATGGGGACTTCTCAGCCAAGCCATGGATATCCATGGATTTGGACTGACAGACAGTCCATTGTGCGAGTGCGGTATGTTGGAGACGGTCGAGCATGTGTCCTTAGTATTCAAAACTTACACAATCATCCGGACGAGATGGCTGTAAGAATCCAATGTTGATGAGGTTAGCATGGACACCGCGGTATATCCAGCCGTGCTGGCTATTTGGCTTCCGAAAAAATGTGGAATGCCATCATAAGGCAAAAACGATGGCTGGCTTAACATAAGCCAGTTTCTTCGCAGCGTGATGTCTCTGATTATGCCTCCACGAGGCCCATCTTGGACACAGTGACATACTGTGACAAGAGCTCGCCAGGAGGAGTGAAATGCGGTCGTCCTAACTGAAAAAAGAAACAACACAGACCGTGATACTGACCGCCAAGAAGCTGCAGAGGCTCAGATATGGCTTAGGTGCGAAAAAAAACAAAGGCACAGGAGGTTAATTTCAGATGGCAAGAAATATTATTTTAGTTTGGCCTTTACGAAGAATAGGTTGATAAGTATAAGTTCGTCAATACGCAGATCTCAAGAAGAAATCTAACAAGACTTCTTGTCAAAATAAAATCAGGCATTGATCAGCCGTCAGTCGGATCGAGGGACGAGGCCGACGTCGGAAAAGGAACGAGTTACGGAAGCCTGTGCACTTCATCAATGGCGATTTGACGGGTCAGTCATGCGTTTCCAACGAGGCGAAACCGCAGTCCACTTAGGCAAAATTGATTTATCCCAACTGATCCGTCACAAAGACGAACGGCGAGTAATCCACAAGGGAAATTAAAGGGCCGTAACAGAAGTAATAACAAAACGTTGCGACGAGTCTTCCGATTCGGGGATGAGATAGCTAGTCGGGACCGTTAGCGATTATATCGCGGGATGTATAATAGTCGCCATAAATTATAGCGCCCCTTGGCTTTTTCCCTTGTCCATTCATAAAATAAAACATCCGTCTGGGCATTTAGTCCCCGATATTTATGCTAATCCCACCTCGGGCCCGTTTTGACTCGCGCCGTTTGGACTAAAAAAATCTCCGGCCTCCTCACCGAATAAACAATCATTCTTAGTTACTTGAAATATTGCCGGCTCTTTCTTTATGATTATGGACTGCTTCCAATGCGCTCCGGATCGTTGAATCTTTATGAAGTCTGATGATGTGAAATCATGAAAAATCGGACTTTCATCCTTCTCCTCCAATACCAACAGCTTGTTATTGCGTTACAGTTGTTTCGCAATTTAAAAATCTGATGCGAAAAAACTTATCATTTTAATGCAATTATTACAATCGATAGCCTTATTTACATAATGTAATGAGTTTAATTGACAAGGGTCATGAGTCGTGAAGGAAGTTAACAATCATTTTGTTCTCCCAACTATACGCGAGCTGTCATTCTTCTTTAATAGGCCACTTCTTTAAGCCTCTCGTGGTATTATGTGAAAAAGGAATGGTCAACTGAACTGGGGTAACAGGAGAACTTTCTGAGGAAAATGGAAAATGTTTTGGGAATTATTTTTCGCACGAAAGAGATTATGGTCATTGTGGAATGTGGAGTTGGATGTTGTCTTTATGTAAGGAATTGATTGAGAGAAACAAGTCAGTGTCACGAGCGGGTGTTCGAACCTACGACCCTCGGCTAAACGACCCCCGCTGCTCAACCACTTGAGATATCGTGACTTCGATCCACTCGGACATCAATTTCCCATCTCTACCCCACCTTTTGAATTTTCCCTCCAGCGTTGTTGAACTTTGCATTGGAAGGACTGTACCATTTGGATGTCGGAGGGTTAACGGTGCTCCTCAGTTCCAGTCCTTACGCTCCGACTGATCGTAGTATTGCCCAGTAGATTGGCAGTTGTGTTTCTTTGAAACATAGATTTTCGGGACTGTAGTTTGTACAGTAGTTCGAACTGACGTTTTAATCGTGTTCGAGGTTAGTTTTGAGGCTAGATAGAACCAAAGGTAGAGGCCCTGTCTGTTTTTACTTCTTTTTACTTCACCCTGAGAATATTATTGAAGAATATTGTATGAAGGGTTTTGGTTTGAAGGGTGAATGATACTGTCCATTCGGCCGGACACGTGCCTGGAGCGCCTCTGAACCAATTGTGTATCGGATAAGAGTGTAGCAAAGCTGCGACAAAGGATGCTTGGAGGTGGGCGGTGATGTTGGTATATCTGCGGTGTAGAGGAGGGAAAGAATCGGTTCAAGTACGCTGCCGAGTAGACCCGGAGGACAATAGTCCTTGGTGGACCATTGGGTTATGTAGAAAAGAAGGATTAGTTACAACGTTGAGCTTTAGTTTGTACTAGAAGCTTTCAACCGTGCTGAGAAAATAACCCTAGTATTAATTGATTCTTTAAATTTATATGCGAAAATTCTGAAACTCTTTCTGTAATGAGACCATTAGTGACCGTGGTTTTGAAATGAAAGATATCTGGTTTTATTGGTTCTCTAGAAGAAGAAAGACGGAAAAACTGAAATGTGCTAAGACCCAATCCTTAGACTTAGCGAAAACGTTAATTACCTTAGTAAATGCCAAACCATTGGGTCCCAAATTCAAAATTAGCCGTTTGCGGTAACTGAAACAGAAATTTCAAATCGTTCATTTAATTAAATTTTATCCGCATTAGTGATAATGAGGGCAGAACAGAAAAAAAAGTAGTTGTTATATAATTCTTCTAAACCACCCCGACACTTGAGTTATTTCTCATGGTTTTCAAAAAGTAGCCAACGTATGTTTTTCCGCCAAGAATCATCGTGCCCATGGCAAAACCACTCCGAAACATTTCCGCACTAAAAAGTTGTATTTTTAAAATAAATATTAATAACGAAAATTTGAATTTCTAATTCTTTGAAGAATCCCCTTTGCTTTGAAAAGATGTTTTACGATCTCCAGGAAAATTTGGAGTTAGGCACGCGATGAAAAATACTAAACAAATCTCATACAAATGTAAAAATTTTGGTTTGAACCTTGACATTTTTAAATTCTTTAACTCCGCGGATTCATAAGTAGAAAATCATACATTAAACTTAATTAACTGATAAAAATAAACACGTTACCTTAATAGTTGCCAAAACATTGGGTGCCGGTTCAAAATTTGTCTCTTTCGGTAACTGAAACATAAGGGGAAAAATGGCAATTGATTATTTATGTTAGGTCTTTTAAAAATATCATGTTTCATTTTATCAATACAAACTGCCATTGTAGCGTTTCCTAATCCGGGTATAAAATTAAGTACAGAATGTGCGTTAAAATGCCTTACCTTTAAACAAAATTTACCACCAAAAACCGAAATACAAAATTGATACGGAGGTCGTGTTTTCTCTTTGAAAAAGCATGAACGAATCATAATTTTATCTAATCCACTATAATGTGTGAAGCTTACGAAAATTATCACTCACCTCAATAGATGCCAAAATATTGGGTGCAGTTTCAATATTTGCATTTTTCGGTAACTGAAACAAAAATGTGCAAGCTTGCAATATAATTAATAAAGTTTAAACTGAATAGGCTGGAATGAAAAAGATTTACTAATTTTATTTAAATTTACTTTATTACTTAAAACAATAAAAGATATAAGAACTAAAAGCGTTTGTTCTCTATTTTACCTATGATGGAGTTCCACCGCAAAAACCTCAATACCTTGATAAAAATTTTAAAATGGAAAGAAATGTTCAAACTGTATACGTCAATGCATTTAAAACTTAGCAACTGTGTTACAACAAATTGAAGCTTTAAACAATTAAATTGGAAATTTAGAAATCAAATCATTCTGATTTAGTACGACTCTTGAAATCAATACAAAAACAGAAAAGTTTACGATGGTCAAGTTAGTTATTTGACGGCTATAAGCTATGAAAATAATAAGCTATTTTTTGTTTTTGTCCGCCGTGTTAGATTCCATTTTTGTTTATTACAATTGTAGATTACATGTTTGAAGTTGAAGTTTACATATTTACCGGTTCTTAGGAAGTTAATTCCATGGGATGGGCGCACATTTTGGAGTTATACAAGCTTAAATCTGTATATGCATGTACATACATATACACTTGACAGAGTTTAAACTAACACTTTTATAGACTCCACCGGTAATTCCGTGCTTTACAAGAAAATGCCCCCAGGCCTCAAGAATCAGCTAACTGGAGTTTGGCAGGCCGGGACACTCGGTCTTATCTGTGCAGTCACAGAGGTTGGACTCCGGGTTTTGTAAACAGCTAGTAGGTTAATTCAACACCCAACGCAATACCGAGAAACAAACCCATTCGAACACTGATTATGTTTACACATATTCGCTCAATTTGTTGTGTACCTTATACTCCTGGTATAGTACCTCTTTCTGTTTATTATATAAATAATCTAATTGGGTCTATGGGTACGCGGTTTGCTATGGACAAAAAAGAAACACGTTATTATGTATAATAAAACAACCCGCCAATAATCGGAACAGGTAACCCAGATACTCGCTGCCGTGTTCAAGCACGATTCACATATCGGGACGCAATTCTACTCGCTCTCTATATAGAGCCAAGGAATAGCATCCATCAATCAATGTACAAATCGAGCAACCTTTCCACATGCCGAACACATAGCGCGGGCTTTGGACTAAAAGTGGGCTAACCTCGCATGGTTCTCCTTAATCAGCTGAGCGGAGAACACACCCAATGGAACTATGCGACGCTACCCGATGCTATTTCCCGCTTTGGTAGGGTGCGCACATCTATGCGACGTCAAGCGCACGCCACGTACAGTCACAATCGCAACGCCTCTTGAGTTTTAATGCATTGTTTTGAGCAAAACCATGTAATAAACTTGGTTAAATTTTATGAGCACAACCACGAAATAAATTGTTAGTTAAATTTATTATATTCCGGTGTTTTGATAAATTGTCTACTTAACCATCATAATGACAGGATTTTTATAAAAATCCATGAATTTTTGATCTCGTTTAATTTGGTTTACGTTAAAATAAGAATTATCCATTAATTACTGGTACTGGTTGAGATAAAATATTGGGCTGTACTCGATGCTACCCGACGAAAATCTGGTCAATGGGGATTGCTTAGCGTAGATTTGGGTAGCGTTGCTTTATCGGGAAGATGTGCACGTGGGTAATACAACCTTATGGAAAAAATGGACTTTGGATCTGGGTCGAGTAGCGTCACATGGTGTTGCGTTGGGTAAGTATGTGCCTTTAAGCGTTGGTACGTCATTCTTCACTGTAAGGTAAAGATCCCGGGTTCGAATGCAGGGCAGCTGCATTCGAACCCGACATACTTATAAATGGGTTTTTTGTGAAAACCCCCAACATCCCGATGGTTGATAAGACCTCAGCTATTGCGAAATCACGTAAAAAAGAAAAAAAAGTGTTTTTCACACGTTCAAAATTGAGCGGCATTACAAACCAGCTTCCCATTGAAATGTCGCATTGGTGGTGGATCGGCGGTTCACTTTGACTATTCATGCCGAGTATGTAATTACTTCAACCAGATGTTTTGTTATACCGTGGTAATTCAAAAATGAAAAAGAGTCTACGTGGAAAGATAATCATTATCTATAAAAATGATTTTTATGCAAAGTATGGTTAGGTTGAAAAATTAGCGTTACAAGCTCGAAGATTATTAACCTTCACATCCGTATCCCTGTCTTCTACCATTTGACCTACAGTCATTTCTGTCCAATACACACGAACTAATCATTTCAATCTACAATGTTTTTTTGCGTCTGACCGTTATTTTTGCATCTCTTTTGATAGAAGCGGCTGCCAAATGATACCAGCTCCGGGGTACCGAGCGAGAGAACGTGAGTTCGAATCCGCACGTAACCCTAATTTTTCAACACAACCCTACTTTGCATAAGAAATAATCAATTAATTAAAATAATTACTTTAGTTTATATGATCAACTAAAACATGCATTCATTCCAGGTAGTTTTTAATAAGTGTGAGAGCGGTAGAAAATAAAGGTTTGCTTAGGCCGTGCTACATTAAATATTAAGATTGAAATAAATTGGCAAAACGTGACCCTATCTAATTTGTCAAGCAAGTAAATAGTGTTTTAATATTTAAACTTTGTATTTCTTGATTCTAGTTGACGAACAGTTTCAACATGATCGACTAGTAAGAATAAGCAAAGAGACGTCTTACCTTAATGATAGCCAAAACATTGTATTCCTAGCTCAATGTTTGCCGTGAAGGATAACTGAAACAGAAGAGAACAATTTCACTTATTCAAATAGCGAAGATATTTAAAACTGGATACTATTAAAAATTAAAAATTCAGGGATAATGAGAATTTGAAAGAACAAAAAAAAAAGGTCAGTCCCTATGTCAAGACTCTGAAACTATTTATAATGATTTACAGGGTTAACAAATATTTAAAAAAAATTGAGAAGATTAAAAGTTATAACTTCAGCCTTATTGAATTTATGAGCTATGTTACTGAGATTATGAGTAGAGTGGACGAGATCTACCACCCGTCGATTTGATATAATTGTAACCTCTAGCAGTACTAAACATTAGAAATAGTACCAAAGCACTGATAAAGAGGGTATATACTTGAAGGATCGACGAAGAGATAGAGTGATTTATATTTTTTGCCAACAAGGAACAATTTCCTCAAAAAAACATCGATTAAACAGCGTTTTACATGTAAATTAATAAAGCGCGATTCTGACACTTTTCTCAACATCAGAATCCTCTCCACTTTTCCATTTTGTGCACGAGATACTTGTATGATTCGCCTAGAAAGTCGAAGAAGAATCAAAACTATACTTTAAAGTGATCCTTTTTTTTAAATCAAAAGTGTTAACATTTGAATGTTTTTGTTATTGTTGAAAGGTCACCAAATTATTATTATTTATGATTATTATGTCAAACATTAAAATTAATAAAATTGTTTGTGGGGCGAAATGTGTACCAGGCCGAATCATACTTTAATTAGCTACATCCAGAGCGTCCCGTGTTAATCGATGTTATTTGAGCAAATGGTTGAACGAATTTTTCCCCGTACCATGTGCAATTAACAATCCAGCATTTAAAATAATAAATAGATAAATTGGTGATGAATTGAAGAATTTGGAAAAGATTTAGTTCATCCAAAAAACTGTGTTTTGAAAATGCTTTTTTGTAGTTTTAGAACGTTTACTTCAAATCCGAAACGATTTGCACCGTTGAACTCAGCAACAAAATGGTCGTTCAAAAAAATGTACATCGATGGAATGTACGAAATAAATATACATGGAAATAGTATACACAAGTGTGACATTTGTCAGACTAGGAGGCCGAAGGGGAGATATCAGCCAGTGGAACCCTCTTTTATTTCGTTGGGAAGTTTAAGATTGGAGGTCACGAGGCCATCGTAGTTTTAATCGATATGGAGGTTTATAAAGGTAGGACGTTAAGAACAGATTTTGGGCTCGCGGGATAGGAAGGGGGGAAGTTCAGATATAAAACTGAGGAAGCCTGTTCTGATCAATCCGACACGAATGGGATTCTAAGATCGCAATTATCACTTGATTGGTGTCGTAGAAAGGAATATAGACGATACGGCGGAAGACATTGGACTGTGGATTTTTGAGGATTTGGCTGAGCTACCTACGTAAGTCTAAATCGATCAGGTAAGTGTTTTGTAAGCTGTTAGTTTGTTAGGTATGCTTGCTGTTTATTTTGGTCCCAGTCTATAACTGTTTATTACTTTAATCCTACGTGTGGGTTCCATCAAGTCAGCTATCTAAAGTAAAGCCCACGAAGCGGACTTGGCTTGGTAGAGGCCTTATTGTTTAATTGTGGGCAGGTCTGACGTTTATGCGGCCACCCAGTCCAAGAGTATGTTGTGATCTGTGTGTTTCGATATGTGGATGGTGTAGAGGATCGGACCTAAGATACATCCTTGTAAGCCACCATTATAAAAAATAATAAATTGAAAAATCTCGCTTAAGAGTAAAAACTTTTTGATTCGTGAAAAACTAAACAATAAATGTGTAGAGATTAGTGACCGTTAACGGATAATTATTCAGATATCTTGAGATGTGTTCTGGTGTGATGTACGTATCAGAAAAACATTTTCTTTATCGTGCCAACGTTTCGATCTTTTATTGAGATCTTCTTCAGGGCCTGAGATTTACAAGTATAGTTTACATTCAGAAAATACATATAGAATTTGGAAAAGTGAATTTATACAATGCAAAAATTTATATTTTATATTCCATTAAAGTATTTCTCAACACGACATGGCACAATTACACAGAAGATAAACACTTTGAGTGAATAGAAATATTTTGACTAATACTTATTTTTGAAAAATTGTTATTTGACTCCCAACACGACACGCAAGAAATGGCACAAGTACACAGAAAACAAACAGTTCGAGCCCTGAAGATGTTATCAATAAAGATCGAAACGTTGGCGCGATAAAGAAAATGTTTTTTCTAAAACCTACATCACACCGGACCGCAACTCACGATATCTGAATAATTAAAATCTAGAATCGAACAGTACATTAAAAATATGGGCGTTTATAATATATTATTATATAATTTTATGCCACTTTTATTGAAAGGAAAATTTTGGTAGCATTGACCATTTCTGAGTCAATCCTATCTACCATTTCTAAAAAACCCGATGGAAGACGCGTGAAGGGGTATTGCTTTATGTAACAAGGTGGCCCTCCTCGTTTATTGTGAAAACGATCAGCAGGCTAATGTAGGATAGGAATCGTCTCAGTTTAGCATCAAGATCATGGGGTTGCTTTTACATGTTAATTAATTATTTTTTAAAACAAGCACTCCTTTTACACACACACATAAAAAAAAGAATTTTTTTATCATCATCCAGCCAATATCCAACTGCACAGTATATACGTAAAATACAGGAAGGGCCATCTTGTAGTTACAAAAAACATACACTTCTTCCGTTGTACATAACTCAGAAATGGTCGATACTATCAAAATTTTCCGAGAGTTTCTTTTCGTTCTTACGATCATTTCATAGGATGACAAAATAACAACCGAAACAATAATTACCAATAATTCTTATTCAATATTTGAAACTAAACAAAGCTAGAAAAAGGTCAAAAGTATTTTTCTAACTTTTGTTCATTGGATTTGGGTTGCTTTCTTGTCAATTAACACTTAAACCGTATAAATTCACGAAAACCAGCATAATTGTAGCATAGCCGGTAGAAAGAAGAAATAAAGTAGACTTTTGTTATTCACCCCCCTCGTGGGGTTCTAGTGGAGAGTGCGAATGTGAAGAGATTTGACTACAGAAAAGGATAAAGGATGAAGAATTAATAAAAGTAAAACAGTAATGGAAAAATTAAGAGAAATCTTTCGACAACCCCAAAGGTAAAAAAATAAAATCGTATAATATGATCCAACAGTAGGATGGAGGATCAACGTAGCTAACTCAGGCATTGGACCCTATACGATAAACTTTCCAACAGTCTCTTATAAAAATGTTGTTTTTTCAGCTGAAACAGCGAACTTCTCTGATTCATCAACATCTAATTCTAACTGTGGAATTTATCTTTTTTAGGTTGTGTAATTGTTTTTTCATTTGTTTCGATGCTGGCATAGGTGCCTCCCTGATGATGTATTTACATATGTATATATTGTTTTCCTACGTAGAATGATTGTATACGTGTTTTTTACTGACCCCACCTCGAAATATGTGTACAAAATGTCGGACATCAGGTGTGCAGGTAGAAGGAAATTCGTCGAAGCCTGAAATGTGTTTCCTCTTATCCGCGGTGATGCTTGGAATATGGGTATATTCCATCCTGGAACATATACCAGAGTCTATTGGTATAAACAAAATTGTCTCGAAAATCAACAAGGGAATCTTTATTAAAAACGTCTACGAGAGGACATCACCTAAAATATTCACGGTATCCATTTCGAAAGGCTGGAAGCATTCCAGACTGAGAAATGCTCCATGAGAACTTCCATAATATTTTTTCCCTCGTATAGTAAAATGCATTTATCAACGTAACGCCACCTAATTCGAATACAAAAAGGGAGTGACAAATCTGCCAGAATTTATCAAAGGCCGGACGAGGTATTTTGGTTCCAACCTTCATTTTGCGCAGTGGCGTGCATGACAACAATTTACGAAGGGTTTACGTTTAATGAGTATTCGATTGAAGTGAATAGCTTAGCTTCTTAGATCGAGACTTGAACCCACGACCTCCGGAACAATACCCAGGTACGTTTACCACTTCTGCCCGCGAAACACCATCATATCAACCTACAAGCATTTCCCTCTTTTCTGCCAATATTTTTTTAAAAAACTTTTTATTTGTTTTTTACAACTGCATTCTTCGACGCCACAAGTAAAACAGGTAATATTTACATATAAACATATTAACGGTAGCATGAAAGCTTGAACAGTGGTCACTGGATGGTAGCCGTTAGTAAATCAATACGACCAGGAGATGTACTCCGTCTTAGGAGACCGATGTCAACTGTTACGGTTGCGCGGGACAACCGACGCTTCAGTCTTCTGTTGGAATTGGGTTTGGATGATGGGGTAGTCTGGAATGTAACGTTTTGTAGCGGGATTGGGCTAGCTCGATAACAAGTGGGAAATTTAGGTCGGTATGGACGATGTGATTGGACACATAGAAGTGGGCGTTGACTATTGATCTGAGGATTTTGGATTGAAGGGATTGGATTGGATTGAGCTTGGAACGCTTAGCAGTCCCGTAAAGTTCAAGTCCGTGTGTCCAAATCGGGGCCAGGAGTCTCCCAATATGTAATTAGATTAGTTGGTGTTTCGAGGACAGAAATAAGGATATCTGAAGTGGTAGAAGCGCCGGGGTTTCAACAAAACCGTACTTTACGTAAAAAATAATAAATTGATTGTTTTATCTGAAGAAAAGTAATGTTTTCAATGGAGATATCCTCGTTAGTGTTTTTCTCTGGCCGGCGAATGGCTTAGTGCAATATGGCCAATCGGCTGAACGTCCACTGTATGACCCCTTTTTGCCTTAATGATGCTAGAACTCGATGTTCAACCAGAACTATTTTATAACTCTTGACTAGGTACAATAATTAATTATTGGCACATGAGGTTCGTAGTCAACTCAAAACGAAAATGAATTAGGCAGCCTAAACTTTAGATGTCTGGCCACAGGTCATTCACTGGGTAAGCTCAGAGTAGAAAGGAGCCCATTTTTGTAAACACATTCTTTCGATCTATGGATAATCGATGGTAAAGATGCTATCGTCACCGATTAAACCGAGTTGAATTTTTGCCAACAATTCCCTATCGACATCGCGAGCCATACAGTCGTCAAAGGTTAACTGTGGTGAGGTTTAATACACGGTTTATTAAATTTCATTGAAGTCTATCACGAAATTTATTCCATAGGATACAACATTGCGCTAATACCTCGGATGATTATCTGAAACACACTATTTGGAGGATGTAGGGATTACCAGAATGAATTGGCCTGCACGTTCTTCTGACGTGAATCCGAAAGAACACTTATGGCGGGAGAAATTATAGGGAGACGTGTTGGGATCTTTCGCCGCCTCCGACAAGCGTGGAACGGTTTTGAACGGCTCATGAATGGAAATTCTTTCCAAGGTAGAAATCGGGTCGCTTATTACTCCATGCTTAGTATACTTGAAGGTCACTATTAACATCATGTACTGAACTTCATTAAAACAACTATTGCACTTCTAGCCTCATTTATTTGAAATTTTGTACAACCCATAATATATACAACTATAGTTAAGCAGTAACTATTACGTGGGGGGGGGGCAAAACAAAATAAAATAGAACGTATGTAAGCAACAGGTAAGGCATCTTCGAATTAGCAACTAAAATTATCAAGGGCCAATTAAAATTAATTTTAAATAATTATTTCAAAATGGAAGCTTACAATTTAATTACTTCGTAAATGAAATTAAACATATCAAGAGACTGGTTTTCTTTTTTCCATATTTTAACAGAAACACAAGTGTATCTAAGAAGAATATAGAAGAAAATAAATTTTATTTGTGGTTTGAGGTGTTCTCTTGAATAACAAAAAAAAAGAAAATTGGCACAATTCGTGTCAAAATGATAAATAAAGATGTACATATAATATAAAAAACTGTATTAATTTAAATTAAATTAATTAAATAAAAGGAGGAAAATTAACGATCATTAGTGTTAAAGTGAAGGTATGCAAAACGACGGGACTTACAGGTGGAGAGGGTTGAGGCACAGCGAATGAAGTTAGGTAGGGAATTCCGGACGGATAAGGAAGGAGTAACTAAAAGCCATGGATTTATGTAAGGGAGTAGAGATCAGAAGGGCGAGAAGGATGTGGCGAGTGAGTATCTTAAATACCGACGGATTTTAACTTTAAGAAGAGGGATGGAGGAAAGAGTTTGATAGAGAAAGAAGCGGAGAACGTATAGCCTGTGATAGGAGGGGTACAGTCATTTCAAACCACGATACATATTAGACTCGTGAGATCTCTTTGAGTAGTTTAATATAAACCGAAGAAAGCAGTTCACGATTCACTTCTGTTAACAAGCTCCCAGTGAGTCCAGACTAAACTGCCATATACGAAATGGGGAAGCTTAAGGGATGAGACGATGAGCTTGCGTGTAATGAATGGGAAAGCTGAATTTCATGACGGAATGTAGGGTGGAGAAACAGCGGCGAGAAATTTGGGAAATATGTGGTTTCCTGGATTCGCTTAGATCAAGAATGATCTCATTGGTTTGGTCAGATAGATAAAAGGAGATCGATTGGTTGTTATTCTAGAGGGAAGATGATGAGGTGCAACACTCTAGCCCGGAACTTGATATTGAGAAAAGGTCCGTTTTCAACTCAAGCTCTTATAGTGCGCAGTATAATATATACCCCGACTAATACAGTACGTGATCTCATATTTGCAGGTTATTTGCTATGAAATTTATAAACAAACATACATTTTGGTTGAAAAGTTGAAAAAATCTCTCTCAGAAATATAACTTGCCGTTTGATAATTCATCTCTAATTATGTCGTTCTCTAGTTATCTCGTTAACAGACGTGATTCTTGCCAAAGGTCGAAACACTCGGTATTGAGGGGACGAAAGGTGTTTTCAAATAATTTTTATTTGTTTTTCATTTTTTGTTGTTTATGCGTAATAAACATTAACTTTTTAAATACCTTATCTTTTATAATTAAACATATTTTGGTATGCTAAGTATGAATAAACATAAACAAATTAAAATTTAAAGGTGGCCCGTTAATTTTGTTCATCAGTGGATATATTTTATTTTGTACCTTGTTTTTGGGTCAATTAATCTTCCACAATAAAAAATGTACATCATCAATTCGTGTTTTTCCCCGCAACAGCAGAGGTCATATAGACTCTCAGGGTGTCAGCGTTGCGGGGCGCTGGATTCGAACCCGGGACCTTTACCTTACGGTGATAAGCGCCTTGTCAACCCCTAAACCGTTGCGGCCACCGACGCCCCCTACCCGTTCGTGTTATTTCACCCATTATTGGTCCTGGCATAGAGAAGAAAAAGACACCACAGTTTACAGAAGTTCACCCAAAAAGTTACGTTTATGATGTACTGTTTTATAGATCTTTCAATGATTTGGTACAAAATGAAGAGAGAAAACGAGTGAGTTGCAATTAGGAAATTGGCAAAAACAGGAAACTGACCGTTTTTTTGGGACTGGCACTACCGAATTCCCACATCTCTCCTCGGTAATTAACATCTAGTCAGCGGCATTAGCATAAACGCCCATAATCGGGAAGCGTTGAACCCGTTTTAGGCAAAACGGTGGAAACAAGACGTGGGGGAATCGGCAGGATTCGGCAGCGGCTGATTCACGACCACTGCCTACAGCGTGAATACGATTTATTCTCCAAAGGATGTCGGTTATTCGAGTTTAGAGCCAAATAATTCTAGATCGGCTTCCCGCGGGGGTTTTCGAGTCTTTCGACGCCAGGCGTTTCTTTATTCTCGCCGTTCTAAACTGCTCAGATATTTCGTTAAAAGCTAAAACGTGCCTTATTTGTCTATGGAATTTTATTCGAATCAGTTAACAGATAACAAACTTTATACTAATGTACCAGAACGACGGGTCGAATACACGAATAATGATAGTTGTTAGAGACAATAAACGCCTCGTTTTTAGATATTAGTTTAAAACAATGATCTGAGTAATCTAAAACAGCTTATTCAGCTTGAATTTTTATATCGGAACTGCTTAGTGAGTTTATACTATATACCTACATAATATCAATAAACTCACAGACCTCAGTATCTAGAATTTTAGACGCATGATGAACCACCGGAGATTTAAATGAAAGCTCCAAGCAGACAAAAAGAGGAATGAGATCGATCGCGAAGTCCATTTAGATTTCCGGCTTTTTTTATCGTCTTCCAGTGTCTTACATGCGGTTTCTCATTCTGTGGCGGTCAATGACTTTCTGTTGATTGATCTCTTGCTCATTTCTCCTTCCCGGCCTCTACACCTCCTGTTCTCTCCCTTTGGGCCTCTCCCTCTCCCTCCGGTGTCGCCCCGTCCAGGTCCCGGATATTTTTTGGGAACCGTTTGCTATTGAGCCGGCCAGCGAGAGTGGAACGAAGGGAGGACGGATCCGAGCTGATTCGCACAAATCAATCATCCATCGGGAATTCCAGGCAAACCAACATCCAATCCCATCACAATCACTGGATCCACCATTCCATAGCGAATAATAATAAGAAAAAATCAAATTTTTAAAGTTTGCCTTTCCTTTCTGTTCCTAAGTCGAATCCATGCGTTCCTAAATTCAAGATAGTCCGTTATCGCCTGACTTTTAATTGGTTTAATTATCAAAATTACCGTCCACAATAAGAAACGGAGGAAAACCAAAATAGGTTGGACAGTTTTTCTAGCTGGAATTTATTATTATATACGTATATATATATATATATATATATATATATATATCTGAAGTTATCTTACAAGTGGGTGGAATTTTGTCCCTGCCAGTACCATCTCATCAGTATATACTGATAGGCACAAATTCTATCAACTTGTAACATAACTTGATTATTTATATATCTTTTATTAATCAAAGTGTCACGTTTTTTAACGTTAATAATCGAGACATTGTCTAAAAAAGTTAAAAAAATGCATATTGCTGAGGAAAATGAAAAAAGACTGAATTGGTATTAATTAGATTTTTAATTAATTTTTCAATATCGTGTATTTCCTCCTCTTGCCTTAATCACATCTCGAAGACGCCTCGGCATACTTTCTTCCAGTCTGGAAATGTCTCTTTGCTGGAGGTTAGCCCATTATTCTCGAAGAGTCCTTCCAATATCGTGCACTGTATCAGGATGCGATGTACGTGCTGTTATTCGTCTTTTGAAGTTATCCCATGAAAGTTCGATGGGGTTCAGGTCTGAAGAACTGGCTGGCCGGGCTAAGGACCCTGACGTTATGCTGCTGAAGGTGGGTTTGAACAGTACGAGCGAGACGAGCATTAGACTAGGATTGTCGTTGATTTTCATCGAGGATAGGCAAAGCACGATGTTCCAAAATGTCGTCCACATAGAGACATATGCCCATCAAAGACCCTCCACGAACACTCCATTGAAATTCCCGCCCACATCACTGAGCTAAGATGAAAAGGTTAGCTTTTGGAAAACTTACAGGCTTCGTACATTTCATTTCGCCTTCTTCGCATTCTTTCATCCCATCTGGAGATCGTAGGGCGAATTTACACTCATCTTTAAACAGTAAAACGAATCGTTGAAGACTTACGAAACCAAAGATGAAAACGAAACAGTTTATCGCTTCAGAATTAAAATGAGACTGAATAAACTTTTTAAATTGTGTAAAAAAATAATCATTGAAAAATCTTGTAATCTTGTTTTGGATTAAGCTTTAAGTGTGTTTACCTATAATTGATATTTCCAATTTAAAACATAGCGTAAACAAATATTTATTGGTAGAAACATTGAGACAAATTAAAGGCAGATTTTCTTTCTTCAATGGGGCGGAACATGTTGCCTGTCGTATGCACTAATTAATGTATAGTAATTGATTATACGAATATATACCGTGTCTAGTGGTTTTTCGAAAATACTATAAAAATAATTACTTATTTTTGCAAAAACCCTCCGACTCCACATTATCGTTTGACCATAAAAAAGGAAGTATTGCAGTATAAAAAGGCAAATTTGAACATGACAACTCGCACCACCTACCGAATCGATTTGAATAAAATCGGTTCGAGTTCTGGGAATTTTCCTTGTTGCGAACTTCGTCCCGGGGATCGGAACGCCTCCAAAGCCTTAATCAAAACGCTGCTTCCACCGCGGTTAAGCGAGCAGATTGAGGTCTGGTTTCGGTTTGTTGCGAAGCTCCGTTACGTTAATATAAACGGAGGAAGAGATCCAGTTTATCGCGCGGGCCACCCTGACATTAGTCTGAAAATAATGGCCGTTATTAAATATCGAATACGGCCCGGGAGGATGACATAATGGAATCTCATTTTTATTTATGTTGTCCGGTCATTACTGGGAACCTAAGATATTCGTTTTATTTAAGAAACTAAAAAGCCAACATTGGAAGTGAAGTGTTCTTGGTTTCTTTTCATTAATCTGTTATGTTGATTTATTGGAGGGAGAGATGAAGGGAAAGAAAGACATATGGGGAGATATGTAGATAGTTTGCTAGGTTGATAGATAGAAGGGAGAGAGAAATAGTTTGATTATGAAAGAAAGATATATAAATTTATATGTTTATATGTTTAATTATTATATGTATTATTTTTGACTTTAAGTTACTTCAGCACGTTCAGTGATTCTTTTTCACTTACTTCCTTAGACTTTCCTATCCACCGTTTTTCTGAGTTAAAGCTTTGCAGTAAAATAGGACGTGTTTCGAATTTTCTTTTTTTTCATGACAGGGTTGGTTGGTTTCTGACTTAGTCCTTCCCATTCTTTGAGGTGGTAATTGAATGGGGAAAGATCCGTATAAAAGCCTATTATTTTCCTTTTCCTGTTAACTGAGGGCGAAGTAAATTTTTGTTTTCCTGGTTGGAATGTGAAGTAAATTCTTTCATTGTTTTACACCTGGTGGATTTGCCAAGTGTGAGGTCTCTTTTTTAAACAATTTGTTTAGTTCCGCCTTTGGGATGGCTTGGGGCGTGCCAATTTGCGGTTCTGGTCGGTCCAAAGGGCGTGGACTGCTCCTGTTATTATTAATTTGTCATCCTGTTCCTTGCCTTCAATCCGGCTTGTTTTTCCAGGTGTACACATATTGATATGCCAACCCTTGTCGAATTTTTTGTTCGCCATCTTCAGTATTTGGGCGATATTTGTGAAATGAAGTTTTAGTTATATGGTTGTGGAAGGTTTAAGGGGGTTATTTAGGTAGCAGTATTAGTACTGTTCGTATGTTTGATGTTTGAAGTCTTTTTGATTGTTCTTCTCGGTCTTTCTCCGGTCATCCAATTTTTTAACTCATGTAATGTATTTAGAGGCGTGAAAGATTTTTGTATTATTGAGTGTTGATATATGAGTGCATTCTCAAACCAAGAAAGAGGAGTTTTACTACCTTCACTGCTTGGCTGACTGAGAATATATATGAGATTAGAGGCTAGGTCAAAATTTGGGCCTTTGACTCCTGCAGACTGTTCATCATAATAACAGAAGAAACAAGATGGATTGAAGAAACAATGATAACCATGTGGGTCTAAAAATGTAAGAAATATTTGCTCTGCGTATAGGCGTTAACTCACATGAGGAAGGATGAAAATAAATCCGAAACGTATGGACTGAAAGAAATACTGTTTAAACCGGAAAAATCATAAGTTATCATAATAACCTCTATTAATTTCATGTTTTTTATTCTTCCAAACATCCCTTCTTTTTAATTTAGCTTTGGAAAGGTACAGAGAGACTAACTAATAAATATTTGCTTAGTAGAATTTAAGTAATTCATTAATTAATCTAAAATTTTAGAAAGAACTTTGGTTAATTAAATTTACTGTTGTATACTTTTGGTTTGTTGTTCGAATGTGTATTGTAAACAGAATTTTATAACATAAGTTGCACATTGTCTTGGATCTATGGTCATTAAGTCATTAATGGTTAAGTCAAGACTTAACTTTGGACAGCAAACACTCTGAGAGTGGGAGTGATGGAGAGGGAGAGAGAGAGGGAGAGAGAGAGAGAGAGAGAGAGAGAGAGAGAGAGAGAGAGAGAGAG
>CM077103.1:14971435-14989711 GCA_039619505.1 Cimex hemipterus | reverse complement strand
AGAGAGAGAGAGAGAGAGAGAGAGAGAGAGAGAGAGAGAGAGAGCGCAGCCTGGAGTTGTTGGAGTACTTATGGAATAAGAAATAACATCAACAAGCACAACAATTTTTCACAACTCTCGCCTTCCGGTGCATCTCCTAAAATTGGATTATAGCCTGACGGAGCATGGCAGAAAGGCGGAGCATGAATCGATTCTCCATCATGAACAGTCCTGCTTTCTCATGCAGTCTTCAAACCGTGAACTACCTTCTACTGGAGTGCGAAAGCCTCTAACAAGCCAGACTTTCTTTGGTGCAGTTACGATGAGTCAGGGTTACAATGGCCTCCGGCAAAGTATGAATTTCAGAGACCGGCGATTCTGCCGTGTTCTGTATAAATAGTGAATGCCATTTTTAATTTTCTGAAATCGTGTCGAGCGTTGAAAATAATCTTTTTGTTTTGAAATTGAGTTTGGTAACTTTTGAATCATTTTTTTTATCTTCATATTGTTAAACAGCTAACTTATTAATATTAATTCACCAGGAAACACACATCACACACCCAGTTTTTGGCAAAACTATATCGGCTTTGCATTAAAGAGGGTACAAGTGTGTAAAGGTTAGTGACCGTTAATCGATAATTATTCAGATATCGTGAGTTGCCCTCTGGTGTGACACAGGTTTCAGAGAAAACATTTTCTTTATCGCGCCAACGTTTCGGTCTTTATTGAAATCATCTTCAGGGCTCAAAGCTTTTGTCTTCTGCGTACTTGTGCCATTATTGCGTGTCGTGTTGAGACTGTTAGTGAAGTAAACAGAAGACAAACACTTTAAGCCCTGAAGATGATCTCAATAAAGATCGAAACGTTGGCACGATAAAGAAAACGTTTTTTCTGAAATCTACACCACACATCTCACGATATCTTATTAATTAGAGTTTATACGGTTCTACTAGTAAAAGTGAAAAATAGTGAAGACACCGGAAAACAATAAACATAAATAAGTTCAATATTTTTCGTGTTCCGCTTGACCAATTCATAACATTTCATTAATTAAGGTTTTTAAGTTGAGATAAAAAAAGTCAATGGCACGAGGGGGATTCGAACCCACAACCTTCGGCTTGATACGCCGCTACACTACCTCGACCGCTCAAGTGGTAGAGTAGTGGCGTATCAAGTCTAAGGTCGTGGGTACGAATCCCCCTCGTGACACTGACTTTTTATCTCAACTTTAAAATCTTAATTAATTGAACGTAAATAAACTTCAGCTTACTCCATGGTACTAAAAACGAGAAAAAGACCAAACTAGAGAGTTCAGTAAAGCAACATAAACAACTACTGTGACACAAATTATTTTTTAAAAAAATTCCTTGGGATTCTGTATGCACATAAATACATCATAAAAACAAACTTTTGATCTTTTAAAGTAGTTTTTATGACTTCCTTGAAACAACGGTCGTTAAATTGACGATAAATAATGGGCCGAGAAATATACGAATGTTTGCACATTTCTTGTCATCTGAAACAGGCCAATTATGTCTTTGTAAGATAGTCTGTATTTTTTAGTATAGTTTCATTCAAAAAGGAAAATGGCCTCAATATGTTGTTTATTGAAACTATATACAGTTGTTTCGTGAATCAAATTTTACGAGTTGGATTTCTTTAATACGTGGAAAGCCATTTTACTTTTTTTGTTCTTTCGCCTGATTTCAGTTATGTTTTTGAAATTTTTTATACCACTATACCAGTATTTATTAGAAATTGTTTCGATGATGAGTCGTACTTCTACAATTGTTCAGAGAGAGGTGTTCGTGCGGACGCTTTTATATCGGCCAGCCGGTAGCCGGGTGGTCCTAAGATCTGATTCCGGAATTTTGCGAATATTTCTGTATAATAATAGTGCAATTAAGCGATGAACAAGTATTTAAATTTCAAAACGGACCAACGGAGATAAAGATGGCCGCCCGAAACTGTCAGGATTTGCCTGTCAGAGGAACCGCGTTTGTAAATATGCGCATTTTTTCGCATCAATGGCAGATTGACTTTATTATTGTAAACAGTCCGACAGACGATCCTTTTATATAATGCATAATTTATACGTATAAAACGAAATGAGGCCGCGTGGAAATCAAAAACAGAAATTTTGCATTCCACGTGGCATTCTTACCTACGCAGCCTAGCTTATTTTACATAATGAATGGAAAACGTGGTTAAACTAGTAGAGTTATGAGTATGACACTCTTCAGTATATATATTGTCAATAGTTTAGAGCTTTTTGCACCCATTTTGGATGGACAAACAGGCTGATGATGGCGATCTAATTTTTTCTTTACATCTTACAAAATGCATGTCTTTATTTTCTCGCTGCAAAAGTAAATTGATACTAAATTTTCGCGAATAGATTTTTTGGAATATATTGTTCAAAGATGTACCGAATTTTTTAATGCTTATTGCCCACCTAACGAATTCATGCAGCCCTGTTTCCTTACACTCGTTTTATCTAAATTCTTAGAGACAATTCTTATTAGACAAATCCATTCCCAAATTACCAAAACATATCCATACCAATAATTTCGCTTCCGATCACATAACAGCAGTGGTACCGAGTTGTAGGCGTCATCGCTTCCAGCTTTGAGCGAGACGAGTATAACCTTGGTGTACTTCTTGACGTGACGCAATGTTTCGACCGAAACTGGCACCAGGGGGCTTCTCAAGTTAAAAGGTTCTTCTCCCCTCAGTCTATCTCCAGATCCTAAGATCAACCTGTCCGATATCCACAAGGAAGCAACTTAGGTCCGCTCCAATATATACATTGCTGATATCCCTCTAAATCTGATCCATCGCTAGACGACGTTTTTATCCTCACATCCTCCAACATTCAATATTAGATATTAAACCATATTCATCAATGGACCGAAAAGTGGAGAACGAAAATTAATCCAAATAAATTTGCATAAATTGCAACCAGCCGTTGCTCACCGATGTGCGACATAACCAATAGTCTGCTTTAACAACATACCGACTGCAGGCATAGTTTCTATGTACATTTCTCGATAAAAGACTGACACGTAACCCTTACAATAAACTGGAAAGGCTGGAATTGGTTACAAACATCTTATAAGTATGCTAGAAAAACGGGTAAACTGTTAATGGTGCTGCGAGTTATCTGGTCTTACGGAATAGAACTGTGGGCAGTTAAAAATTTTCCGTAAGGTTTGCTCCTCACTACGTACAGACCATCACCCTGCGCAACAACACCTCCAGATTCCTTTGGTCAAACAACTCATCCTTTCCCGCCTAAGCAAAAGTCCAAACCACCATGAGGATACACACTAAACCTATTGTCTTTCAATTAATTAAGGCTTTTATTTGAGGTAATAAAGTCGCTACCACGAGCGGGATTCGAACCCGCGATATTCGGCTAGATACGCTGCTGCTCTATCCACTGGAGCTATCGTGACCTCCATCCACTCGGACACCAACTTCCCATCGCAACGCCTCCTTTTTGCCATTTTTCAAGCGGACCTCGATAACTGGTGAAC
Source organism: Cimex hemipterus (assembly GCA_039619505.1). Lineage (NCBI taxonomy): Eukaryota > Metazoa > Arthropoda > Insecta > Hemiptera > Cimicidae > Cimex > Cimex hemipterus. Next base: position 14,986,193 of record CM077103.1, on the reverse strand, counting down.
TAAACTGAATTGTTAAGCAAATACTTACAAAATCTCGCCAACCATCCCTAAACAATAATCTGTTTTTTAATCGGTGCCAACGGCAGTGACTAAAATTAGAACCAAATCAACTGTGGTTAACTGGCCAAGAAGTTAAAATTTCACAACACAGCAGGCTCCAAGAGGAAATGTCACCATATGAAGTGATGCTTTTGTATTAAGCTATAATTAATTTTTATGTATTGGCAATTCATAACATTTCATTAATTAAGGTTTTTAAGTTGCGTTAAAAAAGTCAGTGTCATGAGCCGGATTCAAACCTGCGGCTAAACACGCCCTGCGCTACCACTTGAGCTATCGTGCCATAGAACAGCGGCGTATTTAGCCGAAGTTCGTGGGTTCGAATCCCTCTTGTGACACTGACTTTTTTATCACAACCAATGCCTTACATAAAAGTTAATTAATTGAAAGAAGTTTTTTAGGCAATCGGACCCCGGAATATAATGGGATTAAATTTAATTGTACTGAAAAAATAAATTTGCAACATTCTTCAATTATATTGTTTGTATAATAATGAACCTTGTTTGCCTTGTTTATTACCATTGTAGTTATACCATATCAAATTAATATTTATTTTTAATAAAGATAAGAATATTGTTTTCGTTAATTTTATGTGTGTAAACGACTTCCCACGAGCGATTCAGTGAATTATCGTGTTAACGACTCGTGGTAAAAAATGTAAATTGTAAATGAGAACATCCCATTCTTTTCTAATTACGATAATTCAATCTTGGTACAATCAGCTGCAAATTAAATATATGCAATTTAAAAAAAGAACACGTAGAGATAATTATGTCATTCTGGGCTAAAAATCTAATGTTTTAAAATTAGTTATGGTGATTTTTACCCTGATTATTTTCCGGTGGGTAATTTTCATCTGGTTATCTGACGCACTCGCGACTATAAAATACGAACGAAGGGGCGACAGCCAACGAAGGGAATAAAAATTACAATAAATAATGTGTATATCTATACGCGTTACGTCATTTTCCGATAGAGGCCCTGATTTAGCCAAGGTCTGAGTGGATATTGGGCGGAGAGATTTTCAGGGTCGATCCTGCAAACCGTCGACGCAGACTGCTTGGGGTCTGCGTAGCCTTCCGAGTGGATAAAACGAAAAAGTCGAAGCCGAACGAAGGCCGAAGTCCCGGGCCTAATTACGAGATACCCGGTCTTTAATAATCTGCCAGTTAACCCAACCTAAAATTTGAACTCAACTGTCTCTCGCGAATTTTTCCCACTATTAACCGGTCCAATTAATCTCAGGACTGATGAAAATCAGGCTCGAGTCGTCCGAGGACCAGGGCCCTTTTCATCAAACCCCGCCGACGCGAAGAACAGATTTATTGCAAGAGTGAAATTCACTAAATAAGACGTCATTTTATTTCAGGTTACAGATTAATTTCGAACATTTACGTATCTTCCTGAGCGCAGGGGAGTGAAACATAGTTTTTGATCAGCCACAGTGACAGGTTCTATGTAGAATCTCGTCTGTCTTCTCGTAGGACGGACTGGGACAATTTGAATTTTTCAAAAACGGAAGGGTCCAAGGGGACTGGCTTTTTAATTAGAAGCGGCGTATTTTTACAGACCTCGGAGTGAGATATTCATCAAGAAAGAAAGAATGTCTTGGCTGTGAGCATTCGAAATTGCTGCAGATGGATCTATAAACCCGAGAGGGCCCGGGTCTGGATATGGAAATTAGTCCCTCTCTCCCGAAAAACCGATTAGAATCAGTTCCTGCACCAACAAAGACGAGAGTTTAACGTCTTCCGAAGTTCTCCGTCCCATTTCGGCAACTAAATTTACTTCAAAGAGCTTCAACCGTTCCTCTGGTAACAAACAAAAACTAGTTTATTTTAACTAAATAACATTCCTCAACAAAATTCCTAACCTAAAGCTATTTTATATAGTTGTATGTAAAACGAATTTTTCTTTAAACTGAAAAGACTGCCAGTATGTTTAGTCCATTCACTAGTTATCGTGGCCTGCTTGACCAATTAATATCATTCAATCAATTAAGTTTTTTTAGTGGAGAAAAACGTCAGTGTCAGAGCGGGATTCGAACTCACGACCTTCGCCTTGATACGCCGCTGTTCTACCACTTGAGCTATCGTGACTTTGATCACCCCCCCCCCGACACTAACGTCCCACCTCAAATTCAAAAGGCGCGGCGTATCGAGCCGAAGGTCGTGTGTTCGAATCCCGCTCTGACACTGACCTTTTTATCCTAACTAAAAAAGCTTAATTAAAAGTATGTTTAGTCTTGTGACTTTTCTACATAAGCTCCTGCTCACTATTACCAAAAGTGACGAAGCAAAATAGGACTATTAGATACACTATTATCTTCAAGTTTAATTAAGAATGAAAAAATTCCTTACTTATCTTCTAATTGATTGACTGATTGAAGCATGACTAAAAATGGATAATTGAGCCTAAACAAACCACTTTAAACGCTATATTTTTGTATAGCACTAATTTGCATATAAACAATTGATTCAACAATATTTGTCCAATTAAGCTTCATAAACAGGAATATGATTGCTATCGAATTGAAAAGTAATTTAACCCACAAAAATACTTAATTTGGTAATTAAAAACTAATAATAGGTATAATTATGTATACAAAGATTGTATAAAAGTCAAAAATAAGAAAATGTACCTATTATGTTCATGGATGTAGCACAGCTTTTTGATAAGGTCTGAACCCAAGCATACTTTATACAAATAAACATTTCCTACCAACTAATTTAACTTCATGCTGAAAACCTACGTAACAGTCCGCTTCTTCAGGGTCAGACCAACGAGTTCTCGTAATTCAGAACGATACAAGCCGGCGTCGCACAAGGGAGCAGTTTTGGTCCCATCCTTATTATCACAATTTTTTTTTACAATGGATACCAGGACTGGAGGAGTTCCCTCCTGAGCCTGCACCTTATTGTCCCAGGCTCCATATTTTTGGGAGAAGGCTTGCAACACATGTGAACATGAGCCACCGTTGTACCAGTGTTCTTCCATCGAAGAAACTCATTTTTGATGGGGGTTGGGACCAGGTTCAGGGTCGCTGAGATCCGGTCCCGCCACTTCCATTGATGAGTGCGCCGTGTCAATTTCTTTCAATTGCCCTTTCTTTCATTGGTCACACCGGTCCCCCCTTAGGCGTCAGAAAAATTCCAGAGGCGACGATGGGGATCGAACCCACGACTGCGGGATCTACTAGCCGAGAGTCTGACGCCTTAACCACTCGGCTACCGCGGCTACCCTATAGTACTACACTGTTCATCTACCCGCAATTTTGTCTTTTAAATCTTTTGACTAACCTAACTCCAAATTCCAAGAACACCTTGAGGTTATCAAATTCTGATGCAAAAAGTGGGAGACGAGAATTATCGAAGGAAAATGTACTCGATGTACGTTCACATTGGAAAAGAAAAAAAATCTTGCCCTTTACTGAACATCTTCGACAAAGAGATACCGACTTCCATCAGGGCAAATACTTAGGAATGTACAAGAGCAGACTGACGCGGAATCCCAAGAGATTTGAACAACTCCGGAGGCTTCTAGGGCCAAAGGTCTTGAAAATCAACACTAAACTAACCTTATATAGGACTTTACTGCGACCACTATGTTGACATACGGAACTGTGCGTGTTCTTCTAAGCCATCCAACATCCAGCGCATCGAATCTTTCCAATTAAATGTCCTCATACATATCCTCAAAGCTACTACGTCTCTAAACTCACTATCCACAACGATCAACATTCCTTTTGTGAACGAACTGGCCAGTTCCCGATTCTAAAACTCTCCTAACCCTATTGCTCAAACCCTACCTACACACGCTCATCCCATTTATCCAAATAGAATCAACCGTTTTAAATGGACTATGTCAAATTTCATAAAATTATCAAACTCATTTTGGTGTAAAGCTTTTTTTTGTAGCGTTAAATAAAATTTGAGCCGTTTTATTGGTTTTTCTATAGCTGCTTTGTGCCTCTTTGGTTTTGTGTGCATTAAATTATCGTTATTCGGAGGACAGCCAAGCATAAATGGGAATTTCAGTCTTCCAAGAATTTTTTTCCTATCTGCAAACGTATGAACTTATCTACACACATTCAGGTTAATTTTCAATAACAATAATACAATGTAAAGTTACGTGCATAAAATTTATTCCAGACAGGAAAACAGTATGTACGTAACAATACATCAAAATTTAGCCACCAAAGCTCAACATCAAAACAAATGATAAAGAAATATTTGAGCATAAAAAGATAAAATTTATTAAAAAAAAGATAAATTAATTCCACAGTTAGAAGTAGATGGTGATGAATTATCGAAGTTTCTAGTTCTCAAAGACCATTTTTATAGTAGGGTGGTCACGTTTTTCCACTGCGAGAAATGTAGGGTCCATTGCTTGATATTCTATGATCGATCTTTTCGTCAGATATTTTTCTAATTTTTCTATTGTCCATCACTGATTTTCTTTTCTTTTATCCTTTTCTGTGGTCGCTTTAATGAGTACTTCAAATCCTTCATGAGGAGTACTTAACCGCGAATGAGCGAAAGCTCGGATAACGAAAATCTTCTGTACATGGAAGAAATCGATATACAGCCTCCGAGGAACGGAACTAGCGGGAAAAAATTATATCGGCCCGCTTTAGTATTGGTATATTCACTTAATAAAACGAACCGGCGGCGGATCACGAATTTCGTGTGCGCTCTTCCTACGTGTGTCTAATTAATTTGAAGGCTTTTAATAAATTTAACAGTCGCCGGTCTTAAATAAGCATTGTGAGTCAGTGAATTTCCATCCGTTTGCGTCTCAAGAGACGATATTTCATCGGTTCGAACGTGCAACGAATAATAGAATCTGGCTTCCGGTTATTTTAATTTCGACGTTCTGAATGATTACAACTAATTTTTACTTCGCCCGGAACAGAAACAGCGATTTATTTAGCCGTAGCCGAGAGCCGAACATGGATCAGGAATGGGTGGCTCGACGTAGGAAATAGAACATGGGGCTTAACACGATTTCTTTATGACGAAACCGTTTAAACTCAGAACTAGGATAGCTTAATCTGAATGATGTTTGCTTTGAATCTTCTTTATTTTATTAACAAGGGTTCGCAACAGCAGAGGCCATATAAACCCTCAGGGTGCCCGGTGTTTTTGAGAAAAAGCCCATTTGTAAGTATGTCGGTTTCGAATGCAGGGCCGCTGTACTCGAACCCGGGACGCCCCTTGAATATTTTTATATACTGGAAAAAACTATAGTAAAACGGTGTTTTGGGTCTCTGGACTCAACTTGCTGCAATTTTTCGGCGGTTGGGTGAAAAATAATATATTAACATGTAAAAATTAGAATTAAGCGAACACGATAACGCTCGTTGATTCAAAAAGGATTGATTTTTATTTAGAAGTCAAATGCAAGTCCGAAGAAAATGATTCTCGATTTGACAAAACATCGAATTTTAACGGTTATTAGATAAAATTGACAAAGCAAAATCCATTACAGTTTGTGGTCGGATTGAGCAATTAACATTTTTAAATTAATTGATATGTATGAAAGGTATTTGTTAAGATATAAAAGTCAGTGTAAGGAGCGGGATTCGAACCCACGACCTTCGGCTAAATACGCCCCTACTCTACCACTTATATCGTTACTTCGATCCGCTCGGACACCAAATTCCCATCTTTGATTCGAGAGGTGAGGTTGAGATGCGGATGAAAGCACGATAGCAAAATTGGTAGAGCAGCGGCGTATTTAGACGAAGGTCGTGGGTTCGAATCCCACTCGTTACACTGACATTTTTTATCTAACCGAAATGTTTCTTGCACTATGATATGACAGTTTGATTGTTCTTTGTGCCACGGTTTTAAAACAAGCCGAAAACAAGAAAATTAAAGAGTAAAATTGAAATCCATTAATATAATTAGAGAGGAATTAACCCGTTTATTATTCTAGCTTTCCTGACGCAATTCTGACTTAATTTATGGAAAGTTCAACTCATATAATCAATTGATGTAAGAGAATTTGTACTATTTATCTCCTTCAGAGAATGGTACGACATTTTAATTTTAAAGAATTTCCTGAGAGCTCGTCCACTCTTCGTTTTTACCTTGGAGCTTGCAAAAATGAAATCGTCAATCCTGGAATTTACCTGAAACAATTGAAAACTTACATTAGTCATGTTCAGATTTAATTATTAGTAAGAATCGTGCTCGTCGTTCAACAAAAAGGTGAATGTATATACAATACATAGCAATTAAAGAGCGCTGACAAATAGAACATAAGGTCCTAATATGACATTTTATCCAACTTTCGAGTGAGGTTAAAGTATAATTTCAAAGAGAATACTAGCGAAAAAATGTTGCTATAAGGGAGATACGTTAGCGTAAACGGCAAAGTGAAGGTGCATAGATTTAATGGAAAGCTATCTTAAATAGCGTCCTTGTTAAAGGACAACGTTAAAGACAAGAAAGTAGTGTTTTATTACATACATTGTAAAATATAAAAAAATAACATAAATATATTAAAACTGTTTATTTCATAGTAAATATTATTCAAGAACGTATGTGTATTTTGTGTTTTACCATAAAAATATTAGCTGTTTTATTTACATTCAAGCAGGACGACATCTAGAAATAAAGCAGTCTTCAATAAAGCGAAAATTGTGAAAAACAAACCCTATGGTTGAGCCGCCTAAATCTTTTTTTTACTTTTTTTTACAACTGCTTTCGTCGACGCAACAAGTAAAACAAAAAAACATTTACAAATAAACGTAATGAGAGTAGCATGAAAGCTTGAACAGCTACCACCCAATGAGGGTAGTCGTTACATCAATGCGATGAGCGAGATGTACTCCGTCATAGGAGACCGATGGCAAGTGTTAAGGTTGTCGAGAGGCCACCGACACTTCAGTCTTCTGTTGGGATTGGGTTCGGGATGGAACTTTATGTAGAGGCATTGGGCGAGCTCGGCAACTGGAGGGACATTTAGGTTGGTATGGAAACATAGAAAGGGGCGTTGACTATTGATCTGAGGATTTTGGATTGAAAGGATTGGATTCGATGGAGCTTAGAACGTTTAACAGTCCCGTGAAGGTTCAAGTCCGTACGTCCAAACGAGCGCTAGGATGGGTAAAGTTTCCTTTTGTTTATAAGTGGCAGTTTTGATCGTTGTCGAGTAGTTTAAGCATGAAAAATCGTATGTTACACTCTGGGGCTTAAGTCGTGAACAGTGGTTGCATATCAGTCGTTTGTCCAGGTGGAGTGCTGAGTCACTTAAATCTAATTGAAAAGTGCACAATTCTAAGCGCAGGTATAGTATGTGGTTGTATTGATGGTGTAAGTTAAATGTTTTGTTTGGTGTTAGTTTTTCGTAGAATTATTCTATTGAGAGATTATGAATAACGTTTCCACTATTTCGTTCGGTATACTTAACGTCTTCCCACTTTTTTGCATAACGAATTATGCTTGTAGTAGGTTGATAGTAGGGGAGTTTGTAGTAGGTTGATGTTATTGATATTCCCATGTTGCTGACGTTAGTTTGTAGAAGTTGTTAATTGTAGAAGCTTTAATGTACCAAGTAAAGATTAATTACTGGGCGATTCGGGTAAGTTCAATTTAAAATGAATAAAGGACGAAAATTGTCAAAAATTCATAGAAAACAACTTTTAGCTTAACTTAGCTATCTTAGCAAAAACTAAAATATTACAGCGCAGTTAGATGACCATAGACATACATATAACGACTGCCTCTTAAATTTTAGCTTTTAAATTACATTTTGGCTATTCGATCAAAGGGTCAGTTTTACAAAATTGCTGTGGATTTTTGGAAGATCGATGAATTTCTAGGTAACTGTCATTTCCCGCTTGTTTTTAAATAATACCGCTAAATATTTTAATATGGTTCATGAAAACTTGTAATAAAAAATTATTTAAAAAACTGATCTATTATATTTCTACATGTATGGTTTTAATTGGACAATATCTTCAAAGAAATAACTACTTACCGTCACCCTTTAACAAAGCACGCACCAACTATGAGACAAACTACGTAGACGCTAGTTCAGATAGCGTTCCGTTAAATCATCTGCGCATGCGCACATCAGTCAATTTACAGGTATCGTTCACTCTAACGCAAAATCCCCCCCCCCATTATGATAAACTTTTTTTACGAGGTTCGCAACAGCAGAGGTCATATCAGGGTGCCGGTGTTTTTGAAAAAAAGCCCATTTGTAAGTATTTCGGGCTGGAATGCAGGGATGGGGATTCGAACCCGAGACCTTTACCTTAAAGTGATGAGCACCATGTCAAAGGCTAAACCTTTGCGTTTGCGGCCACCGACGCCCCCATAAATTTTAAGAATTATCAGCCAATACTCGTTGAAACTATAAATCAAGCGTACTGTATTTGTAATGCTACAACACAATGTAGCTAAAGTGAACCAAAGGAAGTTTTGCGTTCGTTGGAAAACCACAAAGCAACATACTTCAAATGAATGTGGTAGTAATGACCCTCCCGTCTTGTTTTTACTTATTTGTCTTTGGTCTACCGCATTTTCCACGCATTTTAGTCGACGAAGAAATGCATCTGAAATAGCTAGATAGTCCGTAGATGTTTGTTTGGTTTTAACACGTATCGACCTAGAAAGTGCACGTCCTTCTCAATTATGGTCATCATCTCAGAGCGTTCAACTTTCCCAGTGTACAAATAGTGTCTGGTGGATTATTCAACCAATTGTATCGCTTTCAAACAATTTAATTGTGCATTTAATCAAGTATTATTATTAGTACTTATTAAAATGGCCAATGATCACTTTTTTATGCCACATTATTATGATAAGACACGATGAAACTTTAGTAGAGATGTAACATTCACCGAGCTTTCACATAAAACCAGTACAGGAAATATGTATTAAGATGGCTTGTTTACGACCAACTTACAACAATCAATCAATGAATACTACATACCAAATCTATCGTGTCTGTATTAATAAATTTTATGAACTTTTTCTGTAGGAAGATTTTCGTTACGTGGAGCAAATCCTGTCATACACGAAAATTGTAGTATAAACAAAAAAAAAGCCACAATCCAATCAATAAATAGATAAAAATACAAACTATCTGTATATATATTTTATTGACAACCATTTTTCGCTTAACCGGCCAAGTTGTACATCAGCAAATTTTACAGGAAAAATCACGTTTAGAACCATAATGTTACAATAAAATAGGGAAATAGGCAGAGAAGAAAAATAAAAGGACAGCACATAAAAATAAAAATAAACATAGCAGTATATATGTTACGTATAGGCAAAAGGAGGGAAAATTCAAAAGATAGGGTTTAGGGAGACGAAGTTACGAAAACTCAAGTGGTAGAGCAACGGCGTATCTAGCCGAAGATAGTTGGTTCGAATCCAGCTCGTGACACTGGCTTTTTTATCTCAACTAAAAACCTTAATTAATTGAAAGATATTAATTGAGCAAGCCGACCACGAAATCTAGTGAATACAGTAGTATATTGAACAACGGAACAGGCGAGAAAAAAATTGTTTTATCAATAAAAATCAAAGTGATACACATATATATTTCACGTGCTACGTGGTTGAAGGGACGTTTTCCTTCATACTCATTAAGTCTTTGACTTGTATATATTTTTGCAAAAAAGAATAATTTATTATTGCAATAACAACAGAATAATACAATAAATAAACGACATAGGAAGGAGGGACACCTCAGACACAGACTTTATTTCGAGAAAATGATCTAATAACGAACACGCTGCATTACTACCTGGATAAGATGGATGACTCTATTATAGAATTTTTGAATGATTTTAAAGAGTGAAGGTCTCGCTGAAATTGTTAGACCTCCAGGAATACACGTTGAACCAAAGATATATGAGTATTTGGAGTACGTGGTGGACCATGAGTCCATCAAGTGTTTTAATTTAGCCCTTATTTCTGAACACCAAATAATTAACGTGTTTGACCCAGTTTTCTCCGTACACACTGCTGATTGTTGTGGTTTAATGTAAGTTATAACCTTCATTTAAGGTATTGGTTGAAAATTTAAAGCTAATGTCACGTGCGGGATTCGAACCCACGACCTCGGACACCAACTTCCCATCTGAATTTTTCAAATGTCAAATGGGTTCGAATCCCGCTCGTGACAGTAGCTTTTTCATTTCAACCTATACTTTACGTAAAGATTAATTAATTGAAAGAAATTATTTCGACAGTCGGACCCCGAAGTATAATGGATTTTGTAAGTTATAACGTTTGTTGTACTAATCTTTGATATTGTTATTTATGGCTTTCCGTTTTACTTTGATTGACACAATTTTTCTTTTAGCTGATTATATAAATAAACGTTTATCTGAAATTATGGGGAATAAAATTCACATTAGATTTGAAGTGAGTTGTTTTCACGGTTCACTTTTCGCTATCTGTAGGGACTTGCTTCAGGGCACCTTTTTAACGCCTGTAGTTCCTTAATCGGAACCATCGACGCGTGCAGAAGTGTCGACATAATTTTTATATTCGTTCGAGCCATTATTTAAAACAGTTTTAACGTCCGAAGCGTGGCCGTGCCGTCGTAAAAATCCGGATCACTAATAGTCGCATCTGGGTCGCAAGGCTACTGAATAATGGTGTTAGGAGAAAAGCTTTTTGTGAGTCGGATCCTATCAGGTCGCGGGAGTAGTTAATATGCTCGGTCCGCCCTGTACTACAATGGGTATCGGGATGCTTCCACGTATTTAGTACAACCATGTAGAATAAAGTTGAGGAGAGGGCAACAATGGTCTCCGGAGAATTTGACCTGCGCCGGAGTGGGTCGACTCTGAGTATGGTAAATAATTGCCCACGCCGTGACTGCTTGCTCGGATGAAGACACACCCGTGTACCAGAATTATCCTGTGTAAACTGTAACGGTAAAATGATGCGGGGACAAGGCCTCATAGAGGGCATTACTCGCACCATCCGACTGTCCGGACAAAACCGGGCCCCGAGTAATGAGACTCGGATTTTAACGTTCAAAACTTCGGAGTGAATTATTTATCGTGACTGCGTGCAACGGGATTGATTTTACGACGACAATTTAATAAACTGTCGCGAATGATAAGGTCGATTAATTCAAACATCAGTTCAACCACAAAACTACCCGTTCAATGCGTTACCACATAAACATGGCCGTTTCACAAATAATGTTTTTTATTTATTGTCTGCTGTCGGACTTCAACTCTTGAAATGGCTCAGATCCTAGAAATGAAGACGTGTTTTGCTTAAGAAGACCATCAAAAGGATTTAAAACGACTTAAAACCTCAGGCAATTTATCAATAAGCATATTTGTAACGAATAGGATTTCTACTTGACGGAAAAGAAGTCCCCCTCGCGACAAGGCAATTTATAAGATTATTATAAACCATTTTATATTCAAAGAGGCCGACATCGTCTCTAATCCTAGGGACTACAAAATAGGAGGGTATTTTCGAGGTTTTTTCGATTCGACACAAATCGTTTGCCGGTGTTTTCCGACGATTCGGCGTTACGGCAAATTCACCGCCTCATCGGCCAATGTCGCCTGTACTGTTAGACGTAATTGAGACGAAGTTTTAGATGTCACTCTTATTGAATCTAACCGATTCGAAAACGAAAGAATCTATACATATTTTCCACTTCACACCTATTTACCTCGGTCGTTTACTTTTGAGGCTTGTCTGACGACTCTATCGGGCCTATTCATTGTAAACAATGACTGAATGAAAGCCACACGGCAAAATTGTGTCAACTGCACAACGAGACATTTTTGACAAAATAATGGGACCATTTTCAAAAGTCTACAGTTGTTTAATGTTATTGTCAGACATCGGGTGAAGAAAAAAATGTAGCTGAATAGATTTCGAACCATAGAACCACACTTTAACACATTGCCGTATGCATATTTTTAAAATCGATTTAACTTAAGCCATCGGAAGTTTTCACTCTATATACTAAACTGATTTTCGTTATGCAGTGTCTCCATGTCTTTTACAAATAGCATTGAAGACCACTTGAGGTCTAATTTGATGTATGGTCAGTATTATAGGCCAGGGGTATCTTAACATTTGTACCTGATATTAGCCTCGAATCTGAAATGGGAAGTTGGTGTTCGAGCGGATGATATCACGATAGCTCAAGCGTTGGAGATCGAGTGGCGTATCTAGCCGAAGGTCGTGGGTTCGAATCCCGCTCGTGACACTAACGTTTTCGTTTCAACCATTACCTTACATAAAGATTAATTAATTGAAAGAAGTTATTTGTCGAGTATACTGTTTAGGATGCCACTTTGAGATGGCCAAATACATAGGCCAGACCATGCAAAGGCTAAAAAATGGAATGTATGGACATAAACATAACTGAAAAGATCCAAGGAAATTGTTAAACGGGTTGTCACAACACTGGGCACAGTTTTGATTTTGATAACATTCACGTGTTGCATAAAGTATCCTCAGAGGAAAGAAGACTAAAAGAGACTTTGTACATTAACGTGGAAAAGAAGAATTGTAATGTGGAAAATGATTTTCAAAAATCAGAGACCAACGTATTCCGTTTTTTTTTTACAATTTTTAAGAGATAGAGGACGTCACAGGTGTTTCTCGTGTCCTTCCCAAAGTTATAGCTGATAGTAATCGTTCGGTTAGACTTTTCAATTGTGCACGTATAATTATTAAGACTTACCATTCCTGTTTTTGCAAAATATTTTTACTACAAATTTTGTTTAAAACAAAAATATGTATGGTAAGTATTTACCTGTGCCACAAAAGATAATTGTTTGTTTTTATAATGACTGTTAATTTATTGGAAAATATAGACCCTGATGATGACCTTGAAGTTTGGCAAAGTTGGAATTTTGTTTTTTATTCTACCCCTTGGTCATAATACTGATCATACATCAAATATAAATCAGAAAAATATTTATTATTTTTCTATATATTTTGCTTAAATTGGCCGATTACACGATATTCGGACTTGGAAGAGTTGTCACTCAGGGAATGGTTGACCCTAGGATCTGCACATCGGGGAATTCACGTGCCAGATGCCCGGGAGATTGTCTCTTCCTTACTAACGAGGGCGTTCGACAGCTCATTTCAGCCCCAAACATGCAAATTATAATCTAGCCTAATACAACTTCCATAATGCAGTATACATTCATACATGTATATAAATTCATACATTGCCCTCAACTTGATTAGACAGTGGAGAATTCGTTTTTCCTCAAACGAATTTTTTTAAATTTCTGTATCAATAATTTATTTTTTATTGCTATTTTATTTTTATATCAATAATGGACTCTAAAATAGGATTGATAAGGTGATTTTATAATTATTCCGCAGTCAACCCTGGATACTTCTGCTGTAGGGGCGATGATGACGCTTTATTTTACTGTCATCTCTTTACCATTCACACTAATAAATACACTCACTCTAACAAAACACATAAAAAAACCCTATATACAATACAAAATAATAATAAAATAATTGCTACTGTACACCGAGCACCATTTTTAATTCTAAATAGTTAGGGTTTTTGCAAAATTTGTAATAATATATACATTTATTTATCTTAATGTTGGAAATTTATTTTTAAATTACTGTAACCACAAAAATATTATATTGTAAACATGTATTATTTTATATACCATACGAATAAATAAATATATCTTAAAATCGGTAGCAGGCCTACACGTTCTCTGTAAGGAGCCAGGCTTCGATTATGTGGAACCCATCAAGCTATAAGATATACCTTTCTTAATTGTTGATGTTGTTTTGTTGCTGAGATATTTCCACTATTTTTGTTTAATTCGGTTTAACTTTTTTTGTAACTATTTTTACAACGAGGGTTCGCACCAGCAGAGGTCAATATCAGCCCTCGGGGTGTTGGTGTTGAATAAAAGAAAAAAAACCGCTGGTTTCGAACCTTGGACCTTTACCACACAGTGATGAGCGCCGGATCATCTTCTTAACTTCCGACCCCCGCTTAACTATTTAACGAACATCTCTTTCTTCTTACAAAAGCCAAAAAGTCTTACTTTGCATTAGATCTGTAAATTTTTTCCGATAAGAGGAAGTTACTTCCCGAAAAATGCAGCATTAAATGAAATACATTCTGTACCAAATTATGTTTACACCTTCGCCCGGAAATAAATGACATTAAACAGAGAAACCGTGTTACTTTCTGTTTTATTGTTGTCTAATCGCGGGATATTTTTCATGGAAGAGGGTTAGCCATCTAAGCTGTTAACTAATCTAATTTTAATTCCGTCCATTGGACAAATCCGCGTTAAAGATGAATCCAGAAGGACTTGATCAATCGCGTATCTTTAATTAGCTAGTTGGGCAAGCAAGGCAGGAGAAAACACAAAAACTAGGCTGACTAGTATGGTAGCGCACGATTAAACTACATGTTCATCACTTCACGAACAAGTAAGACCGTTTCTTTAATTCTGAATAATATATATGAACTGAGTTGGAACGAAAACGGCATATTTTTTTTCAGAATAAAGGTCATATTTGATCTCGTTCTGTGTAAGTTCAAACTATCTTCTTACTTCGTTATATTTAAAAGATTGATAATTTACAATGCTATTGCTGCTGCTGCTGCAATGCTAGTTTTTTTACTAATTTATTAATTGAATCAAAGCTACTTTTTTCAGCTTTATATATATATATATATATAT
>CM077103.1:14952367-14971035 GCA_039619505.1 Cimex hemipterus | reverse complement strand
TATATATATATATATATAAATATTACTTTTTTAAGGCAAACGACTTGCTAACTAAAGCATTTTAATTTATTATAAATAATTTGAAATTGTTGGCTATTTCGTCTACGGTCTACGAGGTGAACTTTTTATTAGCTTGATCATTTAAGATCACCGTGGTCTTCCTATCATCGTTTTTTCTCAGACACATTTGGCCATCTTCAATGGTGCGTTTGTACTTGATAAATATTAACTATTTTCGATAGCTTTCTCAAATTTATTGGAATTTATAATGAGATTTAGGGTAATAAACTGCAATGCCCAACATTTAAATTAGAAAAATAGCACCCTTAAAAAAAAAAGAAATGTTATTGTGTTTTGTTTCTTACTATTGTCATGCAGAATTAGTTTATTTATCATAATTGAGTGGAAGAATAAAAGGATAAGGATGAGCCTATACTCATGCTGACACTGTCGCTAGACTGACTCCCCATATTATTATTATTATTAGCCATACAATCCTATGGGGAATTTTTAAATTATGGAAAAACTCACAATTCTAATATAAAAAAAAAAAAAAAAAAAAAAACAGAAATGAATTTTATAATTTTATTAAATTTTATGTAATTTAAAATGGACATTTTGCCTACTTTTGGCCTTCCAAATTAAGAATTTAAAAATAAGATTAAAGTCGATTTTTTTAAAATTTGTGTAAAAATTTATTTCTATAACAAATTAATTTTACGTGAATTTTCAAGCTGGCATTGAGTGAAATGATAATAATAAATTTTTTGAAAGTTCAGTCAGGCCTATAAGTTCGTTTTTATTATTTTCAATTATAATTTCAAACTTATAAGCGATTTTTTAGGAAAGATAAATATTTTTTAAACTTGTTTTCTGAACTAATAATTACAAGTGATAGTTAAAATTTTAAATCCTTTATGTATAAACTGTTAGAAGGAATATTGACTACACCAAGGACTAATCAAAATGGGCGTAATGTACGCAGGTTTGGTACGACTGTATATGTACAGACATTTTTTATTTTTCTGCTATATTATAATTTGCATGTTACTCCAGCTACAAAACAATATCTTCAATTAAGAAAGGTAGATCTTACAGCTTGATGGGTCCCACTTAATAGAAGCGTGCCTCCTTACAGAGAACGTGTAGCCCTGCTACCGATTTTAAGATTTATTTATTTATTCCTATGGTATATAAATTAATACATATTTACAACATATAACATTTTTGTGGTTACAGTAATTTAACAAATACTTTTTCCACGTACAAAATTATTCTTACAACATTAAAATAAATAAATGTATATATTAGTACAAATTTTAGTAGAAAATAAAAAAAAACCTCACTATCTAGAATTAAGAAGGGTTCTTGGTGTACAGTAGCAAATGTTTTTTGTGTGTATTGTATGTTGTTTGAGTGAGTGTATTTATAAGTGTGAACGGTGAGGGGATGATAATAAAATAATGCGTCATCATGGCTTCTCCAGCAGGAGTGTCCATAATTAAAAAATCACCTCATCGATCCTAATTTAGAGTCGATTATAGATATAAAAATAAAACAATAATAAAAAGTAAATTATTGATATAGAAATAAAAAAGTTCGTTTGAGGAAAAACGAGTTCTCCACTGACTAATCAAGTCAAGCGCAATGTAAGAATTTATATACATGTACGAATGTATACTGCATTATGGAAGTTAGGCTCGATTATAATGTGCATGTTTGGGGCTGAAATGAGCTGTCGAAAGCCCCCGTTGAAAGTTAACCCCATTGATGGGGAAGCGACTATCTCCTGGGCATATGGTTAAAGGGGGATACTACCGACCCAGTCCCGGAAATATAGATCCAATGGTTAGCTGATCGGGGAGTGACAACCTTTCAAAGTCCTTAGAAGCTCTCCAGATTTTCCTTAGATTGTATATTATCTATGGACTTGCTGGTTGTCTAAATTTGGACGATAGATACGACTCTTGAAAACGTACTGAACACATACGGGAAAAACAACCCAACCACTGTATCTTGGTTCATCTTAGAAGCAACTGAAATAAAGATGTCAACACTGACCTGTACGTTAGGAACAAAGTACTCAGTCATAAATCACTTAACATTACATCCACAGATAAGCAATGAGAATCGATAAAAACCCATCGATTGATTAAAAGGAACGCCTCCATTGATGTTTGTACAATTATCGATCCTTCATATCGATGTTTTTAGTACTCATTACTAAAACCACTTAAATTATTATAAGTTATAATATGCGTCATTTATTTTTATGTGCCACTTTAGAAACATAAGTTAATTTTCAAAAATTCACCATTTCTGACTCTTTATTAGGAATTTGATTATACTTATCAGAAATTCACTAGTTTTCGTGGTCTGCTTGACCAATTAATGTATTTCAATTAATTAAGGTTTTTAGTTGAGATAAAAAAGTCAGTGTCACGAGCGGGATTCGAACCCACGACCTTCAGCCATTTTCCATTTTTCACCCAACAAAACACCTAGGCTCAGAGCTTACATTTGCAATGGCAAAAAGGAGGGAAAATTTGGTTGAGAGGGGAAGTTGGTGTCCGAGAGGATTGAAGTCACGATAGCTCTAGTGGTAGAGCAGCGGCGTATCTAGCCGAAGGTCGTGGGTTCGAATCCCGCTTGACACTGACTTTTTTACTCAACTGAAAACCTTGAAACATCAGGAATTCTGTTTTGCCTCTGGTTCCATTTAAAATTATATAAATGTATATCTCTCGATTTCTTAGATGCTTCTTTTGATTAAAAACGTCTATCGTTACAGTATGTTGTGTTTGTGAATTGTATTCTAATACCTCTCAGTTTTTCCTTGCCCGTCGTTATTGTGGAGAAAAGGTTAAGTTCAAAACATTGATCGGCTGCCGGTGGCCTACCATTGATGTTTTCAAAATTGATATCACACTGTATCTTTCGATTTGCACTCTACAGGCGATTTTTCTTTGTATTTTGGGCCAAAGCAAGCATTTAAATAAACTGGAACAATTTCTTCTATATATGTAGTTTCATCGTGCAATATGACAAGTGTGGCGTAGAAATTTGTCGTTTGTTGCACCTACATTTCATTTTTATCAAGACAAAACAAACATTATGAGCGTACTTGCGACGAGGAAGTGACGTCCGGACACCGATTTACAGGAGAGGCAGGACAGACATCACAGAATCGGATTTACTGCGAGAATGGGACAATGGGTCATCCGGCGAGGTACCAATAACACGTGGTTCGGCCGAGGAACCGACTATTATGCAAATGCTTTCCCCCCCCTGAATATTTGAGTAGTGACCCAACTGGTTTCTTCCTCGCACTCTCCTCTTCCTCCGGCTTTCTGCCAGTTTTCGGAACGTCCCGAATCCCGAATTCCGACCCGGGTATCAACAGATGTCTCGAAACGCGTTAAAACAAAGAGTCAAAGTCGATAAAGGAGATTAAAATGGAATTCGAAGATACACGCCCATATTGTAATCTCAAGGGAATAAAGCACCTTCCTACACTGTTTGGGTTTTAGAACAAATTTATTCTAATGCCGAGTTATATTTATAACTAACCCATTGGTGTGGTAAAGTTTAAAAATACACAGATCAACCCCTTTAATCGACTCTGACAACGCACTGACACAGATTCGTGCGGCTCTTCTGTACAATCTGGAAATCTGATGAAAAAATTCCTTCGCTGATACGTGGAGCACGTTTCTGGGGCCAAATGTTGGTTTGTCTGGAATGTGCGGCTAATACGACCCGACCGTTGTTCATGATGATCTCATAACTTGAAATTAAATCTACAGGTATCCGATTGTTCATGTTAGTGTTTTTTTTTTTTTTTGTCCTTCTGCACTACTATTTTTAATTTTTTAAGCAATTTGCGTTAATGGACTAATATTAGTGTCCTAAAAACAATATTTAGACAATATATATTCTAGATGATGCGTCGTCAACTCGAGAACAATAACCTTTCACAATTAGAGGAGGGACCAATTTATAACCCAATTACAAACTCGAAAGAAAATTATTGACTTTTACTCTGATGTCTTTATCGTTCCATATCAACTTTTTCCGAGTTTTTGAAATTATCGAGTTCGGAAAATAACGCAGGCTTTCATATTTTCTTTCAATTTCCTCACTATATAATAAACAGTTGAAGTCTGATTGATTCTTTTGTACGAATGTTAACGCTTTTTAATCCTTTCCCAAACAAAAACGTCAGTTCACTTCAGGAGCATTTCGTTACTTGGCTATTATTCAGTTTTTACTAAGACGTCAACGCGCGATTTTCGAGTAATTTCGTTTTTCGAGTTTAAATTCGGAAAAAAATTGAAATATTAGTCTTGAATGCAAGAAGGGGTGGAATGATTAATTTTATTAGATGTCGATGATCCGCGAGCTTGGGTAAAAAAAATTCCACAACTTCTGTTCAAGAAATTGCAGAGAATCTTCAGTTTCTCTTTCAGTTCTATCGCCCTTTAGAAAAAATAAAAAACCTCCTAAGTCAGGGTTCTCATGTATTCAATGACCTCCGAAAAATCATCGTTATGAAGTTTGCTCAACACTCCTTTGCCGAAACGATCCTTTTTTTTTAGATAAAATTATTAATTGTGATTAAAAGGTTCTCTACGATAAGAGCAGACTTCTAGACAGCGGCGCGACAAAAGCGAAGCAGCACTGCATTTTCAAAAGCCCCCAACTCGACAAAAAAGTTCTTTGGTGGGCTTTGAGCTGATTTACTATAAATTTTTGTATCGTGGGTAAACAATCAATGCAGAAATGTATTGTTCTCAAATTGAGGCAATTTATCAGAAATTGGCATTATTAAAGCCATCTTTGGACAATCGGAAAACGCCGACTATGTAACATGATAACAAGTCTGACACGAAAAATGTTGGTTTTTGGATATGAGCTTCTGCCTCACCCTCCATATTCTCCAGACCTCCCGCCTACCAACTACTATTTTTTCAGACACTTCAAAAACGTTTTAAAATATCAAAAAATTATTAATAAAATTTTTTTATTGTATGAAGAAGTTATGTTTTGGGCTGCGGTAGCTGAGTGGTTAGCGTGAGAGACTCACGGATCGTGGACCCCGCGGTCGTGGGTTCAATTCTTGCTGTCGCCTCTAGCCTTTTTATCACGATAACCTCCCCCCCTCAAAACAAATACGCATAACTATTTTCCGTCATTGGCTAATATGCATAGAACTAGAGAGATAGCAGTACTCCATCTACCAAACAGAATGATTGTGATCAATGCTTGTTGGTGTGAATTTATTGTTGTGACTGAAGAGAGGCTGATGGCGAAGTAGCATCTCCATCGCCACTCATGTTACGTGCCTGACTTGGGTCTACCGCGGAAAACTTTTGAAGTACCCCATCGACTCCAAATTAGACTAGTTTATTGTAGTGAACAGGTAGATGGAGGAATATCGAGTACTTCATCTTCCATATAGTAGAGCAATCAATGTATATAAGTATGAATGTATTTATTAGTGTGATTGTGTGTCGAATGTCTATCAGTATACTTCTGGGCTGAAATTACCAAGCTGTCGGATGCCTCTGTCAAAAAAAGAAAGATTCAAACTTCTATTTACAGGATATAGAGCATTTGCGTTAGGAGAAGTAAGAATAATCAATTGATAAAGAATATAAGTAAAAAGAATAATCAATTAATAAAAATGTTTAAACTCGTTTATTTGTCTTTATTTTATAACCATAAACCTACATTATTTTCCGGAGAGCCCAATGGGTTGTGAAAATGTGGATCAATTTAATGAAGTAATTCAATTGGCATTCAATGATCTAGATTCTTCTGGCATTCGTCGAAAACAATGCGATAAAACATCATCGTGCACTTGTATAGTCCGTCTGAAAAAGAAAGAGCCTGTAGGTGTCTCTTATTTTATGTTGCCGTGTGAAATAAACGCTTCGAACGCGTGGCTCGATTCGACTTGCCCGTCTGATTTATTGTACTTGTACACTCGTTAGATGTGAACAAGCGAGACTCGTCACCGGCCGTAGATTGAAGATCGTGGTACATAATTCCGAGAATATCCACGCCCGGAGGAGAGGCGGGTGATTTTCACTCCTTACAACCACTTAAGAGGGACGAGTAGGGTCGCCGGCGAATGAAGACTTCCTATTCCGAGGCGAGGTAATGGAAATCGCTAAGTGGAACTAAAAGCATCCTCAGGACGGAATCTCAGGACCTCGATTTGTGATCTGAGCACACACATGAATTTGACACTTTGACTAAGCCCTCACGATAAATAATACTATTCTTTGACACAATAAAATGTTTTTATTGTTTTGGTAGAACAAATATAATAATTAAAAATACCCAACATGCTTTTATTAACAAAATTTGTTATCAACTACTTGTCCCTAGATGAATTATTGCACTTTGGCAAAGAATATCTTCTTACAATTTTCTTTTCTTATGCAACTAAATGAAAATTTGACTGGGATTAAGGTTGTGGTAGTTGTATAAACATTAAAAGCCTTGCAACTCCATTTTTGGAAAGAAATGACTACAGACTTAATTTCCAAGTAGATTTTGTTTGCTTAACTTTAGCGATTAATTATCCGACTTATGGATTGATACTCATACATTTTTAGAAAACTTTCCTTTTAGAAAGTATTACTCATAAATTTTGTTTTAAACGCATTATTTATATAACGTCTCATTCATCTTTAGGACTTTTTTTAGGCCTAAGCTTAAGCTTAGTTAAAATTCAATCGTTATTATGGGTTGTGGATATTTCCTCTTGGTGACCATGATTGAACTGGAGTTTGGTCGTTCCCGATTATTTTCTTCTACCCTTATTAAACATGATCCTGTGCCTGTTTCATTTTATACGGAATCAATTTAGAAAAAGACGTTCGGATCGGCCCATTCCAAACCGAAAACCGCGCAAATATTGGGATTTAGCAAATATTGAGCGCTTTGAAACGTTACAGATCCAAACGATTAACCCATAATTAATTAATTGTCATGAAACACAAACCCATCACTGAAATGTGATACGCCGGTCAGACCACATTAGCGATTACAGGCAAAACAAAATAATCGGAAATGATTACACCACAAATAATATTGTGAAAAAAATTGAACACCTGAAGTTCACCACTCTATCGTTGCTTATACGTTCAAAAATAAAACAAAAAACCAATCTTAAATCACGCGAGATAGCTTTAAACCTGGTAGTACGATTTTCGCGTAAACTATTCAACTAGTGCCAACGAAATACCGAAGATGACGAGAAACCATATTGCGATAAGAAACAACTAAACAGATTTTTATGAATACTAACATTTAAATTTCAAAAATCTTTCTTGATTACGTAAAACATATTGAAATATAATTTTTCGTGGTTTCTTGAAACTACGAATATTTTTTATGTATATGTATTGACAAATTTAAGAGACGTTACTTTTCAAGTTTTTCTTTATTTAATAGTTTAAGTATAGTGCATTTTAAAAACATGATTATCGCATGTTTTAGGTTTAATTGAAATTTTTGCACATTTTGAGTTTTGTATTGCTCGCAAAAATCCGGTTTCAAGAAATGATTGCAGAAAACCCCATTATGCACCAGCGTTCAAATCTCTTCGGTTCTTTAAACTATACATTCAAGGAAACCTTTGTTCCTATTTAAATCACCAGTTTTATACAAATTTTTATACGAAACGTGAGTTTTGGGATTAAAAATATTTATTTACTTCTCTCTTTAGTTTCTTCCAGTAAAATGTGGACGTCGAAAAAGAGTAAAAACTTTGCACGTTTGGTTTAAAAAAAAAACAAAAAAAAAAAACAGCTAGAAAGCTATGTTTATATGTACAAAGACGTACACGCTTTGTTTGTAAACTAAACCATTATTTCACCTATTAAAAATCGTCGTTTAAGTAACAATAGTGTAGGTTTTTAAATTTATTACTCTGCAGCATTTCCTTTTTTTAACTATAACTGACATTTTTACTGTTAAACGTGGGAATGGTAAAAACAGAATGATGATGATGGATGCTAGGGAGTGGGATTTTTGTTCCCAAAGCAGTGCACCCTTAGGGATTATTGTACTTGGCTTGTTACTTCGGTACGATCATCGAATGTCGTTGCTACAAGTAACATAACCTCATTGAGCGGTCGCTTCCTATGCGAAGATGATACGGGTGGATGTTTCTTCCTACTCATTGCATAACCTGCAAATGGATCTCATTGAATGAATCTATGTTATGCAGATGTTTTATAATATGCCAAAGACCGGTATGTAATCCTATCACTCGTCGGAATTTAGATCTGTCTAAGAGCAGTTTGCTACTCTTGGTGAAGGTTCTGGGTTGATTATTATGTTTAGTACCTGTAGAGCTTATTCACTTCTTAGTTTGTATTTTTTAGTCCTTTTCTGTGATAGAGGATTCTGTAATTGGTTTTGCCATTCAAATAATACGTCCAGGGTCTGTATATCTCGTTCTGGCCGGTGTTGGCCGGTGTGTCTGCCTTTTTTGGTGTCCGGGTTTTTAAGACATCATCAGGTGTTTACCTCGGTTCTTGAAAACCTTGGATTTATTCACTGGCTAATTTTGATGTGGATTTTTTTTACTTGATTACGTTTTAATATCTACCTTGGTTATCCGATCCTATGATGTCAGGGTAGCTTTTAAGATTTTGGAAGGTACAAGCGTTGATGACATGTATTTCAATTCGAAAGACATAGGTGTATTTCCTAATGTGTTTGAATGTTCGTATTTTGGACTTTTGTTTTGGAGCCATATGATATTCCAGGCATTTATACTGCCATTCCGTCATTGTATCTGATTTCCTACTGAATTCTCCACATTGCGAGGAATGGGTGCCTGATTTGTTAATGAAGATTACCTCGTATATTTTCAGCGTTTTTTCATCAAGGGAACTAAATGCTATATGCTGTTAAATCGTGATCGCAGAAAAAAAAATCTCAAAACAGTTTTTCTTTTGCTCGTTGCTCTGCAGAAAACCTTAGACGATTCAGCCAATTGTTAACCCAAATCTGTGGTTATTTTCTATTATTATTTCTTACTTTCTGCATTAATTTCGAACGAATCTAAAGAAACGGTATTTAAAAAAAAGTGATTATGACCGACAATGTACTAAACATTATGTACCAAACTAACAAACCTGAACGAATGCTCAAAGAAAATAATTAATTTCTAATTACTTGGCTTCATTATTCTTGGCACAATAGGTAAACGAAAACGTACATTGCCCCCTGAGCACAACCGTGGTAGGCAGGACAGACAGAGGGGGTCTGGCCCTGACCTGCCACCAAACGCCGGCTTTGTTCAATTTGTCCATTTCCACGGATGTCCATGTCTCGGTATGTGACTGGTAACAATTATTGCACGAACTCTCTTGATTAAACCTTGAGAGGTTTTTTCTACGTTCAGTTTTATAAAGAGTTGTTTTAATTTACTGATTCAGTACGGTAAAGTTGTTATTGTGTGCTCGACCATTTTTTAAAATTATCAATTTCTGATCGATTTTTGTTTTATGTTTATTAAATACGTAACACGGATTCATTTTAGAGCAAAAAAGTTGTTTTTCCTTTTGGGACATATTCATTTTCTCAAAAAAGGTCGGAATTATAATTTTATAATCTATTATATATTTTAATGACGGATAAAATAGAAACACAAGAAAAGTTTAGAAAAGATTTGTTTTACTGTCGTGCTTCATCTTAGGACCTTGTTAGGAAGAAAAGGTGACTAGTCAATAAATTCAACTATGGAGGTCATAAACTTTTTATATCACTAAAGCTCGTACAGTCCTGACTTTTACCGAACGATTTTTCCCCCTTTAGATTACCCCTTATCTCCTTCTCATTTACTTAAAATCCCGGTTTTTTTTCTTAAAGTATGCGAACAACTACATAAACGGAGTGAAATTTTAAAAAGCCCGGCTGGACGTCCTGGACGATATGTGATCTGAGGGCGGGTTGGGACGATAAAAGGAAAAGGCCGACGAGGAAAGACAATCCGTGGGATAAGCACGAGACAAGGCATTAAAAGCTCATTGTGAGATGGCGATGCCCAGAGGCCGATTCCCACACATCTCATATCTTGGTCGGTGACCAAAAGGATAATGTGACCGTTTTTCTCCTCTGCCCAGTAGAGCTTTCCCACTTTCCACCTTCTCGTGTCGTTTTGCGTATTTAAAGTTTTTCTTTGAGCCTGTTTAAAACGGATCGCGGAACGTGATGCGGCATGCCCTCGATGAAGAACGTTTACCTTACGGCAAATATAAACATTGTATACCGGTTAAAATAGGTCGACTTCGGTTTGTTTAAACCCCGGTTTTAAATACCTATATTTTTTTCAAACTTAATTCCTGCAAGGATATTATTTGTACATTGAATCGACTAAATTTTAATTTTTTTACAAATAATAAAAGAATGAGATAATTAAACAAAAAATAAGAAGTGCAAGGTGATCAGGTCAAACGTCTCTGTGACTTTGTTCAGTTTATCCTAGATGTTTGGTAGATGTACTGGAATGATTCAAGAATTTTTTCCCTTTGATGAATGAAATTCGAAATGTGTCTGGCATTTCAAATGTGTGAGTATTATTAAAATTAAAACTTGGGGGGTGGACATACCAAAATGAGTTCCCACCATTGATAAATGCATTTAATTTCTTATCGTCACCTAATAGAGAGAAAATCCCTCTTACTTATCTTGAAATACAAGAACTTATTTTAAAGCAGCAGTTATAAATTCATAATTAGAGATAACATTACGATGAGAAACTTTACAAGTATGTAAACATCACGAGACGTTTATACGACGGAGGTTCAATAGCCTCGGATCATTTCTGCACGTCGCTTGCCATGATGAATTTTAAAACGCATATATAAATTCACTTGCCGGAAGAAAAGCCGAAAAGGAATGTGAAACGTCACGAAGGGACAAAACTCGAGTGGAAATACGCGATGAAAATCAACTGAAGCAGTGTTGAGTCTTTTAAGGAAGAGACAAGTGTCAGGTGGATAGTTTGTCTTTTACATAGGGGTTTAATTTTTTGTATTAAACGTGGGGTAAGCCTTCCTCTCATGAATCTGATTGAACCCATGAAAGGGGTTATTTTTTTAAGAAAAAAAAGCTCGCTGAGATAAACCTTTGTCTGGGTGAATTCTTTTGAATTTGAAAATTCTTTTGCGATGGGATCACAGATTTTTTGGTTAGTGAGGTTGAGTCTTTTTAATTCTCGATGGTTAAAACGAGCCCTCGTTGCGTCTGCCGAAAATACGGCGAGGAGGAGGTTGAGGAACGTTAATTACGTAATTGGTCCCCTCGAGGCCCCGGGCGAGGAATGGAGCATAATGAATAATGCATAATAACGGTCTCCACATCGCCATAAAATTAAAAAATGCCATTAAGGGGGGTTTTTAATTTTGGACTAGGAGAGCGGTTTGGATGGGCGGTCGATGAAATGACGGGGGGTGAGTGGAGGGGAAACGGGTTCTTCCGGGGGCGGAGAAGCCACCCATCCGACGACAATCGGCCAAATAATGTCGACGGAACACGGGAAGAAAAACAAAAGAAAAAAAAAGTATAGACGGACGGGCAAATACCTTAGGCTCGGCGTCCAAGGGGTTGATGTTGTTATCAATATTTGGGCCAACTTCTCAACACATCACTCACGAAAGGAACGGCGTCTTGTAACCGACTGCTCCAGGAGGGCACAGGTGTCTCGAGATCCTTCGCTGGAGGGGGCTTCTTCACCTACCTGGTGGGGAGAGGACATCGACACCGCTACATGGAATCTTCAATAATGATTTCGGAGAGATCTATGTCTGCTCACCACCATCTATCACACGGCCTTTTTACCCTACTTTAATAATGGACTTTTCTCCTAGGACGACTTTCGGCCTCAGACGCGATCGCCGTCTCCTTCGACAAAAAACTGCCGGTTATTGATTATGATTGCTTTTTCCACGTTTACCGAGGCCGATTGAATATTTTGTAATTACGACGATTGACGCGCTCGTCATAAACTACCGCCCTCGGGCTAACTGAACCTGTTGGAAAAAATTTTAACTTGCCCCCGATCAAAGACAATTGTTGACATGAACTGTCTTGGAAGCTTTGGAAGACGTTTAGAACATTTATTTATTCTCTCTATATATATCACCCAAACGCTGGTAATAAAAGCCATAATAGGTATACATAATATATACCATCATGGGAAACAGAAAGGGTAGGAGACATAAATTGTGCGCTGGCTAAAGGTTTGGCTTTTTTGATCATGTTGAGAAGCCTATCCTCCTCCTGTTAAGTTCGCCGCATTACTTCCTTCTCGCCGTCGTCGCTTCACATCTAGGTCTGACAGACAAAATCAGCCAAGCTAGGCAGACCAGGATTAAAGGTAATTATCAAACAATAGGTTTATTGACGAAGACCTCACTATTTATCTCTTGTCAAGACCCAAAGAAATTTCGGAAAACGAAAAAGTAGATGCTCTGGCCGGAGGAAGATCATAACAAGACTACACATGGGCCCCAAACATACACTTTGGATAACATAGACAAAATAAAAGGAGAAGTGGACATGGAAATGTGTAGTAAACATTTTAAAACAATCCTCACCAAGACAACTCCCTGGTGAGAGAGGTCCCAGACTCGGAGCAGTGATAGAACTATTAACCGGTCAGTAGCATCTGAAAAAATATCAAATAACAAGTGTATTTACAATAATGATTCCATTTGCGGATTAAGTAAAGAGGAGGAAGAAACAGCCAACCATATCCGCTTCGAATGCGAAACAATAGCTCAATACAGGCATAACCTAGCATACAGAAAAAACTCTATGGAATTTTTACTGCTCTCCTTGTCCTCCTGCTCATCATCGTCATCTACCCTTCTATTTTCCATATTGGTATTTACAACCATCTAAACATATTGCGATTTTCTCTTGAGGCCTGCGGCGACCTGTAGTTGGGATCTGTTTTGATAAGTTTGTCGCGTTCCTCCCTTCCCCCCATCTGGCGTTCAAGTCTAGGTCCGATAGGCGACATCAGCGGGGATAGTCTGACAAAAATAATCGCCAGCGGCCAAACTACAACTGTTGGTGATTTCAATGAATTGGACAGGTATACGCATTTGTTGGCACGGATCGTATAGGCGATAGAGAAGCAGAACTGAACGAACATATAAACAGATACTAAAACCCTTTCTATAGGTTGGGTGTCGAACAGTGACAAAAATAAGATGGTAGGAATAATCAATCTGCCGAACACGTCTACAATTTAAAATTTTGTAAAATTCAGGAATTATGATTTCTGTGAGAGGTTAAAAGTAAATTTTTTAAAGTAGATATTTAATTCGGTAGTTAAAAGCAAATTTAATCGCTTTGCCTAGATGTTTTGTGGGGTGAAACGTTCCAAATGGCTGAAGGAACTTTTTGATGGATTACCTGCTGTATCCTGTAGATAGTATTGTATACTCATCCGAAGCCCAAAATTTGATAAAGTATTTACCGTTAAATCGGAATACTAATATCGATAAGTTAATTCGTCGACGTCTTCAAAAATATATTCAACTAATTACCGTTTTTATTTGAGATATATTAATTGGTCAAGCGGACCACGAAAACTAGTGAATATATTCAACATTACGTTTTTTTTTTCAAAATGATCCCTCAATTAATCTTTTCAGTCGATATGTATTTCCTAAGAATTTTTAATTAATTAAACTTTATGCAAGGTATTGAGTTGAGATAAAAAAAGACAATGTTACGAGTGTGATTCGAACCCAAGACATTCGGCTAAATACGCCGCTGCTCTACCACTTGACCCCTTCGTGAGCTCGATCCACTCGGACACTAACTTCCCATCTCAACCGCACCTTTTGAATTTTCCCTCCTTTTTGCCATTTTGTTGCAGGGATTAAAAAAGTGCAAGAAGTTATTTGGTTCAATCGGACCACGAACTCTAATGGATTTTCTTAACAATATGGATTATTCAAGAGTCTTTATGCTATCGGGTCGTCCTTTGTAAAATTCATAAAAATGAATTAAAATGAGTTTTCTTTGAGAGGTTAAAAGTTAATTTTTTAAAGTAGAAATTTAATTCGGTAGTTAAAAGCAAATTTAACCTCTTTGCCTAGGTGTTTTATTTCCAAATTGGCTGAAGGAACGTTTTGATGAATTACCACTGCCTGCTGTATCCTGTAAATGTACGGTGCACTAATTTTATGATATAATAACTTGGTAATGCTTCTAAAGGAGGCACACTTATCTATCGGTAATCCTTAAAAATCCCAAAACTGTAAGCATAAAAATCCATAGATTGTAAAATGTTTTAAATATAATTATTAGGAGATCGTGAGACCGCATCTCACGATCTCCGAATAATTATTGACTAACGGTCACTAAACACCACACGTTTCAAATATATAGAATAACCATGATCGAAAAACTACAAACAATAATAAAATTTAAAAAAAGTACAAACATCTGACAGCGCGTTTAGTAGTTGAAGGATTTATCATGTCTGTTTGGGGGTTTGCTAACTAACTGTATGTTTCTACCCAATTTTTCAGTAGACGTGTTGGGAACTTGCATGGGAAAGAAATAAAACGTCGGGAAACGGACGTTTTTTTTCCGGTGACGTATTAGATAATAGGAAAAAAAGTTTCAGATGGTCTTTACAGTTTCAGACCTCTTATTGTCTCCCGCGGATTTGTCCGAAAGTCTTCGCGTCACGACAGACCCGTTTGGTTTCGCTATAGGCGGCGGCTGGGAATGCCTGATGCAATATTTATAAGGGGACTCCTTTGCCCCTTCCGGACGCCGAATTCCCTTCGTGGCTGGTTCTTTCGTTTCGAATTACAGCGGTTTCCAGTGCAGGAGGACAAAAAAGCTCACAATTACTACCCGCTTGACTGTAAAGAACCGTTAAATCGGAATACTAATTTTAATTATTTAATTCGTCGATGTATTTTACATACATTCTACTTTTTTCAAACTCATAAACGGTATGATATTCCTTAACAATATCGAATCGACTTCGTGCTTTTCGGTCGTTCTTCCTATCTCAACTGAAGTTTCTGATAGCTTTCGTGATAGCTCGAAAGCAGAGGTGATAAATCGAAAGAAGTCTCTGCTGATAATTAGACATCTGGGGTCATTAGTGTCCACAACTGTTATTTTATACTTGATCGATGCCCCTTTTTTATCGTGACTCGAGGAGCGAGCAAAAGTAAATACTAAGAACAGCTGTGATGTATCGCCTGTAAGATCCAACAGACATAAATCCTTTCGGACTTTCGGTAATTGCCGACTATCTGTCTATGAACGCTGTATTATAAACAGACCAACCGAAACAGAAAATCCAATGTTATGAAAAGAAAAACTGAAGAAGAGAAAAAAACCATTGAAATAAATCATAAATAATCGAGTTGCTTATTTATAAATTTGCTAATGCATAGTTTCTACAAATTCATATTGTAGATGTAATAGATAAATACATTTTATTGATTTGATCAAAAGTCAACTCTACGAAAGTTACGTTGTGCAATTTATAAATGTTTTATGTTTCACATATAATTAATAATTTTAGATGTAATTACTTCTCGAACTGTTCAAAACTTCCTTTATTAAGTCTACCCTCCTCGATTCTTGGTCATCGCTGATCACCCAATCAAGCAATATCTCCTCTACTTGATTATATGTGCTGCTGCAGACAAGACTACTAATGGCAAACTTTCATAGTATTTTTTCGCGTAGCTGCTTTTCAACCTGGCGTGCTTCGAATCTAAAAACCGTATATTACGATTGCAAGTATAAAGCTTAAAGGGACAATTAATAATAATAAAGTCGTTATTGAGATTGTTTCGCGATCGGGGAAAGAGGTCCAAAAGTCATCTATTTTTGCAAAAATTGTCACTTAAAATAGTATGTATAAATAGTTGTATTTATTGTAACGTTGTTTTGATTGCACACGCGCTTGCGGCTGCACCGATTCGATCAGCGCGGTTCTTCCGGTCCGTGACAGGTTTTCCGTCAACCCTCTCGTAGTGCTTTTGTTGGAGAGATACCACGAAATGTATCATCGCGGCAAAACGGTGGTAGTCGTCTGAGTACGTGTGAGACATATAAATCAGGAGGGTAATGAAAAGGCGGACGATGTCTCAACCTCCGGACTTTAACCGCCGCGATACGCACTTTGACGCTAAGAATGCGATTAAAAAAATACGATAAAAGAACGTTACAGCGTCTCTTGGTCAGGACACAAAGGGAAACGAAAATGCGGACGCACCGACGAAAGGAGGATCTGCAAGACCGTACTGCCCCTATACCCTGGATAACAAAAAACTAATACAGAAATCTCCATCACAGAGTGGATCAAACAAAAGAGCTGCGCTAGACACAATGAACCTATCCTAAAACAACCTCACAAAGTTTGGTAAACTCACTGCAGTTGGAGAGAATCAGACTATCAGCCAGAGAGGAGCGATATGACTATTAACAGGTCACTGGCATCATAGGAAACATCTGCATAACATGGGCATACATAATGATGTAAAGTGGAGGAAGAAAGCCACCCATATTATCTTCGAATGAGAAGGAACAACCCAATGGAAACATAACCTAAGAAACAAAAGAACCCCATGGGATGAAATTGTAGAATCAACATTCGATGACCTAATACTTCTGGGAACTAGGATGTTACAATAAGTCAGAAGGCTGCAGTACCTGGGGGGAGCACAAACCCCTATTTAAACATCTGGAAAATGCTTATTAAACAAATTTGTTTTTCTACTTGAGTTTCAATTCAAGAACCTGATGGAAACGCATGGTCGTCAGAGTATATCAGTAAATGCAAATGTTTTTGTAATAATATTCCGATAGAGTTAGAGAAAATGTGATGTTGACAAGATGACGGACAAGAACGGGGAAAATAACAAAGGATTTAAAACTGAGAAGAAACCATCATTTCACTTATTTTAAGCCTTCACCGAAGCCATAATGTGCTGCAATTTGTTCCTCCCCTTGGCGGAGAAAACAGTTTTCTTCAGACACCACCCGAAATATTTTAATAAACCTATTGAGTTGGCATTGTCCAATAGTCCAGTTAACAGACTTGAAATGGTCTTAACTTTTCCTTAGGTTTTTGAGACATGTTGTGAGTTTATATGAGACTTCCTGGCCAAAGCCTTTTGCCTTACTTCGTTCTTGTTTGTTGTGGATATAAACAGCAGTTATGTGTTTTGATTGAATTTATCCTCAGGGCACAGGCAATCGAAAGAGTCGTTAAGATGATCAAAGCAGCAGAATCGAAATGGCTAATCTCTATCTCAAGAAAGGGATGGCTGATAGCCTGACGAGCCACTGCCCACTGAGAAGACACCGCTCCGTGATGGGTATCCTACCAGATCCCTTTTGCCATTTTAATGAAATAGCAAGGCATCTCAAGAGTGTGATAGGTATGTTAGGTCCAGATTTGAAATTTATGAAGGAGCGGACATCACCAAATCACTCCCCGTGATACAATGGTCAAGAGATGTATGCAGGACAGATGAGCCGGCCAAGTCCCCGACCTTTTAGAGATGGGGTAGAGTCTACCCTGGCATTTAACCACTCACGTCTTGCTCGCCCACCTTGCATAATATATGAGCTTTTGATTCATTCGGAAATTATTATCTTATCTGGCAGATTAAGCTTTACAAAAAGTTTGACACCTAGTAATAACGATGGACATACACTTCAAGTTGAGTTTACTTTAGTTCAAATCTGTTTCTAGTAATGGTAATGTATGTCGGTTCTTCATAAATGATTGGTTCGTGTTCATCAAAACAGCATGTACTGGCTGTAAAAGTGAGACGTACAAATTGCACTTCAGAACGGAGTTTACAACAAATTAATTTAAATTTAACCTTCCAGCTGGTAGAAAATGAGATTTGCCAAAAATCTCAACATGGCAACGAACGAAATCGGCAGCGATATATCGATTTGGATGGTTAATAAATAACGGAAGGGAAAGATTAGCGTGCTAAGGTTTTCCGGAGTTTTTTTTACGGTCTTGGCGGAGAATCGGAGCGTGGATATAATTTGAAAATTAATAAAGGCACGCTTCGCCTCTTTTTGTAATTACGCAAGGAGGGCAAGGCACGCGAATGAGCGCGTACGTGCGCACGCCTTTCCAGACGCGTTTTCGACGGCTGCGTGACCCGAGGGCCGGTTTAATTGTCATTTTAAAAGGTGATTAAGCTGAGAAAGAGAGCAGACATCCGTCCTAGACGGCATGTCCACGAACGAATCGTTAAACCGGCCACAGATTTGCACCATCTTCAACAAACACAAAGGTCCATTATTACGATTGTCCTAAATTACCTGATGGAATTAGTGACAAGACTTCAACATAACACTTTTATTAATCCATATATGTGTTTAGTTGTCATAATTTGCTGTAGTAATTATTTAAATTAATTATCCTTTTCATTTCAGCCAAGAACAAAATGTGTAAGATGAAAATTTATATTACAATAAGAACAGGACGTGGAGGAACCATCTTTCGCAAATACTGGTAAGATAGAGTGAATTATTTTCTATCCCCCCCGTTCCAAGACGGAGACTGAGAAAAGAGAGAGAGAGAGAGAGAGAGAGAGAGAGAGAGAGAGAGAGAGAGA
>CM077103.1:14938970-14952267 GCA_039619505.1 Cimex hemipterus | reverse complement strand
AGAGAGAGAGAGAGAGAGAGAGAGAGAGAGAGAGAGAGAGAACGAGACAGAAAGGAAGAGAGAGAGTCTTATAATTTTGAAAAAAAAATCAAAATAAAACAATACTGACAATAAAAAATAAAAAGAAGAGATGTTTGTAAGAAAAAAAAAAAACGTGAAACCAATAGAGGTCATTATGGTGAACAGTCAGTAGGAGCCAAAAACCACTGCTGCCTAAATAACCCCCCCCCAAACCTTCCAAAACCATATAACTAAAACTTATATATCGCCCAAATACTGACGATGGCGAACAAAAAAATCGACAGGGTAGGCATATCAATATGTGTACACCTGGGTAAAACGAGCCGGACTGAAGGCAAGGAACGGGATGACAAATTAATAATAACAAGAGCAGTCCACGCCCTTTGGACCGACCAGAACCGCAAATTGGCACGCCCCAAACCGTCCCAAAGGCGGAACTAAACAAATTGTTTAAATAAGAGACCTCACATTGGACAAATCAACCAGGTGTAAAACAATAAAAGAATTTACTTCACATTCCAACCAGGAAAACAAAAATTTACTTCGCCCTCAGTTAACAGGAAAAGGAAAATAATAGGCTTTTATACGGATCTTTCCCCATTGAATTACCACCTCAAAGAATGGGAACGACTAAGTCAGAAATCAACCAACCCTGTCATGAAAAAAAAGAAACTTCGAAACACGTCCTATTTTACTGCAAAGCTTTAACCCACAAACCGTGGGTCGGAAGTTTATGGAAATAAGTGAAAAATCACGTGCTCAACTACCATAAAGTCAAAAATCGTAGTAAAATGGGTTTTAAAAGTTGGTTTCTCTCCCTCCCTCCCTCCCTCCCTCTCTTTCTCTCTCTCTCTCTCTCTCTCTCTCTCTCTCTCTCTCTCTCTCTTCCCTCTCTCTCTTTGTGTGGTTGGAGCATTTACATGATTTGTACTATCTTTATACCAATAAATGAATTAGTTTAGATTTTTTCTTCTTCGAATCCAATCAACCAATTTCTTTAGCCACCAACCATCCCTTTTCTTGATCATTCCGTCTCAATAATTCTTTGACTTTTGTTGCAGGTCTCCAAAAACTTACAGGCGTGACCATTATATTTTTAACTTTGCGTTATCCGAAAAAGTAAAAAAAAAAAAAAAAAAGAAAAAAAGAAAAGAAAAATAGAATCTTTCTGTTTTGAAAGTTATATTTGAACTGATGTTGATCTTAGGCAAATACCGGTCTCGGTGCATATCTGCAATCCAGAGCTGAGTTATAGTCATTTGCCTTTGAGCAAAAAAAGGCTTTGTACCTCTCAAAGCCGAACTTCAAAATGAATTTGGAAAAGAAGAGACACAGCAAAATAAAAAGTCCCGAAATACCAACACAGGAATAGGATGTCCAATCATATTGCATTGGAACGTGTTATTCATAACAGGCCATAAATATAACATTGAGTGAAAAATTAAAAAAATTAAACGATATAAAGCGGCCGCATGTGCGAGAGATCAACTTCATCGGCAGTAAAATTTGACGAGCTACGCGAGGCTTAATTAAATCCCCACCGATGCGATTACAAATGCAAAAAAAATGCATTTGATACAAGTTTTAAGAGAAAGAAAACTGTAATTTACTGTTATTTATCTACGTTCAATGGACATAAAATTGCATGTAGACATAGCACAAAGTAGACAGAAAAATTTATGTATTTTTAAAGCTTCCTTTTTATTTTTTATTTATTTTGTCCAGAGGAAGACAACTTTATAGAATATCAAGAGTTCATTGCAGGATGTAATACCAATACGAAAAGGTAAAGACTATTTTACGCTTTGCCAAACCGATCCATAAGGAAATACGACTCATAAAAAACTAAAATCATGCAAATTTAGGTTGTAAGTTACAATGTTTATGCAGCAAATAAAAAACTATAAAAATTTATATGAAAGATTACTTCTATACAAAACAGTAAAAAATCGAAGTGTCAAATCTGGATCTAGTCAAGTTTGAACCAACAGAACAAAACATGAACTCTGATGTTGTTGAAACTTTAAAAAAATTATGAAAATTTTAAATAATATTAATGTGTGTGAATGATTAATGGCAGAAAGGCAAAAACAAATTTATTGACAATAGTAAATATTTTGATAAGATAATAGAATGTAAAATGAACGAAAAAAAATAATATGAATTTATACAACTTTGTAAAGATTTTTATTCGTATTGTTCGATTCTAGATTTTAATTATTCAGATATCGTGAGATGCGGTCTGGTGTGATGTACGTTTCAGAGTCACATTTCCGTGCCAACGTTTCGATCTTTATTGAGATCATCTTCAGCGCCTGGGATTTACAAACATTGTTTACATTTAACAAATACATTTAGGATGTGGAAAAGTGAATTTATACAATGCAAAATATATTTTTATATGTTTTTCTGAAACCTACATCACACCAGACCTCATCTCACGATATCTGAATAATTGTCGATTAACGGTCACTAATCTCTACACATTTGTAAAGATTTTAAGATAATGAATATTATAAAAAATCTAAATCTAAAGCCATTATATATATATTGTTACGGCCAATGCTGTGGAAGAAAAAATAATTTAAAAAAATGAAACTTTAATCAAATAAATTTAAGAAAATTTTAAATCAAAATAAACGAAGGGAGAAATTCATAGGGGACTTACCACCTTCCTTCTGATACCGACTGCAAGAAGCGTTGGGAGCTCGAGCCAGATTCCCCCGACTTCGTCACAGATTATGCAATGATTTCAGGTGGAAGAGAGCGATGCAGCAGCACAGAGGGTTTTGCGTGGTTAAATTTTTTTTTATTATTACGGGAGAAAAAAAGCATGAAAAAAAGAGAGACGTGAGGACCTTTCTATCATAGGAGTAGAACAGGACTGGGTTTTGCAAAGAGCGTGGGAATAGGGATTACATTAATCCAAAACAAAGTATATTTAAAAATGAGATGGCTGTCGCCAACACACACACACACAAATATATATATATATATATATATATATATATATATATATAAATCATTGTTTTAATTAACAGTTTCTCTTCGAGTAAGTCCTGTCGTCTTCTACATCATCTGTCGTCAGACCCTCCGAGGTCCAATGAATATTTCAATTAGGTAGGTTATTCAAGAGGTGTAAATAGTGCTAATATCGAGTACTTTGTAACCCTGAATGGTAATAGGAAAAGAAAGGATTTGATTTTAGGCACTGATTGCATTTGGTGTCTTAAATGGCCTAGCGGTTAACGCCATCCCTAGCTCAACCTCGGTGGCTGGACGGAAAATCGTCAAAAAGTTGATTCTCTTGTCCCGCTGGTAATCTATTGTAAACGACCGACTTTAAAAATTCACATGATAATATTGTACACGTTTGCAATTTCTACTCAAACATTATTGCTCTTAATACGTCGACCAATATATTTACAGGGAAAGAAGGATTGCATTGAGATTGAGAAGAAATTGCTGCCCTCCTGGAGATAAGGAGTGAATGAATGATTGAATGATTGCTTTATTAAAACAAAATTAAAACTTTTCGTTATGTTAAAGATCAAAAGCATAATGGACATGGTCCATCCGTCCGATCCGTCTGCCAGAGGTCATTGGTTTACTAAAATATACGTAGTTTAGAGATGAAAGAGAGAAGAATAGAAAAAAGAGAGAAAAGAAACAAAAGAACAAAAAATAAAATCAAACAAAGTACAAAGATACGAAGTATACCTAAAAAAAGGGACATACTAAATATTTGTTGCATTTGTAGTACACTCCTGGAGATAAGGAGCGAACTACAAATACAACAAATATTTTTCTTGTAAACATGATGGATGTTGAACAAATGAAATTTCTTACTTGGCATTTTGAATTTGCCCTAATTGTATATAAAGTCTAATATCCATTTTAAATCATTAACTGTATATAAATTAATATACAAATAATTACACGGAAAACCTGTAAGCAACCAACCTCGAAGAATCGCATTTCTGAAGGACTTACAGAAACTTAACGGATTTTTAGCTCATAACACTTTTAATTTTTAACAAAACGTTGCTGATGAACAGAAAAACTCATACTACATAACTTGACGTTGCTAGATTGCTCAATGTCGATCTTGCACATGGTAATTCCTAAAAAGGCTCAAGTCCTTAAGATTTAAGAAAAATTTAATACAGGAAAGAAAGTTGAAAGTAAAAACAATCGACAGAATTATCCAAAAAACAAAATATTATGATAGTATTCAATTAATTAAGGTTTTAAGTCGAGATAAAAAAATCAGTGCCACGAGCGGGATTCGAACCCAGAACCTCCGGCTTGGAATTCCACTCCACTGACTTTTTTTTTATCTTACCTTCAAACCTTATATAATTGAACGTTATTAATTGGTCAAGCGGACCACGAAAAATAGTGAATTTTATGATAGTGTTGTGTATAATCTTGAATAATTGTGGGAAATAAAATTGGACGTTGATGTTACTGATATTTCTATACGAAATCGCGTGAACAGTTTCACTCATCCAGAAAACTCATTCTTTAAGCAAATGCTTATATTAAGTTATTAGAATTTATGTAAGGTATTGGTTGAAATGAAAAAGTGAGTGTCACGAGCGGGATTGGAACCTACGACCTTCGGCTCAATACGCCGCTGCAATAACAGCCTGAGCTATCGTGAGTTCGATACACTCGGACACCGACTTCCCATCTCAATCCACCTTTCGAATTTTCCCTCCTTTTTGCGAATTTTCATTTCAACCAATACCTTACATAAAGATTAATTAATTGATAGAAGTTATTTGGACAATCGGACCACGAAATATAGCGGAGCTATTTAGAATGTTGTGCACTTCCTATTAATGAAAGAGGAAGTGCATGTTCATCCATTTTAATGAATCATTCGAAACTAAGGAAGAAACTATGTAGATTATTTAGAAAGTCGATATACATTTGAGGAAAAAGGGCGAGTGTTATGGACATGGAGGAGCGGTAGCTTGTGGCCGTAAGGGCGAGGATTGTCTACATCTAAGAGCGTGGGCATAGAAGGAGGAAATTATTGACACGCTCTTGAGTGCTTGTGTTGCTGGGTGGGAGAAAGGGTTTGTGTAAATAATTTTTGTGTCTGGCGGCTGGTTTGAGACGGACTGATGACCGGAGCCGCATTCCTGGCCGCGGGCCACATATCGGCCTGAATGGGGCCTTCCGCCTTATCTCTGGAAAGGAATGGAGAAGGGGAAAGGTACAGAACCGCTCCCAACACACGCGTGCTTACATGGACAAACACACACACACACGGACGCATTCACCTGAGACGCACACGCGCGCACCTATTCACTCGGGGTGGCTGAATCCCACCTGTCTCCTTCCTCACTGTCACCGTTACAATCACAACTCCGTCACTCCCCTTCCTCGTAACGATCTCGACCTTCCTGATACTCGCCTTCTTTTTAGTCTTATCTAGGTTTTTGCTTCTGATAAGGGGATTTATTTATAATTAAGTTTTATATATGAAGGTTATTAATGACGATCGCATTGATCAAATCAGAATGGGAGTCCACTTTGAAAGTCTTAAATGAAATTTTTCTTTAGTATATCATGTATTTGTTGTATATGACCGGGTTGAATTTCTCTTGACTCATTTGATGCTAAAAAAATGTTTTTAATGTTTTTTGACTAGTTTCAAATTTTTACCATTTTTGGAGAGATACACAGTACTCAGTCCAAGTCCAACTTCAAAATTTCAAGTAGGGCTCTAAAAATCCTAATAAATAATTTAATCGGATTTTAAATTGACCAACAAAAAGACAAAATTATTGAAAAAAGAAACCGGCAGCGTAATTTCGACGAGGTAAATATGTTACTGATCCATTACATTTAGTGGTCTGATTGGCCAATTTACGTCTTTCAATTAATAATGTTTTTCATTTCAACCAAAACATAAAAATACATAAACTGAACTTTACATAAAAAGATTAATTAACTGAAAGATTTTACTGTATCATCGCGAAAATTCGAATATCTCTTTCCGAAATGTTGGAAGAGTTTAAAGCTGTTCAAAAGATAAAATTAGAGAGTACTCCGGGCTTAAAATTTCAAGCCGTATCGGTTACATCTTGTCCAGGGACTTAGGGACTCTGATTACGACAGGCTTCTAACGTTCCTTGTACAAATATCAATATGGGAGGGCTGAAGAAAACGTTCTCCCATACATCCTATGGACTGATGAAGTTCAACTCTAATGGCTTATAAACCGTCGAAATTTTGAATTGGGCTGAGGAAAATCCGAGAATTTTGTACTCTTGTCATCAACAGGTGGTTTGATGTGGACTTATAATAAATAAATCAATTGGGCCTTCTTTGTACGAAAATAATTTAAGTGGTGCTCAGTTGGTAAATTTTTTGAGGGAGGTTTTACAAACACAACTGCAACAACAGCCAAGGATGATTCTCCGGCTTTTAATGGATGACCCGCTCACAATTCTTTGATGGTGAGACGTTATTCGAATATCACTTCCGGGACAGGCGGATAGAACCTCATGGCCCGATCTATCGGCCTTTTCCATCACTCGACTTTACTACATTTGATTTTCTGTGGTGCCATTTAAAAACTATCATAATTAAACAGTCATAAAATCGTACCACAACAACCTCAGTTGGAGGACCGGCAAATGGCATATCAATCCATCTCCCTTGACTTATCTTTCTATAATATCTCTAAAAAGAACAAATCTTGGGATTTTTACGCAAAACAGGCAGTGCGAACCTAAACTGTGATTAACAGATCAACTTTGACTGACCTATCCACATTAAAAAATTATATCATAGATGCAATAAACTCTGGACACCAAGTAGGCTCAGGGAACATTGATTTCTTTAAAGCTGTTGATAAAAAATCACAGATTACTGTTAAGGAAACTAATATATTACGGTTTCACCGGAACTATCTTGAATTGGTT
Source organism: Cimex hemipterus (assembly GCA_039619505.1). Taxonomy (NCBI): domain Eukaryota; kingdom Metazoa; phylum Arthropoda; class Insecta; order Hemiptera; family Cimicidae; genus Cimex; species Cimex hemipterus. The sequence continues at coordinate 14,945,302 of CM077103.1, read as the reverse complement.
ATCCAGCTTTCTCTCCGACAGAAAATAAATAATCAAAGTAAAATCATTTAAGTCATGTCCCTTTGCGGCTTCCTCGGGAGTCTCTCAAGGGTCTCATCTTGGACCAGTTTTGTTTCTCTTATTTATTAACGATGTCCATCTTACTCTCTCTTCTGTTAATTTTTATTATTTGCTGATGGTACGAAAATCTATTCCAAAATTACTTCTTCTGATTGATTCCAATTACAAAATTCTATCAATAATGTGCTAACCTGGTGGTCTAATAACAAAATTCCCCACAATGTCTCCAAATGCTTCACAATTACATTCTCTAATAAGAAACAACCTTTTCTTTATTGCTACACTCTCCATGATTCTCTTTTAACGCGAATTGAGGTCGTTAAGGATCTTGGTGTATTTTTTGATGAAAAGCTCAAGTTTAAAGAACATATTTCTTCAATAAAAAATAGATCTATGAAGATGTTAGTTTTCATCATCCGGAAAACCTATGAATTTAAAAATCCTCTATTGTTTTGTCCATCTTTATAAAGCTTTTCTACAACCCATACTGAAATACCCATTCTATCTAAATTACAAAAAAAGTTTTCCATCTGTACAAAACAAATTAAAAAAACAACAAAAACTTTCTTATAAACGCGAATCAAATAGATTACACATTTGAAAAATGGCAAAAAGGAGGGAAGATTCAAAAAGTGCGGCCCAGTTGGGAACGGGATCGAAGTCAAGTGGTAGAGCAGCGGCGTATCAAGCCAAAGGTCGCGGGTTCGAATCCTGCTCGTGACACTGACTTTTTTATCTCAACCAAAAGACTTAATTAACAGTATGTTCAGTCTTGTGAGTTTTCTTTTATCCTCTTGCCCACTTATTACTGAAGGTGACGAAAAGCCGAAACACGCCTGACCAAATAAACTAGGATAGGTCTATTCGATAGGGTATTATCTTCAAGTTTTAATTAAAAATGAAAAAAATTGCTTAATCATTTTCTAATGGATTGTCAAATTAAAGCATGAGTAAAAAATGGATAATTGAGCCTAAACAAACCACGTTAAATATGTACTATATTTTTCTATAGCAATAATTTACATTTCAATTGATTCAACAACATTTCTCCAACTAAGCTTCATAAACAACCCCACCTTTTGAATTTGAGATGGGAATTTAGTGCCCGAGGAGATCGAAGTCACGATAGCTCAAGTGGTGGACTAGCGGCGTATCAAGCCAAAGGTCGTGGGTTCGAACCCCGCTCGTGACGCTGACTTTTTTAATCTCAACTTCAGACCTTAATTAATTAAATGATATTAATTCGTCAAGCAGACCATGAAAAGTTAAAAAATATAATTTTAACCCAATACCAGATTCAATTTTTAATCCTCCTGTCATTTTATTACTTTAATTTAATTAAAAACGTAAGTACGTTAAGGTTAAATGTACCCCAACATATTATTAATCTATTTCGAAAGACAACAGCACTGAATCGTCCAATTTATTTAATTACCATAATAAAAATAGCGGAAATACAAAATCGTGAAGGAATGTATTTCCGACGTTGGTAATGTTTCTTCTTAGACGTAGCCGGAAACATAAAAATTAGAAATACAGCTGAATCTTCAGTGCAATCTGCCCATAAACTGTTTCGGGGAAAGTTAATTTGAGAAATATTATATAAGAAAATTTCACGATAACGTTTAATGTAAGTCCGTCATTTTTCATTCTTTCATAAGGTCACTGTACACATCAATCTGACTAGGTAGCTCAAAATTCCAAACTTTTCAAATGCTTCAACAGTGTGCAAAAATTTTACCATAATTATGAATTTACAATTTGGATTTTTGTATATGTAAAATTTAGTTATTGAATCTGCGTGAAAACTAAGGCATATCCTAAATTGCTAGCCTGCCACATTTACATTACCGCATACCCGACATTCTACTCCTTTCCCACTAATAAATTACCTTAATTTTAATAAATCAATATAAACACAACACGGTACAAATATATGTGGTCACAGAACCGAAGAAATTCATAATACTCGGTATTCCTCGGCGTAGTCGAACTCAATGGTAAAAAAAGTACTGTAATCGCTATATAATTCACTAAACATGAAAACGAATAAGACTTTTAAAAAAAATTATTCTCATTATTCAGAGAGATTTTTATGGATCGCATCATGTAAGGTGGTGGCTCTGTACATAGAGCGGGTAGGCTTTCTGATATGATAGTGATTCTTGAGAACCACGGAAGTACCTAGGCTTCCATTTCCTATTTTTGCAAGAAATGAGCGTTTCGTTTTGCATATACGTACACCGGTTCGTACTTCGGTCATTCTGCTCAGCCTTCTTCACTGTAAGCCGGCAAATCGGCATTCAATATTTCAGTCAGTCAGTTGAATTAATCGAGTTCCTTTTATACGTCGGCGGAAGGTGTGTCGGTGTTATCTCTTTGTCTTTGACGAATTGACCAGGGCGCAGGACATATCGTGAGATTGTAGATTGTGGGACATCGAGTATACCGTCGCCCTACCGGAGTGAATGGTACGTAAGCAGGAATGTATTTAATAATGTACGATGAAGTTTATAACTAAGGGGGGGGGGAGCTGACCCAGTTATAGCCAGGGAGCCTGAATTGGGCTTGAAAGACGTACAAGAACTTAATAAAACCACGGCGATTCTCACGGCGAGCAGTTAATTTCTAGATATCATCAACTGTCCAAATAAATTTGTAGAATATTACGATTGTATTTTTTATAGCCTCATTAAATCTACTAAAGTCTTAATTTATCTTGTATAAAAAAAATCTCAAAAAGCTTGTTGGTTTTGAAAACGGCACTTTTATCAATTAACATGTCTTTTTAGTTGGGAATTTGTGTGAGAATTGAATCGTTAAGTGTCTCTTGTATGAAAATGTATTATTTCCTCTTTCTCCATCCGCTTTTTTTTCCACATCCAAGGAATATAACTTAATTTTAACATTCGTCTTGTGTCTTTATCGACCCTCTGTACATTCCTCTATTTTTCCGACATTCTCAGAAATGAACGGACTGACCAGATTCATCCGACAACGGAACTGGTTTAAAACCGACGGCTAGATCTGTCCTTTTAACTTTCATCGCAAATAGATATGGGGAGATCTCAACATTATTTCATGTACGTGCACCATTTTCACCAACTAAATTCTATAGGTTCGCATGTCTCCTATGCCCTTCATTCACAACTCACCACTTTTTCTAGGATTGTTCACGACATACTTACATACTTACGGCTGACAACGCCGTAAATATCGATTGAAAATGTCTATAGAAAAGTAAGCGTTTCTTTTTTAAATTTTGATCACACTCTTCCATCAGAAAATTTCTACGATTATAATTTTTAATTTTTTTAACCCTTTATAGAACATATTTCAGTTATAAGAATTATTGACTAATATAAAAAGTTTGTACGCCTCCTTATTCTATTCGAGGGGTGGCCAACCTGCGGCTCTTTGAAGGATTATTTGTGGCTCTCGATAAATGAATTATGGAAATTTGTACCAGAATCGAAGTGTGATGAATTCAAAAAGGCTGCTTGTCGAATTATTTCAACATTCGGAACAACTTACTTATGTGAATCATTTTATTCCAGTTTAAAATTTGTGAAATCCACAAACCGATCAGTATTAATTAATCAGCATTTCAAAGAATTACTGAGAAGTGCTGTCACCAATTATTGACCAAATTTTAAAGAATTACCAAGAGAAATAAAATAAATGTGTTTTCAATAAATATTAATATAATTTCTGTTTAAAAAATTTAATACCTGTTTTGCATACCTTTTAAATACGTATTTAATTGCGGCTCGCGAAAAGTTTTGAAGTTTGAAAAATGGCTCGGACTGTCAAGGAGCTTGGTCACCCCTGGTCTATTTCAACACTTGGGCGACCAGTTAGAAAAATGTGGACTAGATTGTATCATCGCTGTTTTTCAGCATCTTTGTACCTATCGTAGGCGAATCGACGATCTTTTCTTATTATCACGTCAATTACGAGATTGAAAAAATTTAATCATATTTATTGTGTAAATCCAATAAAAAAATAAGAGATGAAGTGGATGTGTTTAGTTGATTTTTTGAAGAATTAAGATGGTATGAAAACAATTGCTACAAATTATTTCAGTTTCCTTTTTTTTTAAATCATTCGATGAACTGCGCAGATGGTTGTGACATTGACAAAACCACCTAAAACAACTGAATCGATGATTTTGATTGGAGGTATCAGGTTGTTTACCATGTTGGGCATTACTGAAATTTTGGTAGTATTGAGCGGCTGATTGCTGTGATGGTTGATAATTATCTAATTAAAAAAAAAAATTGAGTAAAGAACTCTCAACACGACACACAATAATGACAAATTAAGCGGAAAACAAACACTTTGAGCCCTGAAGATGATCTCAATAAAGTTCGAAACGTGACACGATAAAGAAAATGTTTTTCTCTAACCTACGTAACACCAGACCGCATCTCACGATTTCCGAATATTCATTGGTCACTAAACACAACACATTTCTACACGGAAAGAACGAAGAACTTCACAAATGCCACACTAGCTCAATCAAACACCATAATTAACGACGTACATGAAACCACAGTACAAAAGAAACATTTTAAACATAGAAATGGGCAGTCTGAAGAGAACACACAAGAATGACACAATTACGCAGAAAAGAAACACTTTGAGCTCTGAAGATGATCTCAGTAAAGATCGAAACGTTGGCACGATAAAGATGTTTTTCTGAAACCTACGTCACACCAGACCGCACCTCGCGTTCTCCGAATAATCATTGACTAACGGTCACTAAACACCACACATATCCACACGAGAAAAACGAAGAACATGAGATTCTATGTACAAATTGCACCTACACATGAAATCGTGCAAAGAGTATTCTGAAGGAGATCGCCAACAGTGGGAAGAAACTTACATTGGCAATCAATCAGAGAATATTTTTGTTGAAATGCTTAGAACAGAAGGTATTTTCTACTCACATCGAAAATAACTTCACAAATGCCTCACTAGCACAATCAAACACCAGAATTAACGACGTACAAGAGGCCACAGTACAAAAGAAACATTTTAAACATAGAAATGGGCAGTCTGAACAGAACACACAAGAATGACACAATTACGCAGAAAAGAAACACTTTGAGCCCTGAAGATGTTCTCAATAAAGATCGAAACGCAGCACGATAAAGAAAATGTTTTTCTCTAACTTACGTAACACCCGACCGCATCTCACGATCTCCCAGTAATCATAAACTATCGATCGCTAAACCCCACAAATTGAGTTAAACATTTAAAATACAAATAAAAATGTAAAACAAAAACTTTTTTGTCCACTTTAATACCAAGTTATGCATGACTTCCTCCAACATGAATCACGACAGTTAAACGCCTTTGCAGTTTTTCGACTAGATTTCTGATAAAATCCTGAGAAATTGTTTCTTATTTTCCAACAGCTGTTTCCAATTTTTCTAGGGTGTTAGGACCTGTGTTTCGCCGTTATACAGGTCGCTTAACTTGGTCCCAAACGTGTACGATTGGGTTCAAATCTGGACTTTGATCTGACCATACCAAGCACTTCCCACATCATTCGGATAGTCATCCATAACACGGGCATATAGGGCCTGACATTCTGATGTGAGGAGAAAATGGCGCTATATGTTCTTCGATTGTCTTGCAAGTGCCTGTCTGAAGTTAAAGACCACACAAAAACCAATTCGGTGCGTGCGTCCAAGGAAGTGCCACCACAGGACATGAATGATCCACCTGAGAAACCATACAGCATGGGGCATATATTTCTTCTCCGTGCTTACATATAAAATTATCTGATGCAGCTGCTATCCTGTTATCTGCTAAAAATCATCTGAGGATTTGAGGCCAACTGTATTCTCTTCTATAAAGAGAACTCGTCCCCTATCTTCCAACGTCCAATTCACATGTTCCCAAGTGACTTCAATTCGCATAAAATAAATTATGCTAAGCTCTGACAATGTCATACTAAAATGTCTGACTGGATCTATTGAAAAAGTTTCAAATGAAAAAAAAAAAACTTAAAGCTATCTTTAGGTGCAAAAGTAAACAAAGCACTATTTACTGTTCATTTTTACTACGACAGCTCATAATTACTTCTAACTAATGTAGAAAGATAATAGATTTAATTTTAAACTAAATAAATTGAGTATTGCATTAAATTTATCCATCAGTATTGGGTTACATATTTTAATAAAATTTGATATCAATTGCAGCACCCTATCTGGAGCAATTCTAGCTCATTAAAGGTTTCTAATGAAGGCAGTACTCCC
>CM077103.1:14884119-14938570 GCA_039619505.1 Cimex hemipterus | reverse complement strand
CTATTTGTCTTTTCACCCTTGAGAGCCACCAGCATGGCTTCCTTGTGACTGTGACTTCTCTGTAAGAAGGTACAACTCTTCTTAATCCTCCTAGAAATTTTCATTTCATAAATGCAAGTAATGCAAAATAAAAAATGTTACAATCCAACAAATTATTTAAACTTAAACTAAGCGAAGATGGCAGTATTGAAAAATATACCTTTTTAAAAAAAAAATTATTTATACCCTTCACATGTTAAAACATATAACAAATTTGATCTGAAATTATTTTTATGCATGGTCGCAGCACTACCACTAATGATAGCGCCACATCCATAAGGACACATGCCGTGTAAAACCAGCCAATGCCGGCACTTAGTGTGATCGATTAAAGAGCAAATATTTGACAGTCACAAGTAGTTGATCAGACAATATAAAACTGTGTATTGGCTAGTGTGAAAGAACTAGCCAGGAATAAAATATCACTTTTCAACCTTAAATGTTGCCCGGTGCAAAAGGGCCTAACAACTACAATTCCACTCAAACCGATATAAACATAAACATTTGTATATTTATTTTTCTATATATTATTTATTTCAATGTTTAACTAATATAAAACTATAAGTTAAAACAATGATATAAATAAACAGCAATAATTCTTAAATCAAATAAATAAACATACAACAAAGTAAAAACAAAGCAAACTGATAAAAATTAATAGGTTTTTACTAATTTAATTATATTATTTGAACTTCTTACCATGAAATTTCAACTCTTCAATAATTAAGTTTGTAAATACTGAGTACAAAGCATCCTCAGAACTTGACATGTCCTCTCTTTTGTGTAGTGGCACGATACTTCTACTAGAATGCACCACCATCTAGAAAATGTTTTTAAATTTCATTTATTCCCTATTTAAATTCCAATAATCAATTTATTTAATTAAATGAGAATAAAGGTGGAGTTTTTTTAAAAAGATTTTTACTTATTAAGGAAATTTTTGTTGTCAAATGAAAATGAATTAAAATTTTAACTTTCACCTTTAAAAATTATTGCGGTGGTTGGTTTGGCTGTTTGACTCGTATCTGCAATGCTAGTGGTTTTCGGTTCGAATCTCAGTGATGCCCACGGCTTTTGATTTTTCATAATATTAAAAAGATTTGTAAAGTTTTGACCTTTTGTCCATGATGCCCAATTGTGGGGTATATTTATTTTATTAAGGCTAAAACATTACAAAATATAATACAAATGAATTAATATTATTAGGCGCTGAAATAATATAAAATCAAATCACATTATCCTTTAAACTGTCAAAATTTGTTATTTCAGGTGATTTTTTAAATCCATCTCAGTACATAAAATTTAAAGTGAAAAATATACCAATAAAATAAAAGAATAATACAGCTGTCTTATTCATGAAGAAATGTAATATGTAAATAAATATGTTTTCAGAAAGGCTGCTAAATTTGACAACTTTTAACTACCAGCATAAGCAGTGCTGTGAGCACCCAGGATTACTGTAGTAAATGTTTCGGAAACAAAAGATTTCTGTTGGATGGAAGAAGAATTTCTTTTGGAGAGATAAGGAGTGGTATTTTCAGTGAAAAGAAAAGCACGTTTATTTCTATGGGATAGATACAAATTGGTATTTCTGATGACTAGGAATGGAGTAGTATCTCTATGGGATAGGCAACGAGCATTATTTCTGTAGAATAGACTCGGATTATTTGGTGTAAAGTATTATTATGTAACTACTATTTTAACCCAGTTCAACATAACCTAAATGAAGGGACAAATTTAATTTATTTAGTTTAAAAATAAATCCATTTTTTCTACATTAGTTAAAGATAATCACAAGATATCATAGTCAAAATAAACTGTAAATATTGCTAGTTATTTATTTCCTTTGTTTACTTATGTACTGATTAATCCCATTTGGATAAAGCTATCAATATGCTAACCTAACCTCCCCTAAAGCAATATGCTCTTCCATTTTGCTATGTCTAAAAAACACTTTCAGTATCTTTGATTTCATTTGATATCTGAGTGAGTATCATGGTGTTGAGACATTACATTATTAGAGGAAGGATTAAGCCAGCATGAAGTTGCCAGGAGCCAAGTGTAAATCACTATACCATAGGAAAGATTCATCAGCATTTCAGAACTTTACACTAGAAAGCCAGAATAGTGTCGACCTAGGTCTATCGATGAGAGAGAGGGGAGAGAAAGAGAGAGGGGAGAGAAAGAGAGAGGAGAGAGAGAGAGAGAGAGAGAGAGAGAGAGAGAGAGAGAGAGAGAGAGAGAGGGAGAGAGAGACTGCCATCATGCTGTATGAAACTGCAGCATAACAGAAAATGAGATAAGAGATATGATAAGCTAAGCCAAATAAGCCAAGCCCAAAAGGTTTCCATACCTTCCGGGACTGTAGAAAGAAAAGCACAATGAAAATAACCTCAGGGCCCGCACCTGATCAGTGTGCTGGGTCGTCCGAGCAGCTTTAAGCATCAAGAGCACGATTGATAGGTGGCCCCCTGAGAACCTAAAACGAACAAGAATGATTATCCTTACCCGACTTAGAACTGGCCATTCGCGGTTGACTAAAGGACACTTACTTTTGGATAAAAAACCGCTTATGTGTCCCGTTGAGGAGAATGTACATAAAAGTGAAGTGTGCCAATCCTTGGCTCCGTATAGAGAGGAGCAGGTAGAAAAGCTGCCCAATTTAAGAATTGTAATCCAGCATGGCAGTGAATCTTTGAATCCCTGTTCCTAGTTAGTACTGATAGTTTTGTTTATTTGTGCTCAGAGTGAATGAATTGTTGGCGTGTAAGCCGAGTGCAAAAGTTCCGATGGCGGAATATTGGGCACCCTATTGGCCCTCAATAAGATGAATTAGGTTAGTTAGGTAAGGGTGGTGGAGGAATACCAAGCGGGAAAGAATGTATTTAAGAATGAATGGGAGGAGTCCGGAAACAACACGGAAAACAAACATTTTGAGCGCTGAAGATGATCTCAATAAATATCGAAACGTTGGCATGATAAAGAAAACGCTTTTCTAAACCTTACGTCACAGCAGATCACACCTCACAATCTTGAAATAATCATTGGCTAACGGTCACTAACACCACACAAAACTACCAAAAGTTGAGTAACCTCTTTGAAAACCCGACTGGAATTCGCTAGAAAGAGAGTTGTCTAAAACATAGGAATCTAGGCGGCAGTAAAAATCTTCGTGACAGAATTCAAGCACGAGATTCCTCTATAGTTGGACGCATCATTAACATTGCCCCTCTCAAATAAGGGAAGCATCAAGGATAGACCGAGAAAGGGGTATTTTCTGAATCAAAAATTCTGTTAAATAAATTGAACAGCTTTGAGCGAAAAACATCTAGAGAGGATTTGAAAAATTCGTAGCCACCCGGTCAATACCGGGAGCCTTGTTGCGATTTAAAGAGTCCAAAACTTCACTCGACTAGTCAATTGTAAAAGAAGAATCTCACTTGGTTGACTGAAGAAAAGGTTCAGCATAAAATATGACGGAGGTGGAAGCCTGGTTGAGCAAAGACTGAAAGTGATCTACTCAATCTTTTTCTGTAACAGTAGAATCGGAGGGCAACCCCTAGAGCTTATAATGACTACTAGGTTCCAAACATCTTTGGATTTTTGTATTTCGTTAACGTGAAAGCAAGTAACTCCGTTTTTTTTATGAGACATGGACTTTTTTATATGAAAAATTAACTTCTAGATAGCCTTGCAAACAATTTCAATACGACAAATGTTCTTTTTCTGGCCCTGAGGCAGGGAGATTCAAACCAAATGTTTTTACGAGTAGATTTCACAAACGATAGTGTACTCAAGTTAATTTGGCGCGATGATTTCATTAACCGAACAAAGACCTCCAAATATTTCTCGTGGACGATGGAAAGCGCAAAACTTCGTTGGTGTCAATCTCTAAATTAGACTATTTCGGACATTTTATTAAGCTAGGGAAGCAGAGGTGTTAGTGGAATAAAAATACCCAACCGGGTTGAGGATGATAAGAAAGGTAAGAATAAGAGGAAGATCATCCGAGAAGTTCTGGTCTGATACTTTGAACTCATATATCGGAAATATTGTCAACCGTGACCCAGCGCATAGATCGTTTACCGCAACCCATTCTTCCTAAAAAAGCAAATTCACTTTCAAGTTCACCATTAAAACCTCCCATTCAGAATAAATGAAAACTATTGCAAAGATCAATAAATTCCCCGTCTTTCGCCTTCAAAAATTTGTCCTTTGATTTCTTGGTCAAATTACATTTTGAATTATTTATCATCAAATCATCGGGAAGAGCCTCCGCTGAGCCGATTCATACATTATTTTGTGTTCATTTTGCAAAATGTTAGCCTGGAAGAACCCTACGTTCAAGATGAGAGTACAGAAGCAGTCACATCCTCCGGTTCAAAATGCTTTATTAAAAATTTATTTTAAAAACTCAAATAATTTGCTGAGAGAATATTTATAACTCAAAAATTTAAATACTTTACAAAAAATGGAGTTTTCTGATTATTTTGTACTATGTTAGCATGGAGGAATACAATGTTCAAGATTGGAGTACAGAAGCAGTCACATCCTTCTTTTGAAATATATCGACAAATGTAAAAGTGAAAAACACTGAGCTTCAAGATGAGCTCAATTTCGACGATTTGCCGGAAGAGTTGTTTCCAGATAATTTCTTCAGTAGTGCATACGTCTGGATGATCCCTTGAATTCAACGCATTTGGTGTGTTAGAGCTTGTCAATTCGAAGAACATAAACGTTAAAATGGCCGTGCTTAGACAACAAAACGCCTGCATTATGCTGAGACGTGGAAAGGATGTTGAATCAGTGGAAAGGACAGTAGGAGTTACATTGGAGTTATTGGAGTTACAAACTAATTAAAATGGTACGGTGCCATTGTAGACAATAATTCAAGAATTTATCACCATTTTAAAACAGAATTTTACAGATTACAATAAAGAAAATCACTTGTTTTTCGCTTTTTGTAAAAGATGGCTCTGTTTATAGATTTGTAGTTTGCAAGGATCGGATTTCAAGCATTAAACGCTCATCATCAGGCTGAGGGAGTAACAAAACATCACTACGTGAATTGCTCAATGGGAAGATGGCTTTAATGCCGCCTAATTTTGAACCTGATAAAAACGCTGATTACCACTAAAGTATCTTAATACCGTAAGAAAAATATTTTTAAATTAGTAATTAATTTTGTATGTCCAATATTATTTATGTAAATGGTTAAAAATAAAGTATAAATCAAAATCTATTATATTATTTATGCATTTATCACAATGTAATTTTACATTTTTTATTCGAATTTCTCAAAACAACCTAGCTCTCTCTTTTGCTTCATTTAGAAGGTTATTAAATTCAGCGAATTTGTACGATTTAGGCAAGTGTTTTTTAATTCTCGTTTTAATTTCTCTGTCACATTGCCCTATTACATTTAATATCTATTTAACAATATAATAGATTTTGATTTTACCTCATATTTTAAACATGAACCTAAATCATATTTGAAATACAAATTAACAACTAATTTAAATTATTCAGATATCGTGAGATGCGGTCTGGTGTGATGAAGGTTTCAGAAAAACATTTTCTTTATCCTGCCAACGTTTACTAATTTAAAATTATTTCCTCAGAGTATGTTTAATGTATATTGTAATCGGCGTTTTTAGCATGTTCAAAATTGAGCGCCATTAAATCCCGCTTCTCATTGGATAATTCACGTCCTTCAACCTGACGATGAGCGTTTAATGCTTGAAACCCGGTTCGGACCTACAAATCTGTGAGTAGTGCCATCATTTACATCTATATTCCCACCATCATGATTTGTACGAGGAAGTAAAGCCAATAATCTTAGCATATCGATTGGAACTATGAATAAGCCTGATAAATTCATACCACTTGGGGTTTGAAAATATCTGGTCGTACGAAAATGTGATTAAAGAGAACTGCAGTTCATATAAATAAAAAAGTCTGCGAAACAAAGTTTTAGCGACTAGGTTTTTTTAAAGTCTTAGGGCCGGTGGCTTAGTCATTGGTTTATTTTACCAAAAATTTAATTTACTGAATTAAATTAACGCTTACGTTTTCGATTAGAAACATGTGATACGTATTCCTGACTTTCTTGTTGGGCAAACGTACTTCTCGATAGAACAGAAATTCATTATGTTACCGGTTAATAAATTATGTCTAATAACATTTGCGTAAATGCAATTTTTTTTGACCTGTAGGGTGCTGGATTGAAATGAATGAACAATAGATGATAGTAACATAACGGTCAGAAATTCTTCAGTGAATTTTTGCCGCAGTGAAGTTAATATAAAAAACGGGGCGGTGTTTTTTGGTTCATCCCTACGTTGCCCTAGGGACTAAGACCCCATCTTCGACCTTCTTGCCCTGGAGGGGTGGTTTTGCCGAGACGGCGGATGAGAGAAAGAAGCGAGGCTCTGGCCGAGGGTGGGGTCGCCGCGGAGGGGAGCGAGTCCCGTGCGACGGCCGTTTTACTCTTCAGTCAAGAAGAAAGATGCAGCCGTCCTGGGCTGAGGTGTTCGCCCTCTTCGCAGTCCTGGCGTCTCTCGCCTTCCATTCTCACGGGTCCAACCATCACAGAGAGCTGAGGAAGTACTGGTGCAAGATGGACTGCAAGAAGTCAAACGCTAGCGAAGTAAGTCACGGCGGGTCTCGATATTCTGACAAAATTTACCCAAAAACCAAACAAAGAAATGACAGCTAACGTGAATTATCCCTTGGGGAGTAAGTTCATAAAACCCGTCTGAATTCCAACATATCGTTAAAATCATACCAATTCGACAGTTTTAAGTCTAATCAATGGAACAGCTTGCATGAATTTTAATATTTAATTTCATCCAATTCAATCATATTACATATATTGAAAATAAGTGATTTAATTTAATATTAACTTGTAACAAATAATCTGGCAACTTGAAATTACGTAGGCCACGTTTGGGTCAAACATATAACAACCAATTTTATATAAAAAAGTCATACACGATGACACCAGAAAAATAAACACGCGCATAAATAAACAAAATCAATATACACACATATTTGACACTCTCAAGTTTGACATAATACAGTTAAAAATTAATTTCTTTGCAGTTTTGTCATTGATTAGTCAATTTTTATTGTTACGACTTACTTCAAGTCAATTCTCTGTCATTTTTTTTTCTCTTGCATTCTGAGATTTGTAGACAATTGTTTGGGGGTTCAAGAATTGTTAAATAGGCAGATTTCCAAATAAATCCACAGATCATCTCAATTTTGAAATCAAAACTCACTTTAGCAAAATAATCCGTGAGTCAGAATTGTACAATCGCTGAAAAATGAAAAGATTTTTTAACCAACTGAAATATTCTCTAGGTACTATTACGAATTTATCTAACTTTCTTAAAAATACCCTGCCAACCTATTGTTCGCCTGAGCCTTTAACTTTAAAAAAACATGTAACAATCTTGGCCGGATTGAATCGAAACAAATTTCGCGACTGTAAAAACAGTTTTTTCCCCGTATTTAATATTTTATTGTTCCGAGCTGAAAGTCGACCGTGGGACGTTTTGTTTAATAATAAGACGATAAAACCCTCGAATCTCGTTTTGTCCAATCTTTCTGCAATTTCACTTTTGAAGTCCTTGATCGACGCGACGCTACGTCTGGACGAGATGGACGTCCATTCTTGCTTCCTGTCCTGACTTTGCGCCTCTCTATTTTTCCAAACAGAGTGTAACGCGTAAAAAATTATTTTATGTTTTCACAAATTGTTTTGTATTGTTATACATCATGGGCATTTTTTTCGTTTTTAAATAATTTGGATCACGACATGGTCTTGATGAAAAAACACGTCCAATCATTAGACCTTCGATCTATTTTAAAGCCATGATCAGGAAAAATCTGTTTTAAATACGTCGACAAATTAAAATAATTAAGTTGCTAATAGGCGATTTCAAATTACTTTGATGAACGACCCAGTCCCAATATTACCAACATTCCTCAAAGAAATTTGAAATCGCCTATTAAATATTTAATCAATTTTTATACGGATTTAAGACAGTCCTTTTGATCCTGATGATACTAGATCCTATACTTGCCGTTTTGGATTTTTTTAAACTCAGACGCGTATCACCATTTCGTTATCCTGCGGAAACGCGTCTGAATAAACAAAAATCAGTGAGGATAGGCAGACCAAGGTGATAAATATCAAATAATAAACTTATCGCCTACACAGACCACAGGAAGAACATCTCATATTCTTATTTATGTCGAAAAATTTACAACATATTTATATATTTTATATATAATTATCAATATATTTTGTATTGATTTTTTCAATATTTATAGATATTTTACCAATTTTTTAATGATGGTTTCAGATTTTTTTGAACACCGACTCAGTCCCAATATTGCCAAGAGCTGTTCGTCGAAGAAATTTGAAATCTCCTATTAAATACTTAATCAATTCGTATACGGATTTAAAGTAGTCCTTTTGATCCTGATGATCCTTGATCTTATCCTTGCTGATTTTTTTTTTTTTTTCAATTCAGGTGCGTGTCGCCATTTCACTATCCTGTCGAAACGCGTCTGAAAAAATCATTGAGGATAGGCAAACCATCCCTAACCAACCTTTAATCTATAATCAATGGCAGGCCCGCAGGAACGAGATGAACGAAAAATTAAAAGTGCACAAGGAAATATTGGAAACTAAAACCAAGGCAATATTAACAAGTAATTAAAATAAGTCTAAAGATAAAAGTCAATGGCACGAGGGGGATTTGAACCCACGATCTTCGGCTAGATATACCGCTGCTCTACAGCTTGGACTATCGTGACCTCGAGCCACTATGGCAAAAAGGAGGGAAAATTCGAACGGTGGGATTGAGATGGGAAGTTAGTGTCCGAGGTCACGATAACTCAAGTGGTAGAGCAGCGGCGCATCAAGCCGAAGATAGTGGGTTCGAATCCCGCTCGTGCCATTGACTTTTCTATCTCAACTAAAAACCTTAATTGATTGTAATATTGTAATTGGTCACGCTAACCACGAAATTAGTGAATTTAATATTAACAAGGTTAATGATAGACCACACCCGGCTCACGCACGGCCATCTTCGGGTGAGGACAAGATGCAAAGTTGCTCTCTATGCTGAGACCTGGTAACGGTTAAGAGTATACCATGAAAGGTGCGACCTACCCTCCGACCAACGGAACCAGATCATCAGAGTTAATGACCACATGAAGAAATTATTTAGCAGATATCTGTGAGCAGTTATTATTTCATTTGATCCGCCCCTTAGTAGAACTTTGGATTTCGTTTTTATTGGCGAGGACTGCATTGAATGGTGTGAGTAAGAATGGGCCGCTCGACGAAATATTCAGGACGATGGCTGGGATTTTTGGTGGGGAGTGAATGATGGAAGTTTTATCTGTTGTTTTTAACTGTACGTACATTTATACGTTTAAACAGTGCAGGTGCATATAAATCGGTCGGGGCGTCGTCGGAAGGAATGACGGTCCGCCCAATATTAGTTTAGGATTCGTATAGGGTGTACGATGTTACAAGTGTTGACAGGTTGTTTACGGAATATCGAGTACCTCTGTAACCTATCAATATGTGTGAAAGCTGTTCTTTTAATTGAGGGAAATTAACGTTTTGTAAAGGGGCGGGTGACGCGTAACGAACAAAACGGTACACCAAAATACCATACTCGAGAATGCGAGAATTGTTAATATACGAGGTGCCGGTAATGGCCATAGAGCTGACTGGCGAAAAACATATATGTTTACAGGAAGAACATCTTATATTCTTAAATGTATGCAAATTGACAATTATACAATGGAATTATATATTTTTTAATAGATAGTTTCAGATTTTTTTTGAAAACCGACTCATCCCAATATTGCCAAGGACTGTGTAACAGTATTGATGATGACCTTACTGCTTGACAGTAACAATTGAATTTGCTGTTTCATCATACTGTGATACTATTCGTATGATTGTTTACAATTAACTTACAATTTAGAACGATATTGTATGTTTCATAAACCATTTTTATAAATTTTATGTATTGCCAAACGGTTTGCTCTTCACCTTTACAATAATATCGGTGCGCCTTTTTAAGAAGATTTTTAAGATGAAACCAATTAAAAACAAAGTTGCCTTGAGGATGTCCTGCATAAGTGTACCGTAGTAGCCGGTGTTTTAAGTTGTCTGGATGAGGCAATGGTCAAACGAACTTTAATCAAATACGGAGGACGTTGTTCGTTTCTAAGAAGGCGCTCCATCGCTACGAACCGTGACCGTCGGCTTTGAAATGGATTCTGCGGTTTTGATGCGGTATCTCAGACTATGCGAGGCCGGAGAACGATGATTCTCTCCTTCTCGATTCTTGAAATGGTGCGCTTCGTTATTCATATTCACGGCGTATAATACGAGCCGATTTCAAAGCCAGGGATTTTTCCTTATTCGTGTTTCTTTGCGAACCATTTCCTTCCAATCCCACCATCATTTATAAATTTTCCATCTTAGAATCATCCGTTTTTTTTTATTTAGCCAAAAGAAGAAAAATAATATAAAAAAAATACTCCAGGCTTCATTAGCCGTTTGGAAAAATATGAAAATTGTCGAAAATAAACGAAAGCACATTACTAATCTATTATCGAGAATTAATTAAGGTTTATATTATTAGTAATAAACAAGCTGGTTTTACAACCGATTTGCTCGATCGTGTATATTGCCCGTTTCAGTTTTAAGTATCTTTTTCATCGTATTATTCCCTATAAAATTTTCGTATCGGATGTGAAATGAGGTTTTAATCGATTAACATTTTTGAAAAATACTCAAAGTGCGTATACCAACTGGAGAGAATTTCAAGTAAGCTTAAGTTTAGTATTTGTTACAGATGCAGGTTGTAACTTCTTTGAATATCTTATCAAAGCGTGGATCTGCTTCCATAAACAGTTTATTATGCTTAGCTTATGACTGACTTTTATTTCACTCCGGGCGATTAAAACTCAGCTTGAACAAACAATAACTCGTGTGTGTGTGTGTGTGTGTGTGTGTGTTTTTTCTCTTTTAAACACATCGTAAGTAAATATTGGAACATTGCGAAAAATGACTTGGCGATGAGTAAATCATTTCCTTCTTCTTCCTTTTGCATGCGTTTTAGTGGCTTCTGTGTCAATAACGAAATGATAAATAGTTTTTTTATTTTGAAAGGCAAACAAAAATAAGAAAAAACTATTTGATTACATCCCACATTATCGAATACTTCAAACAAAAATTGATAAAAACCAGCCATCAATCATTATTGTTAAAACACAGTAAAGGTAGTTTTGATGGGTAAACTTGATCACCGAAAAATTGAATTTAAATAATAAACATACAACCGTTCAATCTTAATTGATTTGAAAAGAGATAAATTGAAATATTACACACTAATTATAAAATAATAACTTATTTGTGGCATCCGGTTTAATAATAATATTAATATAGTTTATAGAAAACTGACCAACCAAAATATTGTAAATATATTGTAAAAGCGCGTACGAATACATCACTATTGATCATCACATAATTTATGAATCAATTAAAATAATAATTGTTTGTGGGTAGTTGCTTTGGGAATTCAGTCAGAACTTCCAGTTTTGTACCCAAAATATACACTCAAATTTAAATAATAAAAAAAAAAATAATAGTAGACTTATAGGGAGTCGATGGCTGCAACGGTTTAGGTATTAACACGGCGTTCATTTCTGTTCACAAGTTAAAGGTCCCGGGTTCGAATCCAGCGGTCCTGCATTTCTTACAAATATTGTTTTTTTTCCTCATAAACACCGGCACCCCGATGGTTGATATAACCTCCGCTGTGGCGAACCCTTTAAAAAATAAAATAATAATAAAAAATAATAACTTATTCTTTACTTTTCTAGTGGTACTAATCGTTTTAGACGCTTTCTCTTTAGCTAAAATTAAGTAGAAATAAAGAAAATTAATTCAGTTTCATAAATGTGTGGTGATTAGTGACAGTTAATCGAAAATTATTTAGAAATCGTGAGAAGCGGTCCGTCGATTTGTCCAAACTCCATCGAGCCACTCCAAATACAAGCGAACGGTGGAATATTGGAGCGCTGCCTTGGTCGTGAATGGGAAAACCCGCGTTTTTTATTATTTTCTTTTTGCGCAGTCTTCGTCTTTCTGTCACTGGGCGAACATCTCTGTCTACATTCTCAAAACGTTTTTTTTTTTTTTTTTTTTTTTTTTATTGGCAATGACATCCAATCGAGATTTTATTGTTGAGGTGGTTGAGTTATATAAAGGTTTACCGTGTTTATGGAAATTGGTGGACAATGAATACCACGATGGAAATAAAAGAAATTCGTCCCTCGACCAGTTGGGCGGCCTTTTTCTTCTTCGTGGTTCATCCCTGTAAAGAGAAATCGTAATGTGGCTGGCAACCTTTCATGTGGAGTGATGATTTCTCTCATGACTGTGTTTTGTTTTCTAATCAAGGGAGTAACAAGTTGGAGTAAATATAAATAAGACGTTTCATCCATCCTTAAATAGTTCCTCCAATCGACGGATTCAAAGGAAAGATCTTTCATCAAATCGATGCGGGTATTAAGGGTTCTGATCAGCCAATTCTTACACCATTTCCTCTTCAGTTTATTGCTTTTTATATATAAACAAATAGCAGCGTAGCACAAGCATCATCCATTTTGAGGAAGTAATTCACTAGATGACGATCGGAGCGATCGTGAATGGCCGCCTTTAAGCGGCACCCATAGCCGGTCTATATTATTGCACAATAATTTGACGGTTGCCCCTTAACTTTCAATAATATTGTACAAAATTTTGTTTGTGGTATGAACTTGAAAAGTTTTGAATAGTTTAGACCATTTGCGAGGTCGGAGGAGTTAATACACATCATGCAAAGCAAAAGTGGATAATAAATTGTTATTTAAATTGTAATCTGGTGGTAATTGTAAGTTGTAATTGTGAGTTTGATGATTTTTTTCCAAACTGCCATAATTAAATATTTTTAAAGAAAACTCGTGAATTTTTGATCTAGTTATTTTGGTTTATATCATAATAATTGGTTTAGGGCGACCGCATGTCTAGACTGAAGAGACGATGGCGGTCGACCGCGATGTTCGAAGGCTAGAGACGATCTTACCGCAGGAACTGTCATTTAACAACTTCCTTGGTAGACAAGTCAGGAGTCAGTTGAAGGCTTCGAGAGCACAAGATCTAGACGTCCCCTGCCGAAGAGGGATTGAGTAGAAAGGCAACCGTTCCTGATCGACGGACAATTGGAACGGGGGTGTTCTCTTTCATATAAGGGTGCCGGTTCGATTTGTAGCAACCTGATGACCGGGAGCGTGTGTGGAGAAGACGTGCTTTATACACCATGGGTGAGTCAAATTCAAAGACGGTATCATGGTATCGGGTGAAATCATATACAGTACCGATTATCATATAGAGTGGATATGGTCTGTACTAATGTCCACCGAGGAAGTTCTTCCGGAAACTACATTTTTGGAGATAACTTCTGGTTAATGCATGACCGAGTTGTCTCTCATTATTTGGAGGATAGGGATTACCACAATGACACGGCCAGCACGCTCTCTTGACATGAATACTAAAGAACTCTTTTGGGTCATGATAAAGAGACGAGTTCAACATGTGTTGAACAGTATAAAACAGATTTTGTTGTGTAATGGTATTCTGGTTAATAAAATCCTGTTGCTTATTTACCCGATGACTGGGAAATTTCGCAATGCCAGTGGAGGTAATAAAAGTTAATAAGAGCGAAATCAGATAATAAATTGATAGTAAATTTTTAATCTATTACTACGTGATTTTCCGGGGTTTTGGTTAGTTTACATTCAAACCATCATAATTAAATCTTTTTTTTTAAACTTAAGAATTTCTGTTATTGCTTAATTTATTTTTCATTAAAGTAAGTATGATGTAATTGATATAATGATAAAATATATGTATAGAGGTTTGAAAGAAACAAAAAAATATGGACTGAATTTCCTAAACAACTATCAATAATTAAAAACAGCCATCACATCTTAAATATATATTAGTTCAGGTAATGAAGATCGATGGGCGTCATCAGATTTCACCCTTTTGTTCATTCCTTTCGGTCTTTTATTTATTTATTTCAAAAATACATTATGCAAGTTACCGCAAATCGACTTCAAAGCGGGGTTTTATTTTTCGTAAATGAAAGAATAAAGGTCCGTTATTTAAACATGACCGGATGCGATAGTGGGAAATGTTTGTGTACAAATAAGCATCGTCCGGTGGTCGACCATAAACACCTGACGTGGCGAATTCCCGACGTCTCGGGTTTTCCTATTCCCATACTGAGAAGTTTCCAGGCGAAGATTTCCCATCAATCCGACAAAAACGGATTGTACCTCACCTTCGATCATGCCAAAGAATAAAGTGAGTTGTGAAGCATTGTACTCCGGCTTGCCAGACCTTTTGGACATCAGAACGTCCATGCTGAAAATCTTTGTCCGTACAATATAAATATCTTTTGGTGAATATTTTCACCATTTCTATCATTTTGTCCAACCATTTATATTTATTTTCACCAACTTTACTATCCTAGTAACAGGAAAAAAAGAGATACTTTTGGTATCAAAAGTACAAATTTTCTTGCAGAAGGAAACTACATACATTTATATAACTAAAATTGGCTCTACGGGCACACTTAAGATGAACCTGTTTAAGGGCTGCCAGCAATACAATGATAAAACAATGGCTATAAAATACTAATGAATTGGGCACGTAAAATTATTAAACATGGAGGAAGAAAAAACAGTAATGATAATGATTCACTAGCTTTTGTGATCCGCTTGACCATCTAATATTTTTGAATTAATCAAGGTTTCTAGTTGAGATAAAAAAGTCAGTGTCAAGAGCGGGATTCGAACCCACGATTTTCGGCTCACGAAGTCACTATAGCTCAAGAGGTTAGACTAACTGCGTATTAAGCCGAAGGTCGTGGGTTCGAATCCCGCTCGTGACACTGACTTTTTTATCACTACTAAAAACTATAATTAATTGAAAGTAATAATAATATTTTCCCTTTCAAAATTCCTCCTTTAAATTGTAGGCACTAATTCTTGTTACGACTTTTCGCCGAATACACAAATAGTCAAAATTTGATTTTTTTAAAATGTTTTGGGTTTTATTTCACATGCCATCTCATTAGGGGCCAAAAGAAACCCCCTACGGCCTAAACACAGAAAACAGTTCAGCGTAATTGTTCATAAATTTATGTTTAATGGTTTAATTGATCATATTAATTATTTCAATTAATTATTCTTTTTATGCAAAGCCTTAGCTTAGATGAAAAAGTTAGTGACACGAGTGACATTCGAACCCAATAACCTCATGCTTAATACGCAACTGGTCTAACCACTTGAGCTGTAGTGACTTGGTGAGCCGAAGGTTAGTGAGTTCGAATCCCGTTCGTCACACTAACGTTTTCATCTCAACTAACCATCCCTAACCATCCCTAACCATCCCTAACCATCCCAGATCAATTAAAAATTCTCCGGGTTATGTATCCAAAATTATCCTCCACAACTTAAAATCCCATTTATACAAAACTTTGCCAAGTTTCGCAATATCTTCTTCCATCACCTTTATAATCTCGCTTAAGTCTTGTCCAACAGAATCTATATTTAAAGGCGTCTCAAAGGGAAATGGCTCCGCGACCTCCTTTCTCACGAGTAGGTAGTGAAGTTTATTTATTGGAAGTGGAAGAATAATATTGATTATTTGCTCCCCACAAAATAAATATGTATGTAAATATACATGTGTCATAAAACTACATGTCGAATCAGAAATTGAAAATTGTAATAAAATATTAGAAAAAAAAATCCGACTGTAAAACAAGTTCTGCTGGCATTGCATAGTGGTAAATGTCATCATATTGTTTTATTGCTGGGAAAGATATTGGTTTATAATAAAAAAAAGATCACAAAACAAAAGCTGAAAACCGGGACTTCAAGTGGTCAGTCTGATAGACTACCGGTTACTTTTTATTTTATTTTATTATTATTTTGCCCTCATTTAGAACATATCTAATTTAAATTTAGTTAAGCACTGAACACAGCAATCTTCAGTACAACTAATGCGAGACATGGGACCCACCTACCTTCTTCTACCCACGATTTCTTGTTCAACATGCCACATCCGGCTCTACATGTAAACATAACTGATACCCCTCCAGATATGACATGTTGCCCAGTTGGAAATTTACAGTTTTATATGTCGGTTTATATGGGTATCATTTGATCGTCATAAATCAAAGCTATTTTTTTAATTTAACGTAGACGCTGAGTCGCGCGAAGATAATCAGTTGTGCGAATCGATGCGTATTTTTTAGGACGGTCATTTTTCGGATTAACTTGGTCTCTGTATCCTTGCAATTTGGTCGAATAGACGCGTTTTGGTACTTCTTTTATAATCAGTTATGGTTTTTTAAAAATTAACTTATTAGCCATTTACAAATTAAATTATTTACCTGCATATTACCAAGGAATATGATATATGTGTAAAATCGAAGCGTACTTTTTTCAGGAGGAAGGGTTACTTGAAAAAACGGCCAGGGGCGACCGTCGGAATCGAACCCACGACCGCGGGATCGACGAGCATTGAGTAATGGGCGTTCTTTCTGTTCAGACAGGTTCGGTTTTTATTTTCGTCGTTATTTGAATATAAATGTCTTGGTATGTCGGAGATTTTGAAGAATTGAGTTTCGAATTTTGTGTACTATTTCACAAGTGTTTATTTTAATGAGTGTTATCGTGTTTGTGCGTACGTTTGAGTTTTTTCCTTGTAATTTTAATCTTTGGCGGTTTTCTGTGAGGTTGAGTTGAATAATTTGACGTCGTTACTTTATATTTTTTATTTTCTGTCCTGCCCACCAACTCGTCTTTGGTTCGTCTCAAAAAATTTTTCGATTGATTTTTCGCCCTATGATGAACTTGATACGCTTATTTGTTTAAGAAGATTGCATAGTTTGTACGTTTTTCCCCATATGTTTTTTTTGTGTCAATTTGTTTTGGCATTATATTCATTTTTATCTTTTGTTTACTAGTTTGCAGTATATCTAGTTTGCCGCCTTTTAGAACCAGTCCTACGATTTCGATTTGTAGGGCATCTGTGTGTTCGTTGGCTTTGGTATTGTGGAAGCAAAAGGATTTTGTCTTCAGATTATCGTTCTGTTCCTGAGAACGTTTCAGTTTTTTAAATCTCACTTTGGGTTTTTGATTATTTCAAATGAGAAAACGTTTTTGTTTCGGTTAAACCATTTTATGGATCGGCTGATTTCGACCCCCTTTATTTTGAGACGTCGTGTTAACGCTTCTCGAGCGCGGTGGGCGTAAGTGCATTTTCCTCTCGGGGCGGTCAGTACAGATATAAAAATAAAGAGAAAATAAAATCCGACGCGAAAAGGAAATAATTTATTTGGGACAGGCCAATAAGGGTGTTGTGGTCGTATATTTAAGTATCTTCGCCCGTGTCTCGTCTCTTTCTAACGGTGTGCGCTCTCCTTCCATCTCCTACTCCTGAATAATCTTTTTACTGCACTTTTACTCTTTGTTACGAAACGGACTTGTTCAAACGACTTATTTATTGCTCATGGGAAGTAGAGGCCACTTCGTTTTGTCTCGTCCAGCGCGCACATACCGGTTTTGAAAATAAACATAATAAAAACAGGGTGCGACATTTTTGACTGTCCCGACTCTCGTCGTTTCCCGACAATAAAGCCAAAACGATTCGACAGACTTGGGAACCTTTTTTGTGCGTGTGTGAGTTATCGGTTCAACACAGACAGGAATGTAGCGCGTTCATATCACTTTACTCGTTCAATAAAATCTTTTCGTGATCAATCTGACCGAACGACGCACAACGAAAAAACAGAATTGTTAAAGATGAATATTGAGCACTTGCCGTTTTCAAAATGAATTAATTAAGTCGGCATACGAATGTTTAAACAATTAATGTTTATTGAGGCCATCTTCAGGGCCTGGAATTTACAAATATTGTACAATACCATACAAACATGTAAAATACCATTTATTTGTAGATTGTTTGTAGGTCGTGTGACGTAGTATTAGAAAACATTTTCTTTATCGTGCCGACATTTCTATCTTTATTGAGATCATCTTCAGAGTTCAAAGTGTTTGGGTTCTGTGCAGAATTGTGCCATTCTTGCGTGTCGTGTTGAGAGCGACAGAAGAAACACTTTGACTCTGAAGATGTTTTCAGTAAAGATCGAAACGTCGACACGGTAAAGAAAGAGTTTTTCTAAAATCTTCATCACACCAGACCGCATCTCACGATTTCTAAATAATTATCGTCTTCGAAATATTGTGGTGTTTAGTGCCCATTAGTCAATGTAGTATTCGGAGAGCGTGGTATGCTGTGACGTATGTTTGAGTAAAACACTTTCTTTATCGTTTTTTTCGTTTCTTTATCCATCGTTACGCCTTTATTGATGAGATCAACTTCAAAGCCTGGGATCTACAAACATTGTTTAACTTTAACAAATACATAGGATATGGATAACCATACATATATGATGTGGAAAAATGAATTTATACAATGCAAAAAAAACATAACCAATCACTTGAGTGAGTATGAATGCTTTGAATATAAAAAAGTTTTGAATGAGAAGAGAAGAATGTTAATCCCAGGCCCTAAAGATGATCTCAATAAAGATTGAAACATCGGCAAGATAAAGAAAATGTTTTTCTGAAGCCTACATCATACCAGACCGCATCTCACGATCTCCGAATAATGATCTTCGAAATCTTAAGCTGGAATTCGGTTTTTCGGTATAAAAATGTATGAAAATTAGTCTAAAGAGGCTCCAAAAAATTAACACTTGTTAAATCGTCCGTAATCTGTAATTCAAAGTTGGCCAGTAACCGGTTTAAAGTGTTTGACTTCACTTTGAATGAAGTGTCACGGCGGTAACATGTGGTTACGCCTCGAGGTTAAAATATTTTTTCACTTTCAAACTCTTAAGCAACTTCCCTCTACAAATAAAATTTGATCTCTGAATATTTTACACGAAGAGGCTCAAGATTTTAACACG
Organism: Cimex hemipterus; assembly: GCA_039619505.1. Lineage (NCBI taxonomy): Eukaryota > Metazoa > Arthropoda > Insecta > Hemiptera > Cimicidae > Cimex > Cimex hemipterus. Next base: position 14,919,401 of record CM077103.1, on the reverse strand, counting down.
TATAAACCAAAAATCGTGGCGTACGTTCTATGAGGTTAGCAAACTTTTAAGTATTGATGATAATCAGGACATGCCGGCGGGTCACGTTTCCTCCTTTATTGGCGGTTTTTCTATCGGGTACAAGGAATAAATTAGCCTTTTTAAATTCATAGAAGAATCCTCCGTCTTTTTAATTAAGGAAGCCGCTTTTTCTAACTGAAATCGCCTTTGATAGGGGGGGGGGGAGAGCCTTGTCGGCATCGGACTTACTGCCCACGTATTGAATAAATCTCGTTGGTAAATATATTGCGAGCTTACTGTCAGTTATATTTTTATTCTCGACTTCTCTTCACAGGCCCGCGTAACGCCTGGGTTGTTAATCCGATAAAGATCAAGGTAATGCCTTTTTTACACCTTTTTATTGTTATTATCGTCCAAAGGCAACACATCTCTTCTAATTCCTTGTACACGCACTAATGTGTAGCAGTGATCGTAACCGACAAAACCAGATGGTTAAGTTATGCGATCTGTGCTTATTTTTTATTAACTGTAATAAGATGTATACATAAACTAGGCGTCCAAAATCAACAAATGAAAACCCTTGCCCAGCCGAAGGCTAAAATGTTTAATTTTTCCCTTGAAGCTTGAACTAATTAGACCAAAATTCGAGACGGATTTGACGAAGCGATATGGTTTGTGAGGCGAGAATTCGATCCATGAAGAGTGAGTGTGTGAAACTGAAAGACAGATATCTCACAGGAATTTTTTTAAGGTTAACCAAACCTATGGTACTTTCTTCGTAGGAGAGTTCAAATAAATAAAACATCCATAAAAATAAACTCGTGAACAACTTATTGGATAGGATTTACATATACCCATGTATGTGCATATATGCATATAGATAATGCATAAAGTTTGTCTAACACTTCTCGCAGCCCACCTGCGATATATCTTTGAACTGTACAATGAATTGCCGTCAGGCCATGACAATCACCCACCGCGGCTGTCGGCGACCGGGGTCAGACCTCGGCCTTATCCGACCAGCCGCCGAAGTTGGGCTCGGGTTTGACAACAGGTCAGCCCGCACCCAACCCATTCATTTCCCAGATCCAAACCCATTCATTCTCTCATTCATGCTTAAATACATTCTTTCCCGCTTGAATATCACCTAATTAGGGCGATGGATACTTGATATTCCTCAACCATCCTTTATACGTACTATATAACTAACCTAATTACCCTTATTGAGGGCCAATGGAGTACCCAATATTCGTCAGCGCTCTTGCAGCCAAGGAATGGCACACTTCAATTACGTGTATATTCACTACAGCACACATAAACGGGCTTTGGCCCAAAAGGAAATGCCCTTTATGCCATCCGCGAATGGCCAGTTCTAAGTCGGGTTGGGGTAATCAATCTCGTCCGGTTTAGATTCTCCGGGAACCGCCTGTCAATCATGCTCTTGATGCTTAAAGCTGCTCGATCGACCCAGCACACTGACGTTGAAACTTTTTCTCTACCACATTCTTATTCGTTTAGCGCCATCGGGTCGCGATAGGCTTTCGCCGTCTGGTTTAAACGTTCATTGCCTTTCAGCCCGACGTGTCCAAGGCGCCAGACAACCATTGCAGTGCGCTCTCACTCAGCGTATCTATCCAAAAAAGAGAAAGTCGAGAGGGTCCACTCAGGGACAGCTCTTTAGTCGAAGTAGGATGAGTCGTCTCGGATTGCACGAGTCCAAGGTGTGTCAGAACGCATAAAGCCCGGCGATGTGCACGGCTTATTCCAAAAACCATAGCATGGATTGCTTTCCAGCCTGGCCCTTTAGCAACTGGAAAAACTATTGTACTCGGATATTAGTAATATAGAAAACATTAGTTTGCCAGTGGACATATGACCCTATGACCCCATTTTTTGTACACGATTATCTTATGGTAAAATATCTGGTATGATCCACAAGTTGCCGTTGTGCGTGACCAGTCGCTGTTATTTTCTAACTTCTTCATGCTGTGTCTATGTCCAGAAGTATGTGAGTATTTACCGCTTTCCACATCATGGTCACCTGCAGATCTTAATTTGCACGGACGAATATCCCTTGTTGCATTTTTCTGATAATGACCTCTTTCCCTGTAATAACTAATTAATTTCGAATAAGAAACAAACTATCGGTTAATATCAGGAACCTTACCCTTACCTAACAATTCCGAATCTCCGAAATTCATTCTCCTTAAAACACCAAATTAATAACAATGAACATGCATCTGTTGTATTTATTCTTGGTCGTTGTTTCGATGATTTCATTGGTTAACTCTTCCCTTCGTAAGCCTTCAGCCTTGTGTAAAGACCAGTTCAGCTCAACTTTGTTCTTGTTGACGCAGTCTGCACAATAGCTTCATTCTTTCACCATGACTGGTTGTGATGATGTGATGATGGAGGATGGAAAGAGGGCTTTTGTTCCCCAAACACTGCAGCCCTCTGGCTTGTACTTTCCTAGTTCATTGATATCGACTGAACCTTCTCCTAATCGGGTAGTTCGTGGTCTGTCAATGCTGCAATTCATTTACCTTGGTTTTCGTTGTATCCAAGGTTGTCTCCATTGGAACAGTTACTTCGCATTTGAAGATGATATGACTATTACTTTCTCCTTATTGCATAACATTTGTATGGGGTCAACATTGAACATACCCATGCTGTATGTTTTTTTAACTGCCAGTGACAGGCAGTTATACTACTCATTTGAGTTTAGCCCTCTCTAGTTGTAGCAATTAGTTTGTCAGTTTTGGTGAGCGTTGTTTAAAAAAAAGCTTACTGTGTTTACCACTAACAGCTTCTGACCCTGCCCATCACAGTATTAATGTTTCATTTGAAAGCATCTAACCCCTGTACAGTTGCCCACATTCTAATTTTGTCTTTTTTGGTTCCGTTCTGTGATGAAAGATTATGTTTGCTTTTGTGGGTTAGAAATAGATTCAGGACCTATATACGGTTTTTCAGATCCCCCGAAGGCCAATGTATCCGCCTCTTCTTTGTCCGAAAGTCCTCTGGGTCCTGACACGAAGATATCATCAGGTTGTTGTGTTTCTCTGGTTTTTGGGGGAGCACTGTCATGGATGCATTTATTTTTATGTGATTTTTTTTATATGCTCTTGCTTGGTTGCTGTTTGGTTAATCCTAATCCTTCATTTGTTTGAGAGCCTTTCGTATCATTTTATCTGGTTTCCACTTGAATTCCTCTTCTTTGCAGCCTGTTGAGATTTTATGTTTTCCAGGATAAATGATGTGAATGGAGCGAGGTAGGTTTTAGAAAACATTTTCTTTATTGTACCAACGTTCGATCTTTATTGAGATCATCTTCAGGGCTTAAAGCGTTTGTTTTCCGTGTAGATGTGTCATTCTTGTCTGTCGCGTTGAGAGTGCATACTACAGAAACGTCACACGGTCACTAAACATTATTTTGTAGATCGATCTTTAATCCCATGGTGTACGAATAAACCTTTTTGAGTAGAGTAGTGGAGTAAAAAATGGACGAAACATCTTGTTAATAACGTTTCTAATAATGGGATCGAGTGGTAATGGGCGAAGCGTGATACAGGCTGCAGACGAGGAGACTCATTCTTTTCGAGGGTCAGGCTTAAGGAAGGGATAACTTTCCAGCCCAGTAGGGCCCAGGGTAATTATTAATTCAAAATACAGGCTCGCTTGCGAGAGTGGAAAGAAATAGGCCGCCTTCCTAGACTTGTTTCAACTCGGAGAACAGTTCTAATACAGTATAAAAAATATCTCTCCAGTCATTTATTTAAAATATCATAATTTAGTTTGTTAGTTTACGACGGTGTCAGCGATGTCGTGAGCTTTTCTTAGGATGTAAGTGGGTTTTTTACCGAAAACAACAGAAATAACGTTTATTTTCAGAGGTATTTCGTGTTTATTGGAAACACCTTTCTAGAAAATAATCACAAATATCAACACTACCCTCGGCAGCCCAGAGGAAGCATAATATACGTTATTATGAGAAAAACTAGGCAAAATAGTAAAACTCATGCATTTTTGATCTTATTAATTTCGTACATTAGAAGCAATAAAGCATGTTTAATTAACAATAAAAATAATTGTAGATTGGCAAAATACGAGTGTCCGGTTTTATCTTCTTGTGTATAACAAAAATGTTACTAATTGAGTGTATTGTAGTATTGGAAAATCCGGTTTTTCAATAAAAATGTTTAAACTGCCGGAGTAGGTGGTTGTAATTCGAATCGTCAAACGGTTTATAGTAAATTTCAAGTTTTGATCCGGTAATCTTGCGGTGCCTCTTTTTAAAAAAACTTTTGAAACGATTTTCGTACGTCTGAAATGTTTTCGTCCGGTTTCTAACCTTGGTTTTCCTCAGGTAGGAGGAATTTTCCTGTAATCTCTCGCCTTTCTTTGCTATTTGAATCAAAGCCAACTGTGAATAACCGACTGCCAAAGGTTGACGACGCCCGCACCGTTTCGCTGTGCACAGGCCCACGACAGCCTTCGGCAAAACCTTATTTTCCGTTCATTGCAAAGTGGAGTTTTTACGTCCGCAACCCGCCTACTTCATTACTGGGAACAGCTTTCCGACGGCGGCGCTGAGCTTTTTATAAAACACTTCCGTTCCCTCGACGCCGTTCTTCAGACGATTCCCGACAAGATTCCGATCCCTCGCCTTTTCAATTACGGACACATTCACATCGCTGTTTGCCGATCCGTCTTCCCGACCCTTCGTGGCAAAAGTTCACACGAGATACCATTGTCCGACTTGAATTGTTTTCTCAATTTGTACTCATTAGTCATTACGCAGCCGAGGAAACAAAACCGACAATGACTTTCGCTCAGTTTAAGTCGTTTGATGTTAATTAAGGTTGAATATGGCTTTTACTGCACCAACCCTCTCTACATCGCTTACCAAATCTTTTTCACACGACATTAGTCAGATTCACTTTTTGCATTATAATACTTCAGTGTTGGAAATTGCAATATTCAACAGGTATATAAAAACTGAGACTTTAATTTATGTCGTTGCTCTAAAGAAAAACTACAAAAAAAGGTTTTGGCACCATCTGTCGACCTCCAAAAATCTGAAAGAACATGAACCTCTTCAAAAAGGTATTCCAGGGTCCTTTCGGGCCATCCTGGTACGCTTATTCTCGCGGGTATGTCTTCAGTGGTGGGCTTGTGTTACATTTTTATTTAATCCGGTCCTTTTTGTAAAATTAACTATAAAACAACTACCACGAAAACAACAATTCATAAACCTGAGGAAATCTTAAAATACGTTAAGCTGGCAAAAAATCCTAAAATTGGATAGCAAAACAGCTATTTAAAGCATTGGTATTTTAAAAAAATCACACCAAAACTAGCCCTTGAATGCTTAGAAAACCTGGGGAAACACAATGACGTGATGATATCTTGGGTAGCGGGACACAAAGAAATTATGAGGAACGAAAAGGAAGACACACTGGTCTTACGAGGATCTGCAAAACCATACATAAGCCCGGGACCTATTCTTGTGACAACGAAAACAAACACAGAATCCTTCATCACAGAGTGAAACCAAAAAGACAAGGTTAAGTGGATAACTCTAGCGGCGCTAGGTGCGCTTAAATAAACCATTAGAATTTTGAGTCTAAATGAAAGCATGAAAAGGCAGCAGATGGTGGTAGACAAAGTAAGCGTTTGTTAAAACAACACTCACCAAAACGACAAACCAATTGCTACAACTAGAGAGGACTAAAGTCAGATGATTAGTAGAACTACTGGTCACTAGCAGCTGAGAAAACACACAACCTTCAACATTCAATGTTGACCCCATACAATGCAATGAGTTATGCAATGAAGAAGAAACAGTCATCCATATCTTCAAATGTGATGGAGACATAACCTGGGACACAAAGAAACCCCAAGAAAATGAATAGCAGCACTGGCAGTTCATGAACTAGTACTTTTTAGGAGAGGATTGAGTCGATAGCACTGGACTAGGAAAGTACAAGTCAGGTAGTTGCAGTGCTGGGGGAACAAAAGCTACCTTTCAGTATCCTCCATCATCACAAGTTATAGTGAAAGAATGAACATGGTTATTGCTTAAACTGCATGAATTACATTTGGTACAATAGGAGTCGGCAAAACAAAATTGAGCTGAATAGGGTCTCATTCTATACCAGGCTGAAGGCTTATGAAAGGAATGCAAGAAGTGGAGTGGATAAACTTCAGAGGTGCTAGACAGAGTGCTTATGTAAAAAAAACCCACAGCACTGGCAAACTCACTGCCACTGCTAGAGGGGCCTAACTCAAAGGAGGGATAAAACAACCAGTTATGGCATCCAAGAAAACATCTACATAATGAAGATATATTCAATGATGACTCCATACTTAGGTTATGCAATGAAGAGGAAAAAAACAGCATATCACCTTTGAATGTGAAGCTGACAACCAATAGAGACATAACCTGGGCTAGAAAGAAAACCCAAGAAAAATAATTGTATCAATGACCTCATACTTCTCTGGAGAAGGGTCGAGTCGATTGCATTGAACTAAGGAACTAGTAAAGTACGATAAATCAAAGGCTGCAGTGCAGTCAAAAATCCCCACTAGTTAACTTGGCAAAATAAAACGGTAGAAAAAAAAGGCAGGGTAGGCAACTTATGACAGATTCAACATCCCACAAAATTTGGAAAAGAATGTGAATTTGAAACTTAACTTACTTTAAAAATGCTTTTTTTTTTTTTTTTTTTAAGAGGTTGATATTGAACAAATTGTGCATTTGTAATCAGTGTACATGTTAACAATTTTATTTCAGGCATGTGTACACAGTTGCATGGAGCAGAGCAGCCAATTTAGTTGTAATAAAACTTTAAATTCTAAGCATGATGTGTGCTCGAAGACGAGCTGCACTGACTGGTCCTGCGAGGAGGGCACAATCTGCTGCGAGGACACATGTGGTATGAGCTGCCTCAAGCCAGACCCACACCTTTACCCAGGTGCCAACCGTTCACGACAAAGACGAAAAAATACCAACATTTCTAAAAACAAAAATTTGTTGCAGAAATACCAGAGATCCCTACGAATGTGACTGTAATCGAGAGCGATAAGGGTCTTAGCGTGGCTATACACTGGGTAAGTTTCACCAGCAACGACACATATTTCTATGTTCAGAAACGGCACTACACCGGTTGCAAGTACATCAGCTACTTCATGCGAGAATGGGAGCCTCTCAAGAACAAAGGCATGAAGAATGGGATTATCGGAAGGATGACCACTTTCCCCATCAAACTGGGCACCTGGTACCAATTCCGTGTAGCTGCTGTTAACAGGCATGGCGCCTTTGGTTTTTCAAAACCGTCTAAGCCGTTTAAATCCTCCCTTGGTAAATATCACAAATATTATCAATTAATAACAGTATTTGACTAGAAAAGTATACTGAATGTTGCATAAAGACACTAATTATAATCCGAGATCTATTTTAACTGTCGATGGAAAAAGGTTCAATGCAATTTTTATATTTCATGATATAAAAAATCAAGCACAATCAAATGTAAAAAGTAATTTCTGTGTAAGTCATAAACAGATCTCAATCGTTAAAAGGGGTCCAATTAATATTTTATTAAAAGTAAATGACTATTCTGCTAATACACTTTTATTGTTTAACATCGAGTTGCTGATATTTTGGTTTATTTTAAATCTTAAGTATGTATGTTCAATGTTACAAACACTTGACAAAAGTCGAAACCTAATTTAAATAATTGAAAGTTTTTGATCAATCATTGGACATTGTCTGGACTCTCCAGATGCACCTCAACATCGTCTAATTATTATAATCTGAAATAGATCATTTATTCTGTTATTGTGCAGATCCACATGAGCCAGAAGAGCCGAGTGATCTGACTTTCCAGGCGATAAAGATGGCTGCAAAGACGCGGAAAATTTGGGGCATACTTACTTGGAAAGTGCCTAATTCGACGATGCCCATCCAAAAGTATACGATTTTTGTTAGCGAGAGGATCGCCGGGAACCACACTCGCCCGGAAAAGGGTTCAACCTTCACGAAAGAGATGAAAGTCAGGAGCGTAAGTAGATAAATCAATCTGGAATCGTTTAATTATAGAAAAAGGGTACAATTTCAAAGGGAACAGACGCAGGCGACGACAACGGGCACGTGGACGAATTTCCACTCTTCCCTCAGAGATTGTGGCAGGGAGGCATCGGGCCGAGAGTCGTCATCCTCTTCCCTCCGCTTTAGCACTCTCGTCTTATAGGGCAGACTCGAACAGACATATGCAGATTTGTGGCAGCGGTTAGGCTCACAGACAAGCGTAACAAGGTAGCGCGGGTAGTGGCCTCGGCCCAGGTCGACCAGCTTCTCATTGCTGGGAGGACAGAGGCAGGGCCTGATCTCGGCAGCTGGTGACCTCTTCACCACAAGGCAGTCATTGCCGTTGACAATGAAGTCACTCTGTGCGAGGGCGCTCGCTGCCATCAGCACTAAAGCGCTCACCACCCTGTAAAAAATTAACATTTACCTTTTTCCCATTGTGATATTTACAAAGAGAAGAAATGTCAAAAAAATCTAATTGTTTGAAGTACCTTCCACAAACAGACCAAAACAGTAAAAAGTCATACAGACTGAAATGATCAGTAATGACCAAACTACATTAACCCTTTTCCAGCTTATTGTCTGTCCACGTGTCTATTTTACATAACACATTTGGACTTTTCTGTTTTAATAATATTAAATCGCTTAGGGTACTCACACAATTCATAAAGGCTGTGTGCTTGCATTTGTGCCATAATCTTTGATATAGTGATTTATTGCACTTGAATTAATCATCTTTAGTAATAAGTAAGAGCCACTCACTTGGTCGGCACAGGAGTCTTGCACAATTTAAGGTTCAAATGATGAAATGGGGATCTCCATAAATAAAGAGACTGTTGCAGTATATACGCATTTCATAAACATGCCAACAAATATTAATATTTGTGTATTGTAAATAGTTGCTAAAATTATATAGGATGGTGAAGCTGTAGCTTGGTCCTTTTCAAACTTAACCCAGCACTGAAGTTGGCATGCTGCGTTTCTGACAGACCACAACCGTGAGGATAAGTCGACTGAATTGCCTGGAAATGGTCAAACTACAAATACAATACTAGTAATAACTACAAAATTAAAAATTTAGCTACGTTTCCTAAAATTAAATTGGACGAAAAATAAAAAAAAATATTGCTCATGCTTTTCTACAAAAGTCATATATGTACATATTTAATTATATATTGTGATATTTACTGTAGGATTAAGAAAATTGACTCTTGTTGTATTAGACCATGGCATATTTTTTTTCTCTATATTTTTTCTGATTTTATAATTCAAAACTTTATTAAGGATCAAAATTTAACTGATCATCTCAGCCTGTCTAACCTCACTGGTCGAATGGACATTTCAAACGTAATTGTGTTATAATTTGTCCGCCAAATTCACTTGTATTTAATAACGTTCAAATGAGCACACTATGATTATATGATGTATCACATGATATTAAATCGAATATGGTAATTTCTTCTAAAAAATGCATGATTGTCACACTAGAACTGACAGAAAAAAGATTTCCTCCACAAAACCTCAAAAAACTGTAAGGTTAATTTTTCTTCATTTCCAATAATTTTTTTAGTAACCTAATAAAAATATTAAATGGTCATTTCCTGTCCCAATCCTCATCACTTCATAGAATATTTCACTTTTCGTTTAGTAAAAAATGAACTAAATGCCTTGTAAATCTTAGTTTTTTTTTTTTTTTTTTTTTTTTTTGAAAATTGAATCATAACCTATAACCCTTAAGTTATTTACAGTTTTTTACAATCAATAATATGTGATGAAATTCTTAACCTCATGTTAATATACTATTCTTAATGGCTAACAAACCCCTCCTTACTTACATTCCAATTTTGACAACACACTCAAGAAATTTAACCTCATTTCTAGCAATTATCTTCAGATATTTGAATTTACATAACCTCAATTCAACTGAGATTGTACATTGTCATGGTACAGAAAACACAAAAACTGAATTGTGTTAGTGTTCAATTCTTCAATTAGCTATATCTGCTGAAATGACTGAAATTTTTTCCCTGAATGCCAATAGTTCAACTAATAATAATAACAGACAAATTTTATAAAATATTTAAAGACAGAGGAACTTACATAGCCGAAGTTTAAGGAGTGAGTGAAAAATTTTCCATCCGAGGGTGGGTTTTATAAAGCTGATGCTAGACAAAAGCCTCGGGAAGGTGGCAAAAGAGAAAACCAATCCCATTGTGGTCGATCCATTATCTTCCCTCTTTTGACGCTTAGATGATCATCATATTTCAAGACAAAAATATCCCAAAGAAAATTAGTTGAAAAAAAAAAAAAAAAAAAAAAAAAAAAAAAAATATATATATATATATATATATAAACCACAATTATCTGTTTAACAATTTGAACCAAATTTGCATTTTGTTTATTTTTATTATTAATTAATTATTTTTTTAATTTTGGGTTTAAAGTTGTAAAGTATATACAGGGTTGAGATATAGTATATCATACATATCTAGTGAAGTGACATGTTATTTTTTGTTTAGGTAATGTAATTTTTTGTTAGATAATATGTTTAGATCTGAGGGATGAGGAAACTTTAGAGTGGACATACCTGATCATTCTGGTCTGAGTTTCTCATTGATTATGCATTTTGGCATGAAGATGAAAATGAAGATTTTTCAAATGGACCGATGAATATGTCAAAATGCCTGACCCAGAAATTCAAAACCGATAAGAATCGTCAGGCCAAAATTGAAGGGAAATCATAATGGAACAGAATGTTATTAATGTTTATTCAAACATTTTTTTTTAAATTCAAATTTTGGTTAAATATTTATATAACATGCAGATGCAGTTCCAATCTGTAACACGGGGTAAGAAAAAAAGAAATCAAAATAAAAGTTTAATCAAGCGTAAACAGGCCACAGGCCAACTATTATGATTAAGGTAAAGGACCTTTTCACTTTTGTGCCTTAATGCAACGTGAACATACAACTTTAAACTGTACGGTGACATGTTTGCATGGTTGAGAAAATAATGTACTCTATGCCATCATACTATTCCAGAAGAATCCATGCTCAACTGTCAACAGGTCACTTATTGGTTTTTATCTTCATGCATGGATTGCCCAAAGACTGACCCAATAAGCATGAGATCATGAGTTCATCAACTTCATGAACACCCAGCAAATTCCTGAAAGACCATTGAGCTTTTTTTTGCATTAAAATTATATATCTCTCAATTTCATCTGGTGTACCCCAAGGCTCTGTTCTTGGAGCTTTACTCTTTTCTATGTTCCTAAATGATCTTCCACTTGTTCTTAATGTCTCCAAATTGCATTTATCATCTGCTTTATATTCAATATCCTACAATCAACATCTATGAAACCCTCCTAACAATTTATTTATACTTTCACTCCAGAGAAAAGCAGAGTTTTCTTTATTAAACTCGTTATAATTATTTTATTCTCTCACTGTTTTTTTTTTCATTTTCCTTAGACTCTTAATCTGCTCATCCAATGCTTATCATTTATAAAAATAAAAATACATTTAGAAACATGAGAGGGGAAAAACATGATTTCAGTTAACATTCCAGGAGTGAAGATATACGCTAACACAAAATAATTCAATAATCAGCATCCAATTTGAGACCCCTATTTCCAAAACCTTTGGTGCAGTTTCAGCCTGTCGTGAAAAATGATTTTTTCTAAGAGTCAGATTATGCAAAAAAAATCTCATTTGAAACACAAAAATATTCACTCTGTCCTCTTTCCAATTATCGACCTAGAAAACCTAAAAAAGTAATGTCTCTAAAGCGGGAACTTCACTTCTAAAATATAAGGCCGGATTTTCCTTTCAATGCAAAATGAATTAGTAAAACCCCTGGTGGTGCAGGAATTGTATTACAGGAAAAATTTAAAAATTCCAGCTAGACAGAATTGGAGAGAATGTCTGAAATCTTAAATAGAAACAATAAAATTCCAATAAAGGGATCCAGTTATGCCCTTTAAATTCCCACAAGTATACCTTTAAAATCTTTTATATAATCAAAACAAAAAAATATATTCAATATTGTAGGAGTTAATAGAAATTATGAATGGTGGAGATTATTGTTTAAAAAAAAAGATAGTTCCTACTCACAGTAAGTTTTTAAATAATATTTACGTACATATTTAAATTTATTATCTCCATGTGTGATTTTACATTTTTTAATTTCAAATTTCTCAAACCAATCTAGTTCTCTCCCTTTGTTGAAACTGTGTAACACTTAATTATGGTTATTAGTTGAGATGAAAAAAAAAAGTTAATGGCGATTGCGGGATACGAACCCATGGCCTTCGGCTAGATACACCGCTGCTCTAACACTTGAGCTATGGGGTTGAGATAGGAAGTTGATGTCCAAGAGGATCGAGGTCACGATAGCTCAAGTTCATGCAGCGGTGTATCTAGCTGAAGGTCATGGGTCGAATCCCGCAATTGCCATTAACTTTTTTTCAACTGAACTAAAAACCGTAATTAATCGGGCTATGTAACACTGTTGTATTTAAATTTGAATTGAAATTTTGATTATTCTAGATGTTTCTTAAATTCCAAAAATTTGTTCGATTTAGGCGAGTGTTCTTTTACTCTTGTTTTATTTCTCTACAGTTTTTTTTCTTAGTTATTAAAATATTTTAAATCGATAATTTTTATGTTTATGTTTTCAGACATTGTTGTATTTTTTCATGGTTATTACATTAAATTATTATTGTTCTCAATTTCACTAATTTATTCTAGGAGAGAACCTATGTTAAGATAAAAAATCTCGATCCCAAATTGTCATATTTACTTCAAGTGATGGCGCACGCTAAATGCGGGAAAAAGGAGTTAAACAGCGGAAAAGGGAAGTTGTATGTGAAGAATATTGGAGAACTGTTGAAAAATGGTAAATAATGCATTAAAAAAAAAGAAAAAAAAAAAAAAAAAAAAAAAGTCAATATTGCCATATTTTAACACAATTATTGCTTTTTGTCAGTTACATCGACAAATTTACTTTCGTATAAAAACACTCTGGTTCTAAGAGTTGGAAAGGTTAAAAAGAATAAAAATGCGAAGGCAAATGTCAAAATATTTTGGAAAGCTCGAGATAACTCAAAATATGCAGTGTCGTGGAAGAAAGATCAATATGACAGTCATACAATTCAGATAGTTCAGGTAAACATTAATAACTATTAAATTATAATTTTAAATGTTAATTGATCAAAAATTAAAAAAAAAAAAGTTTTGGTCAGAAATTATATACATTAACTGTTGCTGTTAGCTACAAATTTGAAGGACACTACTCAATTTACTTAGTTTAAAAATAAATCCACTATTTTAAAACATTAGTTACAGGTAGTTAGAGGCTATCATAGTCAAAATAAACAGTAAATAATGCTAGTTTATTTTTGTTCTGATTAATCAAATTTGCATAAAAAATAGCGCTATGGCCATCCATTTTGCTATACCTAAAGTTCGATTTTGAGATTGAGTTTAAATCACATGTTAGGAAGGGTTCTTTGGCTCTTCAGAGGTGCAAGGCTTTCAGAGAAGAGGGATGATAGAAATATTTGTACTTTTAAATCATCCTGCTCTGCAAAGTCGCAGCAATACAGGAATTGTGATAAGAAGTCTGATAAGACATCAGAAATGTTTCAATTTCCTCCTGGGCTGTAAGAAGAAGGCTGATATTAAAATAATATCAGAGCCTGGAATTCAGCTCAAAAAATGGCCAGTGTTCAATTGGCATTGGAACTTGTAATTTGGACATTGAAAATTGGGGATGAGTTCTCTTTACCGATCAGGTGAGAATTGTCCTCAAATTTTCAGATGGGTGTAATTCTATATGGAGACGCTCAGGAGAAAGGGGCGACGAAGACCCGAGGGGTTAAATGCCTGCGTAGACTCACACATGGACTTGCATCTCTTGGACTTGTTCACAAACCTCAAGATTTTGGACCATTTTACCTTGGGTAGTGATTTGGCGACATCCTCTCCTTCAAAAGTTTTAAATCTATGCCTGGCAAATTGTACGATTTCTTCTTTGATTTCGCAGAAGCGGCAAAAGGGGTCTGGTAAAATACCCACTATGAAGAGGTGTCTTCTCAAGGGGCAATGGCCCGCCAGGATACCTATCAGCATCCAAATTCCCCTCCTTGAGTTAGAGAATAGCCATCTGGATTCTTTTGGTTTGATCTCCTTCATAAACTCCTTCGATTGCCTATGTCCGGGGGACAGATTCCATTCTTTAAGGAATTGTTTCATGCTTCAGCAGTTTATACTCTCTTTCGCTGTGCTTTATAGAGGTAATACCGGTTGTGGCCCGACAAACACAGTATTTGATCCTTCTTTGGCCAGGCTATCCACCTCTTCATTGCCATAGTGCCCCTTATGAGCTGGTATCGAAATGAGGGTTACCCTATTCTCATACCTAGAAGTGATCCTTTTAATAGGTTCAACAGTTTCCTCCACCAACCTAGAGGTACACCCCCATGATGTATGGTTCCTCCGGTGGGCCATTTATGTTCTGCAGTGGCATTGGGTTGTTGTGCAAATCATAGAAATTTTTAACATATATTGCCATTTCCTTCTCCTCCCACATAGATCATATATTGTGGATGACTACCTGAATGAGGTTGGAATTGGTGTTGCCAGCTGGGACCTTAACTGACGACTACTATGGTGAAACCCAGGTTGTAACAATCTAAAAGAGTAATTTTTTTAGGATGATACATTTATTTCATCCATCCTTGTATTTCAGTAGTAGCCATTATTATATTAGGTTATATTTATTTAAGCTGTATTTATTTTTATTTGCAAAAAGCAGGTAATCAGAAAAGTTTGTGCAGTTAGTAAGTAGGTTGGGTTTGGTTCAAATATCCTACATTCGAACCCAACCTTACAGCTGAACATTGTGTCCCATCACGGATGCACCTGTGTTGTTATTTTTCTATCATTAATCAACATTTTTATTCATGTAGGAGAATTAGTTGCTTTCATCACATAATACCAATAGGATGGCAGTTGATAAGGAGAAAGTGTCTTAAACAGTTCTTCGACAATTATAAAATATTTTATTTCTCATGGCGCTAAAGCCGATAAATTGAGTATGCTTATTATATGAATTTAAGCCTATTGGGTAGCCAAGTTGCTTATCAAATTTGCACTGTATTCACTGATGAATCAATAAGTGAGAGCACTGCCTTCAAAATTTTTTTTATGCGGGTTTAGCTTGAAGCTGAACCATCTGGTAGACATTCTGTCTTAAATAATGAATTAAAGGAAGGTATCAACTTCACTCACGGCAAATAGCAGAGCGTTCAACATAAATGATGGAACAATCACTTTTTTTTACATAACCTCGGAAACTAACCTAACAGGCTCTTCATACGATGACTGATGGCAACAAGCTTCAGCGTCTAAAAATTTGCCTTTCCTTGTTTTTATGGCACAAAGTAGGGAAGTTTTCTGACCGGATGTCTCAGCAATGAGGTTTAGTTTTTGTGTCAGTGGGTGAAATAGCTGAAACATCTGCCCCAGCGTGTACTTTTTAGTATTAATCTCAGCCTTGAAGAAGGGTGGTTAGGGATGGTTAGGAATGGTTAATGATGATTAGGGATGGACAATTGTTTTTTTAGACTTTTGATATTAATTAAGATTATAAAGGTTTTGTGGATATTTTGACCAAATTTTAACCTTCTTTTTCCATTTCCTTTTTTCTATTTTTTTTTCTTTTATGCTGAATTTATGGTGATACAACGGAATATTCTATTGTATGGACATTTATGTGTGAAGTTGATGGTGTACATGTGGGCCCTGTTGATGGGACGGTATTCGATACACTGTAGTCAGTAGACTTGGCAGCAGGAGAAGGGACTCGTGAAGCAGGTAGCCATTTTGTCTGTTGAGAGGAGTGAGAGTTGATGCTGTGATTATCCGTAAGCTCGGATTGCTCTATGATTGAATGGTAATGGTTGTCTACGCATCTGAAGATGCAGGCAGTTCCCTTGCTTATTTGTACGACTGCTGCAAGCTAATTTGCTACAGAATGTGAGACCATTCCTGAACCATCCCTAATTCTCCTATGTAAATAAGTTGTTAAAACAATAACCAATGAACTTTTCTGGCTACCTCAAAATTAATGAAGTCTTAGGGCGTCAGGGTTGCACGGTTCAGTCTTGGACATGGCACTCATCATTGTAAGGTAAAGGTCCTTGGTTCGAATCCAATGACCCTGCATTTGAACCTGACATAATGGGCCTTTTTTCTAAAACACCAGCACCCTGAGGGTTTATATGGCCTCTGCTGTTGCGAACCCTCGTAAAATAAATAAACAAATGAAATAAAGAATAATAATTGTTAAAACATTATCAAAAATAATTATGTTTATGTTTAAATTGTAGAGCACAAATTGTATTGAACTAAAAGACTTGGATCTAAAGCAGAAGTACGATGTTATGGTGACTGAAAGTACTGAAGGAAGGAAGGCAAAAAGGGTCGGAAAAGTGTCACTGTTCACAAACCCAGCTTGCAACAAACTTAGAGGCCATCTGTGTTAAAAGATTTTCTAAATAGTGAACAAACATGTTTATTTGGATCATCTACAGAAATTTTTTTTGAACTTAATTTTTTCAAGTGTTACATGAGTGATATTAAAGAAGGAAAAAATAGCATAGTGAATTTTTGTATCTATATTATTCAATGTAGTCTTATTGTTTGTGTTAGTAAATTGTAAGATGGTAAAATTGGCGTCGGTCTTGTTTGGTCCCTTGCCTCCCCTTCAACGACCCGTCATTGACCAGTTTATCCTTAATCACTGTTCCCCGAAGTGAAATGTCCTCACCAACAGATTCGCAATAACTGCCACTCAGGATTAAGTTTGGTTGTAAACACCGTCGCCTCTCCTCTGCCGTTGTGTTGGTGAGTTCAGTTCTATCAAAAACCGCTATTGGTTATGAATGGTGTCAACAAAAAAAAAAAAATCACAGTACATGTAGAGAAAAGTGGAAAGATTACAAAAAAAAATTCAATATTGTAATTATAACGACCCACATCCAACTTGTTATTGCTAGGTTAGAACATTCTCCTAATATTTCTATAATTTTATTTAAACCTCGATTTTAAGTGTATTTTTGTTTAATATTTATTAAAGCTACATGAATACGTACAATTACAAATTGAAGCATATTATTACAACTAAATTTCAATTCAGTGGATCTTTTAAAAATTGTGCCAAATTTTTTTTTTAGTAAATATAACCGCTAAAATTTGTAGAAATATGACAAATAGAAATAAAAACCAAGTATAAGTTAGACTAATAACTTCTTAAAATAAAATTTTACTAATTAACAAATTAGAAAACATTAATGTGTGATGTTTAATTAAAGAATGTCATGTTGCTTCTATTATGAATTTTCTATTTCTATTTCTACCAGTTTCGAGTGTTCTATGTGTACTTTACTTCATCTAATTTTACTTACATTGCTATTTCATTATACCTCATGTTTTCAATTTAATTTTGAAGTAATTTTAATGTGTTAATAAAAAAAAAGTGATTTATTCATCTCTTATCCTTGCCTTTCTATTTCATATTTTTGTATGCTCACTTACTTCTTGTAACAAAAAAAATTTTTTTTTCTATAAAATTCAACGTTCTGCCAAAGTTTTTCCTGTTTTAGTAAGAAGAAATGAAAAGTTGGCTTCTACTTTTCATTTTAATAATGAGCCAAGAAATAGCGTTTGCTGTGAAGGGAGGTGGTGGTGGGAGAGGAGGTAAAAACAAAATTGTATAGAACAAATTAATTTTGCGTTAAATATTTAATAATGTGTATTTTTAGCGATAGGAAGAGGACCCGGTGGAGCAAGGGGTGGAAAAGGAGGTGGCGGGCGGAGGGGTCACTTTGGCTCCAGGATGCCAATTATGATCCACCGGACACCTGCCAGCGCCAACTACTATGACCATAAAGATGTAATATTGTCACGTTTAAGTTGTCGACTTTACCGTAACTTTTTCTCTGACCGAAGGGAGCGAGGATTGTAAAAGCGTCGCACTTCGAGTTGGACTACATGCTCGGGAGGAAAATCACGTTTTTCTGCATGGCTACAGGGTTTCCAAGGCCGGAGATCACTTGGTTCAAAGATGGAATCGAACTATACGCGCATAAATATTTCCAGGTAAATAAGCATACTTTAATAATATATTCAATATTTTCATCGGAATAGTTTACAGAATAGTTAAAAATTAAAAAAAAAATTTAAAATTTTTAGAACTTTGCTATGTTTTTCCTTTAAGAATTTTTTTTAAAGGTTTATTTAATCTGTTTCGTTCTCATATTTTAATTGTGTAACTTTTTTCATTCTGTCGAAAATTGACATAATGACAATATCGTTGAAATGTTGAAGGTACACGAATGGCCTGTCGGCAACGACACCATGAAGTCCAAAATGGAAATCGATCCGACTACGCAGAAAGATGCAGGTTATTACGAGTGCCAGGCTGACAACCAGTACGCCATTGACCGCCGCGGATTTAGGACTGACTACGTTATTTATACTTACTAAGCATATCAAATTGTTTTACTTATATCGTAACTATCTAATCGAATTGTCTTCGAATTATTTCTTTCGTTCCTTTAAAACAGGGTTGCATTACTTTTTGAATGTCTAGACAAATATATCGAAATAAATGGCAAATATTGTTAAATATCGCTTTATTGCATGACACAAATTGTTTGTAAAAAATGATCTGTGAATAAAAACTTTCAAAAGTAAGAATTTCCGCTTTATCACTGTCTTTATATTTCTTCGTTAAAATGTTAAATGCATCGACAAACTATTATTGTATTCATAAATAATCTTGATCATGGTCTGGATGACAAAAAGGAATTCAATTGTTATCCGCCAAGCTGTGAGCCAATTTTAAAGTCATCATCAGAGCTAATCTATCTTGAAAATGCATACAAATTGGCATAATTAACTTTAAAAAAAATTCTTTCAAATTTCTTTGAAGACCAACTCAGTCCAAACATTTTCAAAGGCTTAACGCTATTGCAAGATGGGCTTAAGGTAAACTTTTAGAATCTTTCATTAGCAAAACATGTTCAATAATTATTACAATGATCATTCATCATAATTTATGAAAAGTCTATCAAAGGTATTTCAGGATTAATAATGATGATGTCATTCTCAATCAGGAAATTGGGTCGTACAATTTCAACGCATTGAATTTTATAAATCCAGAAAATTAGTTTGTTTCTAATAATAAAAAGTAATTATAAAAATTATGTATAAATATAATCTAAAAAAAAAAAAAAAAGGTGAAAGTAACACGGTGCTCATCACCATAAGGTGAAGGTCCTGGGTCCGAATCTGGTACCTGAATCCGAATAATTACAAATGGGCATTTTTCTTCACAGTTGTGTACTTATTCAAAAAAGCGATTTGAAATAACATTAAAAAAAATATATATAGCCTCGATAAATAAATATAATGTTAAAATTGATTTAAAAGACTGTTTTAAAAAGTTTGTTGTCGCTTATTTAAAAATAAAACAAGTACATTAAAAAAGTATATGAATGCAAAAATAGATATATAAAAACAATAATTCTGTTCGCATGTATGTGAAAATTCTAAGATGAAAGATGAAAATTTCTTTTTTTTAAGCATTTAAAATTGACAATTTCGCTCTATTGCTGGTATAAATTGACGTGACTTAACGGTGAACAGTGAATTCGTATCCAGTTAATATTACAGTATAAACACCGTACTAGGATATCCCCAATTGCTTACTCCCCTTTAAAGCAATTGATGCTTGTTGATTGGATTGGTGGCGAGGGAGAGGCGAACAAGAGGCCAATGTCACCTCGAGAGGCTCCTAATTATCCTATCATTGTGCCATAACAGTCCCCCTGTTTTTGTTGCACCACTCGCCCATCTTGGAGTCCAGAATTTACCTAATAGAAACTGCTTGTTCGCTGTGTCGTTTTTCACTGTTTTCAGCGGTTTTGGCTTTGACCGATATCACACTTTCAGATCCAATCAATATTCGCTGGTGAGTGTAATCAAAATTACTATTGTGTTATTCAATATGGGATGTTTTTAAATCTTTTATGATGTTTCCTATGTCAAATAGAAAATCACAAACTTGTAAAATTATGATATCTGTATATTCTGAGGTTCTTTCTGTTCTTCAATAAATCTTAAATTAAATCTTCATATTATTACTCTGAAAATTTAAAATCTGCTGGTAATTGGAGTAGAATTAGAACGTAGAATCTGTTGATATTTTTTTTTTCAAACAAATCTCTATGAAAATATGCTTTCATTTCAATTTTGACAGGGCCAATTCAAAATAGACCTTAGAATCAGATAATAGACTAGAAATTGGCATAAAGTTTCTGTATTTCATTTTTAAAAACATATTCCTCTATTCCAATCTATTGTGTTGTATGAAAAGAAAGAAAAAAAAAAGTTCTTTGGTTTTATTTGGACATATTTTAATAAATAAAACATGGAAACAGCAAGCAAACGCCAATAATTTTTATAAAATGTACTAAACTTGTTGTTTCAATTACAAAACAAATATTTTTTATCCTTCAATACCAATATTATACATCAAACAATTGATAAATTCCAAATCTAAGTTTTGAAATTAAGCTTTTCGATTAAATTTAATATATTACGGCGTAAAACGTCATTGATAGGCTGCAGACATCCTCCTGGCCTTTAAGAATGAGCATTGTAAACAATGAACTCTGATCTATCCATACCTGGCAGCGGCTTTACTATTAAAAAAAAAAAAAAATCACTATTATTTGTACTTAATTTCTTTTAATGCTCTTATTGATGTGACTTAATTCAAAACAAGGCGCAAATAAAATTTAAATTAAAAATAAAAATAAGATCAATTTTTTCATTCAAGAAAAATTTATTAACTGTTATGATAAATTCGCCATTTTTTTTTCTTCAGACAGTCATGCTTAGGTAAACAACAGTTTCTATTACCTTACAAGATGATGATTTTATGTGACTTACCTGTACGCTAGTAATCAAAAGACAAATCATAGAGACCCCTAAATGGCATCAAATGGAGCACAGGTCATATAAATCCTCAGGGTGCGGGTGTTTTTGAAAAAAAAAAGCTCACTTGCAAGTATGTCGGGTTCGAATGCAGGGCCACTGGATTCGAACTTGGGACCTTTACCTTACAGCGATACGCGCCGTGTCAAAGACTAAACCTTGCGGCCACGGACGCCCCTCTAAAAAATTTGCTTTTACTTACTGGACGAAGCTGATATATATGCAATAAAAAGCGAATACATACATTGAAAAAAATACACTTCAAGACTTCGAAGGGCAAGGTGTGGCCTATCCACGAATCTCAACGAACTTCCGAAACACAATTATGCTTTCGGTAAGAAATTGCTTGGATATCTGAAGAATAAGGTCTCATTTGAAGTCTCTTTTACGCGTAGTTATCGCTTACTGGGCGAATGTATTTATTAGCGCGAATATTTTCAGTGTGTGTGTGTGTGTGTGTGTGTGTGTGTGTGTGTGTGGATTTGTGGTGGAATAAAGAGTACCTGCAAACCTACGGAAGTAGGTTATTATTTCTTATTTGTCGAGTGAATTGGTTCGACAATTAATTTTAACTGTATATGATGAGTGAAAGGTATTTATTAGCGTGAATAACGGTAGGTTCGACGTGAAATTTGAGTATTCAGAGTGCCATCGAAATAAGATTGGCTATGTATGTATATGTTTTAAATATGTAGTTTATTTATGACTTATCACTATGAATGGAGGGAATTAGATATTTTAACGTCACACTGATTTCATGGGAAACAAAAGCTCGCAAAGTTCTTCTAATGCGCTGTCAAAACGTGAGTGGGAACCACGTGTGGAAGCGGCACCCTCCATGAAACAACCGGAAAGCCCAGAAAAAAAAACTCGACGAACCTTCAGTTAACCTTGCCGAAGACGTGACCACATGATGTACAAAACGAGAGAACAAATGAACATACACTTACAAAACGCATTCAACACTAACTAACCTGGGGAGGGGGCGCGGTAGCCGCAACAGTGAAATACTTAAAACAATTTTTCAAACACACCTGCACCTCCAGAGTTATGACCTTTGCTGTCTGGATTCTCGTAAAAAAAAAAATCAACGGAAAATAAAAATGCGATGAAAAGAACCGACGATCATAGAATATCCAGAAAATGAGAAATATTTTGGTGTTTGCAAGGTGATGAATCTTGCTTTTGAGTCTTCTATTACTCTATTTTGGACTTGATTGTCTTTCGTGTTGAAGGACAATGACAAACGATGAAACGCGTTTAATGAAAGATTTCAGATTTTAATTAGCTGTTGCACGAGATTGGTTTTCTTTAAAATTTATTCAACCGCAGGTTCGATCCATAGCAACTGCAAAGATGAGAAGAGAGCTGATTATCGTTTTGGTGATGCTTCTCGCGATAGGATGCCTAGGGCAAAGGAGAGGTGGCGGCAGAGGCACGAGAAGGTCAAAGAGTAAAATGCAACTCGGCCTTCCAGTTACAGGCAAATACCGAGACCCAGAATCGGACAGATATTATAACAACAACAACGTGAGACGCAATAACTGTGAGTAACGAATACAAAAGTTAAAATTTGCCTTGTTTCAGGGAGCGAAAATCATAACTGCGTCACACTTCGACTACGAATACGTTCTCGGCCACAAGATTGCGTTCTTGTGCGTCGCCAGAGGAAACCCGAGGCCGCACATCACCTGGTTTAAGGACGGAGTCGAGCTCTACTCCCACCTATATTTCCACGTAAACGACACGCTTCAACTGGCACAAATCTGTGTTACCGTTTTTTTCTCCCTTTCTTACAGGTCCACGAATGGAAAATAGGGAAGGACAGAGTCAAGTCCAAACTCGAGATAGATCCGGCAACCCAGATGGACGCCGGTGTTTATGAGTGTACTGCGGACAACATGTATTCGATAGACAGAAGAAGTTTCAAGACTGATTTCAGCATAGCCTTCGATTAGCACTTTCCGCAGGTTTTGGAGTTCGCTATTAGCCTGAGATTAAGCCTTCCCTATATCGACCTACTGTAAATAACAAATTGAATGGAAAGAATTTCTTTTTCGTTGGTATCGAAATGAATTTAACGCCTTTCATATTTGTCGTTAGTTCATAATCCACGTTTATTTTCTGATGTATTTGTATTGATAGTTAATGAAATTATAATAAACAAACTTTTTCTTTTATTGACCGTTTTTTGTCTCCTTTTAATTTGGATATGTTTTAGGGCTGGATATAGAAAACAAGTTTACGTCAACGTTTTTACATTCAAAAAACTCGTTATCGGGCAGTGGTCAAGCGAGTTAACGTTAAATTCGAACAAAACCGTTTACATTCTCGTAATGCAGGTATGTCTGTCTATTTTACGAATTCCCACTCCAAAACCGTGGATATTAGTCGATGATTTCACTTTGTGGATTGGATAAACTATGCCAGCGGTAAGCGCGAGTTGGTTTCGGCTCTCAGGAAAAAATCCAAAATACCAAGTCGGCTATGCAAGGCGCTTGAAAATGTAACCACGCATGACCGATCGGTCGTGCTGGTTTAGTAGACAGAAGCACAGTTTTTAATATTTTGGAATTAATTAACACGGCAGCCATTTTAACTATGTAATATGATTTAATTTTGAAAATAAACGAAAAAAATCGTAACGAGTAATATACTTAACATTTGCATTCAACTATAAAAACATTGAACCGTTAATGTTTATTTATGGTGTTTTTTATTTAAATACCTCGGAACATTTTAAGACTAATTGGTTTTTTAATTTTTTTGCTTTTTTCACAAGTTATTCAAGAATTTACAATTATCATCAGCATATATTTTTTTAAAAGACATAAGAATAACTAAGGATATTAGTATTTCACAGCATTTAAAAAAAAATAAGGCTTATAATTTAAAAAACATTACATTTCTCATTATATAGTTTCTTTTAAAAGATACATGACAATTTTGGATCTGTATTTTAAGTTTATTTATACAAGATGTTCGGCTACTCGAGTTACAAACTTTCCTAGTAGATTCTACATTCAAAATGGAACCAAAAGGTCATAATAAATTATGTTCCGATTTTCAGTAGTTTCTGAGTTAATTCACCTTTTATTCTTTTTTAAGATTTAACGGCCTTGCTTCAAATGAACAATGATAACTGCACAACTAAAAGGTTTTGGACGAATCCATCTAGACCATTGAAAACTATGTTAAAGATGTGATGAATCAACTAAACTTGTCAATAAACGTTTTAGCAGCAAGAACATTTAAAAAAATTTTTTATTTGAAAGATTTACTATGGTGATTCTAAACTACTCTTTCTAAACCAAGAGACCGCCAAATTTCATAAAACATACTTCATTTAACATCGTTTTTAGTGGTGCAATTGTTTTTTTAATTATTTTTTTTTAAAGATGAAAAAATTGATGAAGGATAAAAAAAACATTATTGAAGGATTGGTAAGGTGGAAAATTTATAAAATTAAAAAAAATACCATCAGTCCATGTCATAACCTTCAATCTATTTTTAGATAAAAACATCATTAAAACATTTTCTTTATCGTGCCAACGTTTCGATCTTTACTGAGATCGTCTTCAGGGACTGGGATTTACAAACATTTTTTAAACTGATTATTCGGTGATTGTGAGATGCGGTCTGGTGTGACGTAGGTTTTAGAAAAACCTTTGCTTTATCGTGTTGCGTTTCGATCTTTACTGAGATCATCTTCAGCGCCTGGGATTTATAAGCATTTTTTAAACTGATTATTCGGTGATCCTGAGATGCGGTCTGGTGTGACGTAGGTTTTATAAAAACATTTTCTTTATGGTGGCAACGTTTCGATATTTATTGAGATCATCTTCAGGCCTTGTGCTGTCGGCATTTCAACAAAAAAGTTCATAAAGTCATTAAAAGCCGACTTTATGAAAAATGAAAACAATACAGGAAGCCTAGCGTAATTTAGTAAAATACCCTATCTCATCCAACTCCCAATTCCAGTTTAACAACTTCTTAGTTTTACCATAAGCGCTTTTTCATATGGTGTTGCTATCTTAAGGTTTGCGATCAACTTCTAAATTCACAAAGAAAGAGGCAAACTGCCATAAAATGACATATTTTCCTATTTTCGAAAATGATTTGTATTATAAATATATTATTATGAATACTCATTGTAAATATATATATCCAACCTGCAGTTCCTTAAGACTACTTTAAAAATATTTAAAAAACAAACAAAAACATGAAATGGTTCATGAGAGAGGGATGTTTATTGTGTTTCAGAAAAACGAAAAACGAAATCAAAATTTAAAAAAAATTTAAATTGTTCAACTTTACCTCTTTATGAAATAGTTCACTGCGTCACATAAAATGAAAGCCTCCGTTTACTTTAGAAAATCCTTCTGCGTAGTAGAATTACAGAGAAACGACGTACTTGCGTTGCTTTGTTGAAAATCCGTCAGTTATTTCACAAAGTTTAATGCAAAAAGAAATTAACGCTTCACATTCAAATTTAACCGAACTCTGTGTGAACAATTGCATAAAATTGCGTTATATCAATTATACGAAATTAAAAATGTTCATCAGAATCAATTAAAATTGGTGTTTTATGAAAATTCCCCTGCCTAGGGTGAACTAAACTACGTATTGATCTATTTTCAGCACTTTTACACTGGCAGTTTTCTACGTAAGTTAAATGGGATACGCCAAGTGGAATTGTCGAGTGAAAGTCATTATTTGACTTTTAAAAAGTGTACAATTCAAATGTTATCGTTCTTGTTTATTTTCTCAGGCTCTTTTTTTCAGGTGTACAAGTTATTGTTGGCAAAGAATGCATTTATTTTTATGTTAGGATATAATTAGGACCAGGGCCGACCGAAGTAATTAGCATAAAACTTACCTGAGATGGAAATAATAACACTCCTTCTCGAATAAAGCGGATAGTCAGCCGTTTTAATGTGAATTCAGGCCAAAGGACAGGTTACAGTACACGTGGGTGAATTGTTGGAATAAAAAGTCTTATTTCTTCTCGAACCCCCGACCTCGCTCTTCGCCCTCGAGTTTGCCTCCAACTTCTTTTATTGCCCCCTTTATAAGTCGGCGAAACAATTTACCTTTTTTTTTTTTTTTTTTTTTTTTTTTTTTTTTTTTTACTTTTTTCATTTTCTCTTTCCTAGGAAAATTTTTCGATGTGCATACATAATTTAAAACGGGGCGACGGAATATAAAATTACTTTCTCCGAACTGAAGATCGAAAGGCGAGTCAATTCGCCTTGGGCCTTTTGAGACCCGATCTTTTGATGATAAGTTGCAACCTGCGTTCTTGAAACGGCGGGAATTTTTCTTTTCAACATTCAATGACAAAAACTGTTATACTTTTGTGTAAACTATAGTTTTTGAAAGTATTGTAATAAATTCATTAAATATTTAAAAATATTATTACTCTACTTGTAGAAATGCGTGGTGTTTAGTCAACATTAGTTAATAAATATTCGGGGATCGGGGGATGGGGTCTGATGTGACGTATGCTTTAGAAAAACATTTTCTTTATCGTGAAAACGTTTCGGTCTTTGTTGAGATCATCTTCAGTGCCTGGGATTTTAAGCATTGTTTAAACTGATTATTCGGAGATCGCTAGATGCGGTCTGGTGTGACGTAAGCTTTCGAAAATATTTCCTTTATCATGGCAACGTTTCGCTCTTTGTTGAGATCATCTTCAGTGCCTGGGATTTATAAGCATTGTTTAAACTGATTATTCGGAGATCGCTAGATGCGGTCTGGTGTGGCGTAAGCTTTAGAAAAACATTTTCTTTATCGTGGCAACGTTTCGGTCTTTATTAAAATCATCTTCAGCGCCTGTTATTTATAAACATTGTTTAAATTTTACAAATATAGGATGTGAAAAAATGAATTTACACAATGGCCATTTTATACCAGATGGCCCGTTAATAATAGATTGGTATTAAAAACCAAGAAACACATATCACTACCTCAACTTTACATCACACCATCCCATTTTTAATAATAAACACGGCCACAGTGGTACTTCATAGAATGATTGCCCTAAACTGTGAATAATTTCACCTCATGGACATAAAGATAAACAAACATATCCTCGATAACAATCACTACCCTAAACACATAATCAACTGAATAATCAACAACTATAACTCAACACTAACACCATCCACTATTACTAATAACACTGCATCCAATCTGTCAAATACAGACAAGCCAACATGCTATTCACTCACGGCCTATCACATAAATTAAATACTTTTCTCTCTTTCGATAACTTTAAAATAACTTTCAAAAACTCCAAAATGATTCACGCACTTTTTTTCTAAATAAATAAATATCCCACACCAACAGGAAATAAACTAAATTATTTAAATTATCCGGCAACTTCGGTATTACATCCCAATATCTGGATAAGAGAGTAATAAAGTCTACGAAACAAATCTATGCTTGCAAAAAACCCAAACCAAAACCTACGCACCATTTTGAGCACCAACACAGTTTCGATTTCTACAATCCAAAAATATTACATCAGAACAAGCAAACATAAATGTAATTTTTTTACGAATGGTATACATGAACAGAGCTAAACACAGCATCAATTACAGAACAGGCACATGTAAACTGAGTCGGAGCTACGCCAGTATCATTAATCAACTTCAGTATCGATAACATACATATCATCGCATCACACCAAATATACAATATATAAACTTATCATTGCATACCACACATCAAACATTTCTACGTAGTCTAATTATTCAAAAATTAGGCTTTCCCTAATTATTCCCGTCTATATAATCGTGAAAGGATAATCAGGCCGGACCATTATCCATTTTTCCCATTGTCGGCTCCTTTCGTCTCAAAGAAGCCGACTCCTCATCCAAAATTGTCTTTCCATCCCGACTTCCTCCCCTCTTCCCGACACGTTCAAAAGCCAACTTAAACACCAATATCTCACTGGTACTCTCAACACCACAGAGAAAAGAACACATCTACACAGAAAACAAACTACTTTGATCGAAGCAAAAATTTCTAGCATTGTATAAATTCATTTATTTTTATTTTTATTTTTCACTTCCTACCAAAATTTGCAAAATTTAAACAATCTATGAATTATTCTATTATAAACATGATTCTATGAAAATATTTCAACTACACATGGGCCCCAAGCGAAGAGGATTCTGAAAGACATCTCCAACAATGAGATGAAACTTGCAGCCGATGCTATCAGAACTCTTTTTTGTTGAAAGGCCGTGAAGATGATCTCAATAAATATCGAAACGTTGCCAACATAAAGAAAATGTTTTTCTAAAACCTACGTCACACCAGACCGCATTTAGCGATCTCCGAATAATCAGTTTAAACAATGTTTATAAATCTCAGGCGCTGAAGATGATTTCTGTAAAGATCGAAACGTTGGCACGATAAAGAAAGTGTTTTTCTAAAACCTACGTCACACCAGACCGCATCTCACGATCACCGAATAATCAGTTTAAAAATGTTTGTAAATCCCAGTCCCTGAAGATGATCTCAGTAAAGATCGAAACGTTGGCACGATAAAGAAAATGTTTTATTGATGTTTATACATAAAAATAGATTGAAGGTTATGACATTGATTGATGGTTTTTTTTTAAATTTTTTAAATTTTCCACCTTATCAATCCTTCAATCAAGATTTTATCTTGTTCTTCATTAATTTTTTCATCTTTCATAAACGTAATTAAAAAAACAAATTGCACCACTAAAAAGGAATGAAGTACGTTTTATGAAATTTGGCGGTCTCTTAGTTTAGAAAGAGTAGTTTAGAATCACCATAGTAAATCTTTCAAATAAGAAATTTTTTTAAAAGTTCTTGCGGCTAAAACGTTTATTTACATATTTAGTTGCTTGATCACTTCTTTAACATAGTTTTCAATGATGTCAACGGATTTGTCCAAAAGCGTTTAATTTTGGAGTTATCATTGTTTATTTGAAAGGAGGCCGTGAAATCTTAAAGAAGCAGAAAAGCTGGATTAACTCAGAAACTACTAAGAATCAGACCATAGTTTATTAGGACTTTTTGGTTCCATTTTGAATGTAGAATCTACTGTCAAAATTTTTAACCCGAGTAGCCGAACACTTTGTATAAATAAACTTAAAATACATATGCAAAGTGGTCATGTATCTTTTTAAAAAGAAACTATATAATGAGAAATAATTTTTAAATTATAAGCATTATTTTTTAAAAAATGCTGTAAAATACTAATATCCTTAGTTATTCTTATGTCTGTTAAAAAAATAGATGCTGATGATGATTGTAAATTCTTGAATGACTTGTAAGAAAAGTTAAAAAAATTAAAAATAACAAATTAGTCTTCAAATGCTCCGAGTTATATAAAAACCCACATATAATAAATAAACGTGCGTTAATGTCTTTATAATTGAAGGCAAATGGTTTGGGATGCTTAAGTATATTACTCGTTACGAGTTTTTTTGTGTATTTTCAACATTAAATTTATTACATATTTAAAATGGCTGCCGTGTTAGTTAATTCGAAAAAGTTAAAATCGGCGCTTCGGTCTACTAAACCTGCACGAGTTTACGGTCATGTGTGGTTACATTTTCAAGCGTCTTGCATAGCCAACTTGGTATTTTGGGAATTTTTCCTGAGAGCCGAAACAGACTCGCGCTTACCGCTGGTATATTTTAACCAATCCAAGAAGTCGAATCATCGACTAATATCCACGTTTTTGGTTCGTAAAATAGACATCCCGATATATGCATTGACAGGTACGTTACGACCTATTTCCTTGAAAGTTCCATCTGCCCTTTCTCCAAATATGGGATCAAAAAAAAATAAAATAAAGGCAAATCGTGAAATGTTTATAATAAACCGTCTCGTGGGACGCCGATCGAAACGGTTCCAAAATCGAATCGTGAATGGAACGTGATTTTTTTTCGACGTCTTTCCCCTGGCTTGTAGAGGCATTAATGAAGGATAAAAGGTGCCGGTCGGCGGATGTATGCGCTGTTCGTGTCCCGGTTCGTATTTGCGACACGTAAACTGAGAAGTATTGAAAACAAGCTCTCGAAGGGATTGCAGACTACGCCGGCTGATGCATACGAACGTCCTCCTTCCAACTCAATCACTTCCTCTTCCACGCACACACCGGAATCAATTGAGATCCCACTCGGCAATGCTCTCCTATTTCGAAAAATGAGCGTAGCCTAGCGATGGTTTTCGATGATTTAAAACAATTTAAATCTAGTTTTATAAAAACATAATTAGGCTAACTTGCCAATACCGATCGGCCTTAAAATATTCAAGAAAAAGCGACGATGAACAGGTTAGAACGTTTCTTAATAATTTTTTATAATGTATTTTTAATATTTATTCTTATTTGGGCGTTTATTCTGTTATTCTATGCTTTTATGTAGCTAGTTTATATTAAAATTCAAACTGTACAAACTTGTTCGTATTTTCTTGTTGTATGTAACTTTCTTTGTATATGCTACTAAACATACACATGAATAATAATTAAAAAAACGAAAAAATTGTGCCAATCGATATTAAATTGATGTAAAGAAAGTCAGAACTGTTTACTTGAAACTTAAAAAACAACTGCGATGTAGTGAAACAAAAAAACGTAAGAATATTATTTATTAAGGTATTAACCCACCTCGAGGAATACTCCTCTGGAGTGAGTGTGATCAGATTTCTATAATGGTAATGGGTGTTGTTCTTATGTCAAATTTTAGGAGGGAGTGTAATTTATTAGCGTGAAAGGAAAGGACATACCCCCGAGGAATATCGAGTACTCTGGGGTGATTGATGTGGTCATACTTCTATATGTGTATCGGGTTCTGTGTTTACGGTAGTTTATAGGAATGAATGTAATTTATTAGCGTGAAAGGAAAATGTTATTTAACTCCACCTCGAGAAATATCGAGTACTCTGATGTGAGATTGTGACCAGACTTCTATATTTGTATAGGGTGTTTGCTTATATAAATTTATAGAAATGAATGTCATTTATTAGCGTGAAAGGACAGGGCTGTTAAACCCCGCCTCGAGGAATATCAAGTACTCAGAGGATGGAGGGTTGATGTAATATGTAATATCGCATGTTTTGTTCCTATTCTCTAATTGTCAATTTCAGTTATAATTGAGAGGCTAAGATTTACAAAAAAAAAAAAAAAAATAGGAATGGTTGGGGTATCCATTCCTGAAAATAAATGTCAATATTGTGAATGTGGATTGACTAAATAAAACGTAGTTCAGAGCATTAAAAGACAAATCTAACCTTTATTTCGTAAAATACATTAAATTTTCCACAAGGTAACATTTCCGTAAAAATTCCGCGCTTTCAAATACACAGTAGCTACTCAAAGAATAAAAAAATGGCAAAACAGATTTTTTAAAATTATCAAATTGTGGCTCGCGCCTTGACTTTTTCATCAAAATTTTCGATCATTTCTCACGAAAGCGTATTAGTGGCGTTGAACTAAGTAAAAAAACAACATTAAATCTTTTTCTCGAAATTGAGATTCTAGAACCCAATCTAAAAAATTTAAGTGTAATCCCCTGTAGATTTTGACCAAAGCATTCAGTTGTTTTAGTTAATTTTTTTTTCATATCAGAATAGTTTTTTATGGTATTATTATGGGAGTAAAATAAACTCGATTTATTGCGTGATCTTTCTAGCTCTGTTATGAAATATATATCTTCTTATAGACTGTATCAAAATACAGTTTTTTTTCGATTTGTCGCTGTATTATCAATAAATTATCAAGTTTTGAATTAATAAGAGTCGACTGTATTATATTCCTCGTTTTACCAACGGATTGGGTGGTTTCTTCCTAATTGGCTCCGTCTCTGATAATTAATTTATTAATTATTACATTACATTTTCTATACACTTTTCTCTTTGAAAAAGATTCTGTTATCTTTTTGATAAGGTGTTTTGAAATGGTACACCGTTAAAGTACGTGACAATTCCAAAATTAAAAGGTTTCGGACAAATTCGGTGATACTGTTGAAAACTAAGTTGAATTTCCAAAAAGATGCGATCAATACCTAAACACGTAAACTTTCGTGAAATAAGTGTTTTAGTAGGGAGGATTTAAAAAAAAAATGTTTTTCAAAGTTGACAAACTTACTATGATGATTTTAAAGCAAATTTCAGAAAACTTACTCCATTTATCATTTTTAGTGGCGTAATTTCTGTTTTATTTACTTCCTCAAATAAGAAGAAATTGATGGAGGAAAAGGAAAACTGCGGCAAACGGATTGGTAAGGAGTAATATTATTTTCCTCGTTTGACGAAAGGACTAGGTGGTTTATTCCTAATTGGATTCGTCTCTGATAATTTATTAATTAATTATTATAATTATTACATTACATTTTGTATACGATTTTCCCTTTGAAAAAAAATTATTTAATTTATAAGGTGTTTTGAAGTGGTACACCGTTAAAGAACGTGATGCGCGTTCCCCTCCTGCCCCGGAAAAGGGATCCCTGAAAAAAAGGCAGTATCCGCGTTGTGGAAAAAGAATGGACGCGTCCTCGTTAGATACGGTACGGCTTTTCCCTAAATCTGCGCAGTTATCTAAATCAGCCCTTCTCTTGCGGGAAAGGTCGAACATGTGTCACGGCACTTATCCACGAATCCCCGGCCGCAGGCTCCCCCCATTCGCTCAATCTTGTAGCGAATAAATCCAGAAGGGAGGATGCTAATTGCCAACAGGTTGAACCGATTTCCCCCCCAGGGGCGGAGGAATCGCCGTTCCGAGTCATTTTCCATTCCAACCATCCCGAGGGAGAAATGATCACCGAAATTTCACTAACGTATACAATCCTTCAATCCTTTATTTATATCCAAATCAATCGACAATTCTGCGCGTATTATGTTCTTATTTTATCTTCATTTTGTAAGGATCGTCCTTTCCTCAACTC
The DNA here is from genome assembly GCA_039619505.1 of Cimex hemipterus. Taxonomy (NCBI): domain Eukaryota; kingdom Metazoa; phylum Arthropoda; class Insecta; order Hemiptera; family Cimicidae; genus Cimex; species Cimex hemipterus. The sequence goes on along the minus strand of CM077103.1, from coordinate 14,886,309 downwards.
AGTTATTTTTTTTTTGCCCTCGATACTTACAATGTACTGTATTTCTCTAGAGCTATCTCAAGATAGAACTGAATTGAGGCAGCACCGGTACAGCTGTCCATCACCACCCCAGAGTTGCCATGAAGTTCCATTTGAATCAGCAATACCCTTTCACACGGTAAATGGCCAAGGAACACCCACACTGTCAGATAGCAGCTTGATGTGCTGAGTCGAACGTATATGAAGTTATCTATGGATGCAGTTCAGCAGATGGTGAACCAGGAAACGAAGAAGGTGTAACGGCAGTCGACTACATGTGGTTCACCTTCGACGTCAATTTTTTAGACACCAAGCAACCAGAAACGTTCACAAGGTCAGTGCCGGTCTACTGAAGATGCTCTTAGAATAAAAAAATCTACAGGATTGCTACTACAGCTACTTGATTCAACTTAGGAACACAGCAGTACAGCTAACACTAATTGTCGCTTCCTAGAATTGTTACGGAGGATGATTGTGGTGTTGTGCCACTCCTTTTAACAAGGGGTGATTTTGAGAGGATATGGTACGACCCATCCAAAAAAAAAAAAAAAAAAAAAAGGAGATTGAGTCCTGTCTGGTACCGGAGTAACAAATCATAGTACGGTAATACTACAAATTCACTATTTTTCGTGGTCCGCTTGACCAATTAATAACATTCAATTAATTGATGTTTTTAGTTGAAATAAAAAAGGCAGTTCACGCGCGGGTTTCGAACCCACGATCTTCGGCTAGATACGCAGCTGCTCTACCACTTGAGCTATTGCTATCTTGATCCACTCGGACTGTTACAGATATTATTCGGCCTAACAATTTCATTTTCTCAACTTCTCAATAGTTATGTTACGCACTAGCAGGGTAATAAAATAATATATAATTGATGTAGTAATATACGGGTGGTCGGTGGTCGCAGCGGTTAAGGCGTTGGTGCGGCGTCCCATAACTGCCATGTAAAATTCCAGGTCCTTATAAACGAGTTTTATTTTCAAAAACACCGGCACTCCGTGGGTTCATATTACGTTATGCTTGAAATACCCGTAAAGTAAAAAAATTCTAATTACACTTAGGCAGAAAAGTGGCCATCGTTAATATTTTTAATTATCTCTTAGACAATCCTCCTCTGATTATCTTACAACAATATTTGGTCGGTTTTAAAGAATTAGAGGTAAATAAAACGCAAATGGAATCTGCCACTTGTATTTAAAATTGGATTTTGTAAATGAATCTTTGAAATGTGAATCTCTTCTTTGTTGGTTTTTCTGTCAAGTCAAAAGTTTCTTTCCAACATTCCGGTGGTTTTTTTTTAAGTTGTACCTTTTTAAGTTTCAAATTTGTTTGAGTGATTGATTTAAATGATGACGATTCGGCTGGAATAACAGGATTTTTCGAAGATGGAAGAAATCATGCGTATATGGCCAGTGTGCTTACCATTCCCAGAACAACTGTCCAAACGGTCTTCCATCGCTTCCAGGATACCGGAGGTTACTCAAAAAATCAGGTCCATCGTGTCACATCTCAGAAGGAAGATCGTTTATTTTGAATGTACTACGTAATCGGCATTTTACTGTTGGAACAAGTTAGAAATATTAACGACAGTAAGTATCCAGTAAATAATAAATATAAAACATTATGACCATTACAAGCATTTACTTAAAAAAAGAATAAAAAGGCCACTGTTTTTGCCTCTTAGTGTTCATTTAAAAATACTTAGGTTTCTTTGTGTTTACAATTTTAAAGATCATGCTTGCTATTTTATAATAAATGAAATATTTAAACTTTAAAAACTTAAGTGTTGAAAACTGACCATATTACATAAGATCGTCAAATTTAGATTTAAACTATATCTTATAAATATAAATATAAATGTCAATATGAATATAAAGTCAGAGGAGAGAGGGAGAGAGAGAGGGGGGGGGGTAGAAATTTGGTTCGAAATGATGTGAAACTAATCTCTGATGGTACGGCGCTAAAAGCTACACTTCCGCAAGACCGATGACTTACGCTGGTTTCGCCTAACAAACACTCTTCACAATGATACATATTTGTAATAGTTAACGTCCTTCACAGAAATCAAATATATATAAGTAAATAGAAGAAAAATTTACAGAAAAGCGAGGGAGAAAGAGAGGAGAGAGAGAGAGAGAGAGAGAGAGAGAGAGAGAGAGAGAGAGAGAG
>CM077103.1:14856398-14882545 GCA_039619505.1 Cimex hemipterus | reverse complement strand
AGCCTCATTCAATGCTCACAAAATGACTGTTACATCTTCGAGCGTGACGATTCAGTTTCATTCAATACTCACAGTTCGAGCGTGGCGGCTCAGTCTCATTCAATACTCACAAAATGAGCGTTACATCTTCTAGCGTGACGAGCTCAGTCCCAATCAATACTCACAAAAAAATTGCTCAGCGCGCCTAAAGACGTTTTCACTTCAAAAATCCGACGTAAATACCTTTTTATTATCCTTGACCAAAGGCTCAAATGGAGGAAACACATTGGCAACATCGTGCAGAAAGACAAAGCTCTGTTAAGAATTGGCCAAAGATTATGCTGTAAAAACTAGGGAATAAACCACGATCCCAGGAGAAATATGCCAAATTACAAAGTCAGCAAAAACTAGCCATCTACACATTTATTTAAAATAAAAGTGTTTTTAAGAGTGTCAAGAATCCTGAGCCACCTGGAAATAAAATAAAATCAATGGAGCAGCTATCACAAAATTCTGGAAGTAATAAAAAAATATGTGATGGCTATAATTGTATCTAACAAAACGAAAAAAGTTCAATTTTTGCTCTCAAATTGCTAATAGACATAGATGGTAGAAACCTTTGGAAGAAAGTTGGCCCTAAGTTTTTTAAGAAGGGACTAATCCAACCGATTTTCTAAGTTGAAGTCCTGCATTACAATTCTGTGTACTGTACTCTCGAGAGCCAGGCCTCAAAGTGCATAAAATATATAATAACACTAAGAAAGCGCAATAAAATTACTTTAAAGCGGGTTCCCGGACATGAAGGCGTAGAAGGGAAACGAACAGGCTGACGAATTAGCCACAAAAAGGGGCATACCCGTACAACCATGGGACACAGGAATTTTTCCAGTAGTTAGCACTGGAAAAATGGCTTTAGAAAGAAAAACTCAAACACTGATAAAGCACCAGGAATGAGGCAAGGTAAGGGATTTATAAATATTTAAAAAAAAAGGAGGCGAAGAAACTCTTCTCTCAGCAACAGTGTGAAAACACAAGATTTACAGGATCAATCCAAACTTTTCTACCTCCTGTATTTACATAAGAATTTTTCCTTTGTAGGATGCATAATTTCTTCAATGAATGTGCCTTTATTGTATTGGCCGCTTAAGAGCAAAGATATTTTAATTTCAGTAACCGTGCGGGATCACTTCAGGAAAAACGTTCACTGATTGTTTTCGAAGTCTTTCTGAATCAGCTTGAAACGGGACGCCTGACGGAAATCGATTGGAATTAAACAGGTTTAGACAAGCCTTTTGTCGATTCATCAGACGAATCGAAACTAATTTACCGGCAATTGATTTAATGCACTTCACTAAATTACACTTCTAAATTGGTGTTTTGGTGACAAACCGGATTTGTCAGGAGTAGCGGCGAAAGGCCGGTCGGAATTGATATATTTCTCTTGCTTATATTAACTGAATAAACGACCAAGTCCTGCAGTCAGAATACGATATGTGACACCATTTTACAATGTCTCATCCTGCATGGACATTCGAATTAACGCGACTTCATCATTGATGATTCATTAATTCAAACAGGGCCCGTATTTATTTCAACGACCCAAATAAACATCTCTTTTGGCTTTTATATAAGCCCGGGAAACTGGTATAATGGATTACATATAACACACTGCACCAAACAATTTAAATTCTCTGAGAGTATTCACCCTTACGCGGCATGATAATTTTCTAATTTTTAATTACATCGTATCATCCTAATTTAAAAAAATATATACTTGTATCTTGTAGCCGAATATACACATAATTAATTGCTCTGATTAAAATAAAATAAAAATAAAAACTACGACAAACTTTACGACTAGAACTGCTTCCGGAAAAATTGAGCGACGGGAGAAGTTAAATATGGAGTAAGGTTTTATATTGAAATGGGTTTTCCATAGGTTAAAGAAAATATTTGGGTTTAGCTTAAAAAAATAACCTTTTCCATGGGCCATAGGAAGTAGTGAGGTGTGATACCAGAAAATATTCGATACAAGTACTCGATACTGGCACCAAAAGAAATATTCATACTACCTAAACATCGACAGAAATTATTCGTTACTAACGAGTACTTACTCATCCGAGTAGTTTGTCGTTTATTCATAAATGATAATTCATCGTATTCCCATTGTATTCCTCAGAGTTTATAAAATGCCGACGATCCAGTTTTCGTAACAAAAATAACCTCATGCCTTACTTTTAAGAAGAGGCATGATTACATATCTACCTACGAGAAGGAAGGCGAACACATTTTAGGAACTTGAAGACAAAAACATTTATAAAAAAACTACTGAAATTGAAAGTGCGAGGTGCGTCGCGGGAAAGAATTTTGAGTTACCACGATTAAAAATCTCGAATACCTTTGTTGGCACATACCGCTGGTAGGCAGTCTTAACTGTCAATTTCCACTTTGATAAAGGGTAAGTTTCGAACGGTAAATAACAAGTCAATATTACTTGAACACACGACGAAAAATCTATTTAAGTATATTTTCCGTATAGTTCTTGTATCGAATGACAATATTCGATATCAAATCAATATCAACTGATAACAAGCCAATGGTCACCGACTTGCCTCTACATTCTGGGCGAACGGACGGTCCACCCCTTGGCCCCAACCAGTATGACTTCAATAGTCTATAGTAGTTTACTTGTCCTATGCCGTGAAGGATATAGAGGTCGTGGAAATGGCTGGTGCAGTTTTGCCTACACAATGTGGTGGTATAATGTGGTTAAGGCTCGGCGCCTCATGTCCTCATCCATGTCCCTTTCTCAATCCAGGTTCCTTCATTCTATATTGTGACCTCGTCCAAACCCTTGGTTACCAGGGGGTTGTCCGGGCGCAAAATAAAGGTGTAGCCCAGAGGGCGTGGCAACCTCTCTAAAGCGCAAGCTGTACTCCTCGGGCCCTATCAGAGGCACATGAGAGTTAGGGAATATGTAGACGGGGGATGTGCATAACCATCTGTACTAGGGGGTATCAAATGGTAACTTATAAGCGTTGAGGACCCTATGATTATGCTGAAATGTCCCTCGATTGCGTGAGTAGTGGCATAGTAGAACTAGAATACGGGAAACACTGTTGCAGTTTTGTGTTTGGCTGTTGTGTATAATGGATATTTGCATGTTATTGATAAAACCTTGGCCGACCAGTTTTCCCCAGTGTGTGGGCACATCACTACTATAACGGCTGAGCACTTTGTTCAGGCAGGTTGACCTGTTTTGATGTGTTTACTCAGACCGCTTCCAAAGCCAATGTTCCCAAACACCATTTCCAACCTTGGCCCATATAAGACCCTCTACACCAACACAGTTTGTCCATAGTGAAGAGTCATAGAGATTCATTTTAATGATTAATAGAGTTAAGTTAGTCAGTAATTAAGAGCGAGATGGTATTAGGGCCATCGTTGCTTGAGGCTACATGAAGGGTTCATGGGATGAGTGGGTAACGAAGAGTTTTGAGCGGTTAGGTTAGGACAGATTGAAAGCTGAGAATGAAACGAATAATCGGAAATTAATTCTTTAACTGAGGGAAGAGTTGATGTTCGATTGTCTGTGAATCAGTGAAATGCTGACCCCGATATTGGACCATCTTCACTCGCAGGTTCCTTGAACTATTCAAACACGTTTCGGCATTGCGCCATCTTCAGTGAGAAACGGTCTGTAACGTTGTCCGAGCTGAGTTTAAATGTCAGTAGGTTCATCTGTTATCACTAGGGGCGTTCAGGGTTTGGGTGTGGTCGTGGTGTTTCTTCGATGTTCTTTTGTTCTGAACGGTTGCGCTCTTTGTCATGTAGCTGTGTTTTTTTTGTGATTGCGAACTTCTTTGTACACTTATACGCTTTCCGTCTTTAAGGGTTACTTGCTTGTATGTTTCTAGGTACTCTAGCACGTATACTTTTCTTCCTTTCTGTACATCGTGAATTAAAATGGTCCTTGTTTCTATCGTGTTTGTCGCCATATGTTTGTTTTAACATGAACATAATATGGGTGCGTTGTTCTCGTTCATTTTCATTTTCTACGTTTTGCTTACTTTCCTGAGTTCCTCCTGGATATTGGCAAGGCCTTGGAAATAATTGAAACTAAGAGATAACTACAGATGTCTAAGAACACAGCCTTTAAACATGGAATGAAGAAGACGGAAACCGATTGAGAAACTTCCGAAGCTTCCTTCAGCATCGACGAACGAATAAATCACTGGCGTAGTATGCACTTTATCGATATGGTTGATATACTTATCTTATCTACATATTTTCTCTCAATTTCTCCGTTCCACTCATCTCTTTCTCTTTTTCCCTTTTTATTGAACAAAATTTCACATACAAATATAAATGTAATATTAATGAACGTTATTGAACGCAGTAAATTTATACGCCAATTTATTAGAAAGTTAACGCTGTCACCCCTATTAGACAAAGGGCAATGAGACAACAGCAATAATCGGCAAAGGCAGCAGCGAGACCCCTTTTCATTACACGGATAACATCCAAAGCATTGAGGGATATTAGCTACATCCCTACTCCCCCTATTAATATATTCATTAAATCCCAGCTGAAGACAGGGCTTAAGCCAGGGCTAAGTCTCGCCTACCTTTAATTGGCACCCTGAGCCAGGAACACACCCTGGCCCTCTGCCCACTAATGACCCTCTTCCAACCTAGTTCTAGATTTTATTTTATTTATTAACCTCCATCTGCATGATACTTGTAAATATTTCTAACAAGTACGATAATTTGCAATATAAAGTATTCAAGCTCTTCTTGCTGTTAGGTTATACATACAAAACGATTGTAAAATGTTTAAATTATAGCCAACTAATTAATCTTTAAGTAAGGTATTGGTTGAGATGAAAAAGCCAGTGTCACGAGCGAGATTCGAACCCACGATCTTCGGCTATATACGCGACTGCTCTACCATTTGACTTCGATCCAATCAGACACCAACTTCTCATCTCCCAACCTTTTGTGAATTTTCCCTCATTTTTGTCATATCTCAACCAATACCTTACTTAAAGATTAATTAATTGAAAAGAATTTATTTGGTCAATCGGACCACGGAGCCGCCGGAAGATAGGTGTAATGGTTTCATTATTTTTTATTATTTCTCTCTGTTTAAATTTATTCGATTTTATTCGCTTTTGTTGGTTTTCTGTTTTACAATTTAATTTCATCATCTTATAGTACTTTTTATGTCAACTAAAAAACTTATTTAATCGAATGATATTTTAGTTGGTCAAGCGAACCACGATAAATAGTGAATTTAGTAAGTTAAAATGAAGTATACCTTCAGTAAAACTCTCCATGGCCATTTCATTTGTCTCCAAGAAACATTAAAACATTAAAAAATTAATTAATTAAAAAAAGCAAATTAAAACATTACACGACATATGAAAAATGACAACAAGGAAGGAAAATTTAAAAAGGGGGGGGAGTTGATTTGGGAAGTTAGTGTCCGAGTCACGATAGTTCAAGTGGTTAGAGCAGCGGCGTATTGAGGTTCCAATCCCGCTCGTGACACTGACTTTTTTATCTCAACCCAATACCCTAATTAAAATTAATTAATTGAAAAGAATTATTTAGTCAATCGGGCTACGAAACCTAATCGATTTTATTCGCTTGATTCAATGATTAACAAGATAAAGTGAAAAATTATGGTTTTATTCAAGATTTTGTGTACTCATTAAGGACATGACAAAATGGGATCTATAATGATAAATAATAAATCCCTTATATCATTTCAAACTAACTGATAATTCGATTAGATTTAAAACATTGGAATGTCTTTAAAATGAAGGTATTTTAAAGGGCCGCGGACGCCGTGACAGCTACAGTATAAACTTGCTCCTATACTATTAGTCGAATTGGTATCCAATTTGTGGATGAACAGGTTATTGGTGTTATAACCGCTAAACAAATCTACATAATCTATATTGGATCCGGCAGGGAGGCGAGCGAATATCCGATTTATTCGGCTGGCGGCTAAGCCCCGGCTTATAGCATAAAATTGTGTTCTACAGGAGATCTTTTGATTTTCACTATTTCTTTTCTTTTGTTTTTAAGATAGTCGACAGGATCGGAAACCAACACACCAGATTGCGCTTGCTATGTGGAAATGTTAACGCGCCTCTAAAATATTTATTCACTTCCATATGTACTGACATTGTGTGCGAGTATTGTAAAAGAAAACACTCGACTCCTCACTGGTGTAGGTAGATATATTAAAAAGTTGATGAGATTTGTCGAGAGGAAAAGCTAAGTTTCTTTGTAGACTTTGTGACAGTATTTGCCAGTATTCGCCGTACAGATTTGGTTCTGAAGTTTGGAAATCTTTGATTTTCAATTAAATTTCTGAATATTTAAACGTCGAGTCTTGGCTGTTCAGTGTCAACTGCGCGATGTAAAAATAGTCTATATCAGTTTTTTTAAAAGAAAAATCCGAGTCAGGCAGGGATGAAAAATAACGCCATTGGCGTTCTATTTAATTGTATTGCATAATAAAACTTCTAATGTTTGATTATGATTTAGTACTGATCTGCATACCGTTGCACTGCAGCATAGAAAGATTTAGAGCATTTTGAGAAGTGTGAAAATTATCAGTAAGATTCAATTAAGGTTTTAAGTCGAGATAAAAAAAAGTCAGTGTTACGATGTTGCCGCTAATCTACCACTTGAGTATCATGACATCGATCCCGTCGGGCATTAACTTCCCATCTCAACCTTTAGTTAGTGCCTGAAGGGATAGAAGTCACGATAGCTCAAGTGGTAGAGCAGCGGCGTATAACGCCGAAGGTCTTGGGTTCGAATCCCGTTCGCGACACTGACATTTTTATCTCGACGTAAACCTTAATTAGTTGAGTGTTACTAATTGGTCAAGCGGACCACGAAAAATAGTTAATAATCAGTGTCTTACAAAGTGAAAGGTGTTGGTTTTTGGTGAAGCAGGACGCCTAGGAGCTTGAGAAAAGTGGTTTCTCAAAGGGACTAGGTTCATGGTTTTGTTCAGAATTTAGCGTGTCGTAAGCTTTCCATGGCAAGATGGGATTCGAACCCAAGACCTTCGGCTAAATGTGCCGCTACTCTACCACTTCAAATATAGTGACTTCGATCCACTCGGACACCAACTCTCCATCTCAACCTACAACCGATTGAATTTTCCATGTTTTTGCCATTTTCAAATGTCATGAAATCATTTTTTATCTCACCCAAGACCTTACGTGAAAAGAATAATTAATTGAAATAGGTAACTTGGTCATGACCACTAAAACGTAAATAGATTAATATTTAATAAGCGAAAGAAGTATCACTTCACTAAGCAGCTCAGCTCCCCGTGGCCACTTCATAAAACGCTGAGAATCCAGTCCTGATTAGTCGTTGGTTCGAATCCCCCTCGTGATACTGACTATTTTATCTCAACCAAGACCTTACGTAAAAATAATAATTTCAATTAATGTTAAATGCGCGCATAATCACAATTATGCAAAAACAAATTATGCAAATAAAGTATTCGTTATCTTCATTGGATGAGATTTAGTACGTAGAGAGTATAGACCAAAAAAGTGAGGATAGGCAGACCGAGGCTGTTGAAAACGACCAAACTACAGGTATAACTGGAGTTAAAAATGCATGGAAGAAATCTTGATGGAAGAATATCATCCTCGTAAAGATTATTTCGGATTCCCGAGAACAAAAGGATAGGAGCAATTTGAAAAGTTTCCACGAGTCGGGCTACCGTTATTTGGAAAACAAATACCGACGGGGAGCGTAAGAAACAAAAAAATACATTTGAAGAGGCAAAAGCTCTAAAACGGGCAAACTGGCCCATATTATACAAAGTCAAGTTGCCCATGAATAAGAAGTGGAAAACAAAACTTATTCCTTGGGGTCAAGCGGAAAACTGAGAAGGGGGTTCGTCTGCGTTGGAATAATGCGAGCAGTGAGCCACCTCACACCTGGCTCCTCATCGTTCTGAAGGGGCCAACCCGGGGATAAACACCCCATCCCCGCGGAGGCTTTACAGACGGAGTAATAAATGTAAGTTATGGCCTTCTGGCTATTGGAGTTAGCATAAAGGGCGCTGGCAGGCGAGGTCCTAGTATTGGAACCTTCGACCCTCCAGGCGTTCACCCCTTTCCTTAAAACAACCCGACGATTCCACCTAAAAACTTTGCCACTAATCCGTTTTTAGTTCGACGTCCGGACAATGCCAAAAAACCTCAAAAAGATTTTTGGTTCATTTACCTTTGTCCATAAGAAATTATTTGCCGGTCCAAAACACGTGATTAAAAAACAATTACTCTATTATGATTCTCAATTTTGAAGTTACATATTTGGTCATGGTTTCATTTATTAATTAACTAAGTACAACTATTTAAAACAAAATTAAGTATTCATTTTTTTTCTAAAAGAGAATAACGAAGAATTCTTTAAACAAATTTCACTATGTATGGAAACCAAGCAAATTCGCATCGCCTATCAATCAGAGAACGTTTTTATTGAAATGCAGCCGATACAGGGCTCTGAAGATGACCTCAATAAAGATCGAAACGTTGGCACGACATGTCATGGGTGGTGGCTGCTGGAGATGCGACGATGGTTGCCGGAGATTGAGGAGTTGTTGTATCGATGGATGGCAAACATGCATAAACAAATTCGGTTCTCCTGGTGCGAGAGAATGGATCCACTGAAAGTCCATGGGAAGCCTTAATTCACAGAATCAGCAATCGTTCTTCCTCATTCTTCCAAGGTGTAAGTTTTCTCCGACCTGCTTAAAATCTTGAAGAGTCCTTCATGGTGGAATGAAAGGTGGTCTTACAGAATCTTCTTTAAACTTAAAAATGCCACTAAGTGCTGAGGATATTGCGCCTGGTGTTGCACTTATTGATGATGAACGTTCCATCAAATATTCGGCTATTGCCATCCAGGTTCTTTACAAAATACTGCGAGACAACGTTAGACTATTCGAGAAACTGGGTCCTACCATTGAAGGGCAGGTTCTGGGCGCTTTAGGGCAACAGAACCACAGTATGACCGTTTTTTGATTTTGAGAATTTATCGAAACCGCACCTTGCTTTAGTTCAAGCTCCAGGAAATTCGAGGTGTCCAAATTTCTGTACGCACTGCTCGAAGAAGATTAAATCAGTATGGGCTGATGAATTTTCGTCCCTTAATACGGCCAGAATTAACCAGAACACACAGTGTTGCAGTTCCATTTGCTCGTGAAAACAGCCATTGGTCTTTAGACGATTGGTCTGCTGTACGTTTTACAGTTGGGAGTACACATGCTGTACGATCTCCAGTTGAAGTGAAAGAGTGTGGAAAAGGGAAAACGAAAGGTACGAAGCCTATAATTTTTCCAAATAGGGCCGTGCGAAGAAGGCTATCGGAGATGATGGAGTTGGATGGCAAACACGGATAAACAGGTTGAACATAGAAAGTCCATGGCAAGCCTTAATTCACCGAATCAGTAACTCTTCTTCCTCATACTTCCAAGTTTTCTCCGACCCTGCTTGAATCCTGAAAGGTCCTTCATAGTGTGGAGTAAGAGGTGACCGAACAGCATCTGCTCGTAGTAAAGCATGTGCGGCTGTACTTAACCTTTATAGAAGCGAATTATAAAACAATAAATAAACAGGGGTCGTGAAGATTTAACTACACAAATAATTTACACGGAAATTACAAGAAAAATGAAAAATTTATCACTCATAATCACTGGTACATCATAACTCTGGTACAATTTAAGTAAATAATGAGCTCATAAGAAGGATCAGGGACTTGGCTCGAAATGAAATAGCAACTGGAATAGAAAAATAAATTGGTGTGTTTAGTTTAAAAAGTAAATAATAAACTTACTCGGTATATAAATTAAATATTTTGCTCAGTCTACTGGATATGTAGTGTTGTAGAGTGGCGCTACAGTACATTACATGTTAATGCAATTTCATATTCTGTCATTATTCATTGAATAAATACGAAAGAGCAGTAGCGCGTACCAACAATAATTAAATGAGTGAGAAATAAATCGGCGAGGATTTTTTCACTCTCAGTTAACGCACTACTGAAAAATCCCGGCTTTCCATATTTGTTTAACAAATATGTTTAACCTAGTTCCAGAGGGGTTTGAAATTTATTTTCCCAAACTATGTAAATGCGTCGTCCTGGGCTTATTAAATGTTAACAAGTAGTAAGTTGAAGGGATTGTAACGATGCTGTGTCGACAAGGCGGGCGCAAACATTGCCTATCTGGCAGCATTACAACATACGCGGTAGAGGCCGCACGCACGCGCCCACTCCGCACATACGAGCCCTGAATAAATTCGAGGGCCGGCCGGGTCCCGTTTGAAAATCACGGATGCATTGTGTCGGCTGGGCCACGGCCAAATTGCCCAAGGAAAAAGGAACCTTTTGAGAAAAAACACACACACAGATCGGGCTCCTTGTTAGAGACAAGATCTTCAAAATAATCCGTCCTACGGTAAAACGTGAAAAAAAATCTAGGTCGTACTTCGTCCTTTCGGTCGAGTGTATACTTGAGGAAACTGATCCAAACTATTTATCGGTTTTTAGTCGGATCAAATAGGTATTGTGAATTCAGATGGACTAATTCCTAAATTTACGATTCTATTAAACGACCTGTCTTTTGGCAATCTATATGCTGGGTGACCCACAAATATGCGAAAAACGTTTTGGGTGATAGTACACCCTATTTGCAACAACTTGCAACATATAGCCTATGTACCTATTCCTCAGTCTCTCGATTTTTTATGATTTTTTGTTAGTTTTCCTTGGAAACGTTACCTTACATGAGAAAAACATAAATACCTATCATCAGTTTCAGTTCATCACAGTTTGTATTGGTAATTAAGTTTCCTTTATATAATTTTATCTTAAATAATTTTTAATTAAGGATCCAATGTATTCAAGAAACAAATTAGAACAATAATAGCACAAGTTCGACTTTTAAGAAATTATAGGGGTATTTATAAGATAAGAACTCTTGCTAGCTCGAATAGAAAAATACCCAGTAAGGACTATACTGGCAAAAAGGAGGGAAAATTCGAAAGGTTGTAAGTTAAGATGGGGAGTCAGTGCCCGAGCGGATCGAAGTCACTATAGCTCAAGTGGAAGAGCAGCGGCGTATTTAGTAGTTCGTGGGTTCGAATTCCTCTCGTGACACTAACGTTTTAATCTCAACCAAGACCTTACATTTTTTTAAAATTTATTTTATTTTTATTAAAACTGGTCTCATTAGACTAACCATTAATTTTACAATAATATTAGAGAATAAATAAATATTTACATTCTTATAAACCCATTGGTACATTAAGATTTACATTTCACTATTCACTATTCACTTTTATCTACACAAGTTAATATGGCTTTTTTCGTTTTAATCTTCTGACTATGTTTCGGTTTTGTAAGAGTTTGGTCGCCTCCACGTTTTCGTCCTGGGTGAGGTGAGCCTGGTGTTTGGCGGCAAATCTTTGTATTTCCGCCGAGACTTCAGGGATCTTAAGATCCCAATGTAAGTCCTTATTCCTTACGTACCAAGGTGCATTGACCATGTAACGTACGATTTTATTTTGGAGTGTTTGTATGAGTTTAATATTGCTATATTTGGTGCAACCCCATAGTTGTATACAATATATCAACATGGGCTTTACGACTTGTTTATATAATAGTATTTTATTATGTATAGCAAGATTGGAGCGACGTCCTATCAACCAGTATAGTTGTTTACACCTTTGTTGTCCTTTATCTTATTACATACATTTTGGAAGATTTTGGTTGAATGGTTGATAGTCGGTCCTAGTGATATGACCGCGGTGTCATCTGCAAACGTTGCAATTTTACTCCATCTATTTTCGGAAAATTACTAGTGTATAACAAGTAAAGCATTGGACCTAATATGCTACATTGTGGCACTCCCGCATTTATTGTTTTTAATTTTGAGTATTGATCTTCTTGTTCGACTCTAAACAGTCTGTCAGTTGATAATATCGACATACTGCTTTGGTAGCATACCTTTTAGTTTTATGATGAATCCTTCGTGCCAGACCTTGTCAAAAGCTTGCGAGACATCAAGGAAGATAGCAGAACAAATTTGTTTTTCTTCGAGAGATTTTTCTAATACATCTGTTACTCGGTGAACTTGGTCTATTATGTGTCTATTAAGTGTCTTATTCGGAATCCAAATTGGTGGTCAGGAATTTTCTTTTTTTCAACGATGTGTTTTATTCGTTTTAATAATAACTTTTCGAAGAGTTTAGACACTGTTGTTGTAACGATATCGGTCTATATGATTTGACCTCGTTAGCCGGGTTTCCTGTTATTTTTTTATCATAATGACCTCTGTGAATTTCCAGATGCTGGGAACGTATTTCAGCCTGATTGCAGCATTAAATAAATATGTTAGTTTAACTATACCCTTTTTAGGCAATTGTTTTAGTATTTCTCCAGTGATAAGATCATATCCTGGAGTCTTTTTAGGGGGTAAATTTTTAATTTCTCGTGCAACTTATTTAGAAGAAACTAGCTTTATATTTTCTTCTTGTGGTGTTGTCGTTACTTCAAGTAAGCTGCTGTTGATGATTTCATTTGGTTTGAAGATTTCAGCAAGGTAACTAGCAAACAATTTGGCTTTTTCTCTGCTATCTCCGCCCATATACCATCCTCTTTTTTTAATGGTGGAATTTGGGCTATTGGTCTTTTAATTTTTTTGTATGGCCTTCCACAGCGAGTAATCAGTAGCTTCGCCTGGAGTTAGGCCTTCTAGATAACTTGCGATTGAGTCGCAAGACCTTACATAAAAAGAATAATTAACAGAAGTAATTGATATGGCCGATTAGTCCATTAAACATAAATGGATTAATATCCATAACCGTTTCTGATTGTAGTAGACAGAGTATCAATTATTGAAAAAGTGGCCACTCTATCAAAAGTATGTTTGTGCCAAACGTGCTACTAGTGCTGTCATTTATTTCATGTTTTCTTTACATTCTCCTGAATGCTTTCCATTTCGAGAATGCTACTGTGATACGTGTGCTTGCGTAGAAAAAATGTGCAGACATCACCAACACGGCGTTTGGTGCCATCGCGTTGCTTTGCGTCAGGTGCAGCCCCATACGCCTCTTCTAAGCAGTTGACATCAATATAATTTTTTGTTTGAAATAATTCAATTTGGATATAGCAACCTGTCGGGGACAGAACATGGTTGAAATACATTTCTCTTGTTTTTCGAACTAATTAATTACACGTTGAACAAGGTAAACGATCGGAGAACATCCGAAAGGGGAGTGTATCGACTGCTTTTTCCTCCGTCAAACGTTTCTGTCAGTTTGTAATACGCGCATACATTTATTATGTTTCAAACAATAACGGCGCGTCTAAGTGTCCGAGAAAATGTATTAATTACAAACGGTTTATTAACTGGATAAAATTCAAAAGCAATTAAGCGCATTTCAGTGATATAAAGACCTGACATTCGCACACGATTCATTAATCGATTTAACAAAACGATCACTACTACAGCATAAAATCGCTATACAACAATCTCGTTTATCTATACACGGTGTCAGGCTACTCGTGTCGTTAAATTTCCCAGGGAATTTCATACCTACCGAATAACAAAAAATTCAATATGAACCATAGTCCGATTCCAAACAATTTTGGAGATATTTAATATGTGTTTTTATCCAACTATCTATGGTTTTCGTCATGACCTGATTTATTAAGATTTGGAAAAATCCAAAAAGTAAACATTGAAAAGAAACCCACACTTTTACAATTTTCAAATTAATTGAAAACATTAAATCTTTCAAAAACTACTAAATTTAAAATTTTTGAAAGATACATTTTATTTGCAGCATTGTTAAAAATATTCACTGTAGAACTTGTGCAAATTTCGTAACTAATTGCTTTAATAACCTTTCCCTAGCTGTGAACAAAACGAAAAAGTCATCAATACTTAAGTGAACGTGAAATATTAATATCAATTTCAATAATATCAGCATTCATAATTTGTTACGAGGAGAAACAGATGTCAATAGATACTGTAATAGATCAAAATGAAACAGAAAATAATCCAACTAAATTGTTAATTTCACTTTATTCTTTTGGACTCTGAAAATTGCAGCCAAAAGATTATTAAACAACGTCGTCGAGGCCACAATTATAATCGGCAAATTCAAACCAATGATATCCAATATCCAAGTCAAACGGTAGCCAATTTCCAATTAAACTGCCTTTTGCAGTAACGATAAACAAATCAAAAGGTTAATCATTGCAATTATGTGGATCAATCCACACTGGAAGGATTCATTTTTAGACTAGTTGCGGGTTCCCTTGTAAAAAAAGATTTGTCATCATGTACATCAAACATTGTATATCCAAGAGCATAGAGGTGAAAATGAGCATAAAATTGAATATAAGAGTAAGTGTTCCACTGTAAGGTAAAGGTCCCGAGTTCGAATCCCGCGGGGATATACTTACAAATGGGCTTTTTTTCAAAAGCACCTACACCCCGAAGGTTGATATAAACTCTGCTGACGCAAACCCTCGTAAATAAATAAAAAATATAAAAATAGTGCTGTACTCGTTTTGTTATTCAAAACACAAAACCAATAATGGATTTGTAAATATCTAATGATTATTTAAAGATCGTGAGATGCAGTCTGGTGGGATGTAGGTTCAGAAAAGCATTTTCTCGACCGCGCCGACGTTTCGATCTTTTATTGAGATCATCTTCAGGACTCAAAGTGGGTGTTTTCTGAGTAGATGTGTTATTGTTGTGTGAGGATTGATAGTACATTAAATACATATGTCATATGATATACGATCACCCCATAATGGCAACGATGGCACAATTTTCCTAAACTCACTAGTTTTTGTGGTCCGGTTGACCAATTAATATCTTTCAATTAATTAAGTTGAAATAAAAAAGTGATTGTCACGAGCGGTATTCGAACCCACGACCTTCCGCTAGATACGCCGCCGTCCTCCCACTTGATCTATCGTGACTTCTATTAAAGTGCAAAATGGCAAAAAGGAGGGAAAATTCAAAAGGTGGGATTGAGATTGGAAGTTAGTGTCCCAGTCACGATAGCTCAAGTGGTAAGGCAGCAGCGTGTTGGACCCGAAGGCTCGTGACACTGACTTTTTCTCTCAACTAAAATCCTTAATTAGTTTCTCTAAACCTACATCACACCAGACAGTATCTCACTATCTCCAAATAATAATTAATTAACGGTCACTAAATCCGACAAAAATATCTAATTTTAACTAAATAAAATAATTGATATAAATCACAATTAATTACGGTTTTTAGTTGAGACGAAAAAAGTTATTGGCACGACTTTCGGCTAGATACGCCGCTGTTCTACCAACTGAGCTATCGTGACCTCGATCCACTCGGACATCAACTCCCCATCTCAACTTCACCTTACGAATTTTCCCTCCTCTTGCCATATTTCGTTGTAAAGGTCGTGGGTTCGAATCCCTCTCGTGGCATTAACTTTTTTTCGTCTCAACTAAAAACCGTAATTAATTGTAACATATTAATTGGTCGAGCGGACCACGAAAACAGTGAATATTGATATAAATCTTTCGTTTTGTTTAATGTCAAACTTTTGTTCATTGATTAAGAGATTGATTGTTCGTAGATTGAGAGCGGAATGAGAGACAGACGGAGAGATATCTCGGAGATTCGATTAATCTTCAGGATTGGTTTTTCTTCTGAATCCGTCATCGGGGGGGGGATAAAAAAATGATACAGCTCTTCTCATTTGAAAACAATGTATTTTGCCTACTTCAAATCCTCAAAGAAAACATGTCTTCTAGCCAATCTATAGTAATCTAACGAAGTTCTAGCCCACGTCTCCATTTCCGATCAACAATCTCATTCGAAATCGAACTTCTAACTCAGCACTGAGCATTGACCAGCGACTAACTGTAACTAACTCGTGACCGACTGACCGGGGTCACCTCAACTATTGTCAACCATTAGATAGTAACTACCATTTTGTTCACGTTTCGCAGACCTCCTCAGAGGCTATAGATTGAGCTTTCTTCCCTGTGGCAGCTACTACCCTCGGGCTTCACAATTTAGTGCATTTATTGAGCTTTTCGTGGAGAGATTCTCAAGTGTTCAAAGAGTCACAAATGTGTTGCTTCTACTTTCAATATCCTCTTTCTAATCGTGCAATACAGTTAATTCTACAATTTACTAAATCCATTATAATTAGTGGTCTATTGATCGAATTACTTCTTGCAATTAATTAATATTTTTATCTAAGGCTTTGGGTGAAACGAAAAAGTTGGTGTCACGAGCAGGATTCGAACCCACGACCTTCGGTTAAATACGCCTCTGGTGTAACCACTTGAGCTATCGTGACTTCCATCCACTCGGACACCAATTCCCCACCTCAAACTTTCGAATTTTCCCTCGTGTAAGCCATTTTTTAATAATAATATTTTTTGTATAATTTACTTATATAATTTATTATTATAATAAGGATTTTTTTACACCTTCTATTAATTATTAGTGAACAAAAAGTTATAATTTAAAATTATTAAATGTTTTGTGAATTAACCGAAAGTTTGAATATAAAGCGAAGTTACGATTACAATAAAAAGTCATAAATTAAATCTAATTTCTATGATTAACGATTATTTGGAGGTCGGGAAATGAGGTCTGGTGTAACTTAGACTTTAGAAAAACGTTTTCTTTATCGTGTTACGTTTCGATCTTTACTGAGATCATCTTCAGCGCCTGGGATTTATAAGCATTGTTTAAACTGATAGATGCGGTCTGGTGTGACGCAGGTTTTACCAAAACATTTTCTTTATCGTGCCGCCGTTTCCATCTTTATTGAGATCATCTTCGGGGCTCAGAGTGCTTGTCTTCTGTGAACTTGTGCCATTCTTATGTGTCGTGTTGAGAGTGCCCCTCACACAAGAATGGCACAATTACGCAGAAAACAAGGCGTTGCACTGAAGATGATCTCAATAAAGATCGAAACGTAGCACGACAAAAAAATATTTTTTTTTTTTAAACCTACGGCACACTAGACCGTATCTCACTATCTCCGAAGAATCATTGACTAACGGTCACTGGTACTACAGATCTCTGAATGCAACAATTTGGAAAGATTGGACCTGAAATTGACTGATTATCATTACGTTTAACAGCCACGCCTCGATAATGGTATTCAGAACATATTAAAATACCGTTGCCGAATCAAAGGAGGAATTTTATTACGGAAACCGAAGAGGAGCGGAGGAGTAAAAAGTGGAATTCTCTGAAGCCTCCGCGGCCGCCAAGTTGTGAGACAGAAGTTAAAGCCCCGAAGTTGTGGAACAAGCCCCTCGTCGACTTACGAGTCGGGAATTTCGTAAACATAGCAGGGATACCTTTAAAGTTATCTGGACGACAGAGCACATTTACGCTGTACGGCTTGTTCATAAAGACTACCGACCGCGACGGTCCGTCATATTTGGGCATAATAATTCAACAAAAATTCCGCGGTCACTTGTTTAATAAAATCGGTGAAGTGCAGAAGTAGGATACCAATTTTTATTTGTTTCATCTTATCATTGAGCCTAATAAATTGAACTGTGTTGCATATTAAATTTACATATGTTTATTTATTTTATATTCTTATAAAAGCCTTATTAAGCTTGAAGTTGTAAGTAATTTAAAAATGGTCACAGAACGGCTGAATGATATAAAATAAATTTTTCAAACAAGGTTTAGGCATCAAACCTCAAACCTGCCCACCAGTGGTCATAAATAATTTATCCAACCGAGTCCGCTACCGTGGGCTTTACTTAGATAACAGACTTACATTCAACACAAATAGAAAATTACAAAAACAAGAACTTAAGAAAAGATGGACTGCTCCTCCACATTGCAGGTCTAAAATAAACACTAATCGTTAATAAAACTATTCATCATACCTATTTGGACATAAAAAGTCTGTGTGGTATTCGACAAATCCCTTTTACGTCATCAAGCAAGTGAGCTTTAAAGATGTTAAAATCCCATTCGTGAAGAAGCTAATCCGAAAATATCCGTTCACCTTAAGCCACTAGTGACTAAGCCAAACTCTTTCCCCAATGTGCCAACCTTATAATTAGCTCATTTTTTATTGCTCATGTTGATTGCAATGAAACCAATAAAGAAATTCTTCCTTTTGACACTTTTCTTATTTTGGACGAATCTGCACGTTTTGACGGTTCACCGAATAAAAATGCATTTTTTAATATTTTTATAGTATTGTTTTTTAAATCACCACAAAAACAAGTGAAAATACATAATTTTTATGATTTTACAGTTGTGATGTTTGTTGATCGACCTACAGATAATCTATGTAAACTTTCATTCTTCGATGAGGTCATTAGGCAGATGAAGAAAGAAGAAGAATTGTTGGGTTCACCAAGATTTCAGCGACGTATATCAGGGCTTTCCCATGTTTGTGGTGATGTATATATATGTAACGTATGTTTACTTTCTAGTTTGACAACCTGAGGTACAAACGAGATACTAGCATTGTAGTATATCAACGTAGTATATATTCGAAATCAGAGAGTCAGTAACATAGCTGTTTGTCGGCCCATAAAATTCCCACTTATATATATTTTCATTTTGCATTGTATTTTTGAACCGGTACACATTTCTACAGCTTGTACACGGTTTCTGTGCTAAAAAAAAAATCAAAATGCGAACTTCTTTGCAGATTGAAAAAATATCGATCACCAAGAAAGATGCGAAGAGCGTTCAGAGGTTACAGAAGGTGGAGGGCGTCATTAGGATGATACGAATGGCGGAAATGTCACTCTCCATGTCAAGGGAACGGTGTAATTTACTCAGAAAATCACCTTAGAAAATTCGAGTATTGAATTTTTGTTATTCCAAGGGCTTACCATTTCAAAAGCCCCGTACAGCTCGACTTTTAAATTTTCGGATGCACAGCTTTCTCATCGGGGCATTTTTTAATAATTTAAAACGGAATGGCCATTATCGGTGAACAAAACATGTCCCGGTTTCAGAAAATTAACGACCCTAAACATAATAAATCGTCCGGTGGATATAATGAGAAGATCATTTTTGTTACCTTGATTTTCTCACTAATTTACCTTATCTCTCCAACAGGCTCTCCATTTGTAATTATATCAGCGCCTATATTTATCAGCCTTCTTGGATTATAATATAAATTAGTGGGCTTTGCCAGAGATTATAAGGGCGACGACACATCTCATAAATTCCATCACATTATTTACAGGTTTAAGTCAGCTTTTTTAATGGTCGGTGAAAGAACGTCATGGTGTAAACATGAAAAGAGTAATACATTATAAAGAGAAGAACTACTACAAAGATGTTACTAAAATAGTAAAAATCGGGCGCTTTGATAGGTTAAACCTGCGCGACGGATCCGTATGCGTGGTTTGAATTCATTGAAAGCCTTAGTAACACGCGTTCTCACGGTTAACTTTTCCTGGTCAATTTTAGTTGAGCAACTAAAGTTGAACAAAATCTGTCGAAAGGAAGATGAAGAAGTTTAAATAAGAGTCAATCATTTTAATATGAAACGTGAGAACATCACAGTTGATGTTTCCTGTTGGATTTTTACTTGGGAATGTTAAATTCACTAATTTCGGGGTCAGCTGGACCAATTAATATCTTTTAATTAATTGAGGTTTTTAGTTGAGATAAATAACTCAGTGTCACGAGTGGGATTCGAACCCACGATCTTCGGCTAGATACGCACCTGCTCTACCGCTTGAGCTATCGCGACTTCGATCCACTCGGACACTAACGTCCCATCTCAACCCCACCTTTTTGAATTTTCCCTCTTTTTTTGCCATTTTTCAATTTTTTTCTTATATATATTGTAGAAAAAAATAAAACTGGCCCTTCGTACCTTTTTAACCGTAAAAAAATCAATGTAGAAAACTGATTCGAGGAAATATCTATCGTTGTTATCATTGAAACGGAAATTTCGGATTCACTACTGCACAATTAATACGGTTGCCGTGTCTAATTACCAGGCAATGCTTTGCGTTTTTGAGTACAAAATTTGCCCATTGATTTAATTTTTTTAACGCTTGCTTTTTTAATTACCTTTCCCCAATATAAAAAAATTGATCAAGAAATAGAAAAAACCGCGGTTGAAGATTTGGTAAGGTGGAAAGATTAATAAAAATAAAAATAAAAACCTAAGAAAATTTTGAATAAATTTGTTAAATGGTTTTTAGTTTTGATTCGAAATTTTCACTACACTCCGCAATGCATTTTTTACTAGGGTTCCCTGCAGCAGACGTCCTCAGTGTGTCTTTGAGTTTTTGGAAAAAAAACATTTGGAAGCATGTCCAAGTATCTACGCTCAAACTGTTGCCTGCCACCAATACCACTGCAATTTATTGGAGACGCAAATTAATATGTTTGTACAAACACAAGACAGAAAATTTATTCAGTTCTATTGTAAAAGATACGAATATACGAATACTCTATCTTGAAATTGCTGATGAGAAAACTAACATTCAATCTATATATCAAAAGCTGATCCCTTTTTATTAAAACGTGTGGAGAAAACCTGATCCACATCAATTAACTTTCGTTGATTGACTTATAGAGAATATCCCCCTGAGAGGGCATTACAGGGTACTTGGATTCATTCAAAATTTCAGGAACTTCCCGTCTCAGCCTACCTTTCTAATTTTCCCTCGTTTTTGGATGAGAAGATGGAAAGTTGGTATCCGAGTGGATCGAAGCCACGATAGTTAAAGTGGTAGAGAAGCGGTGTATTTAACCGAAGGTCTTGGGATCTAATCTCGCTCGTGACACTAACTTTTTCCTTTCAACCAATGAACCAATACCTTACATAAAAAGATTAATTAATTGAAAGAAGTTATTAGTCCAATCGGATCAGAAAATATGGATTTAAGTAAAATATTAAACCACCGTTAATCACATTCCATGGGTTACAGAGTGGAGGGGGCGCGGTAGTCGAGTGGTTATGCGTCAGATTCTCTACTAGTAGTCCCACGGTCGTGGGTTCGATCCCAACCGTCGCCACTGGACTTTTTCTGACGCCTAAGGGGACGGGAGGCCGCGATTGAAAGAAATTGACACGTTACTAATTAACGGAAGGGGCGGGATCGGATCTCAGCGACTCTAAATTTAGGACCAACCCCTTCAAAAAAATTAGTTAAAAAAAGGGAAAAAAGACAGGGATAAAGTACAATAAGCTGTACAACTCAGCTGCAGTGCTCAGGACGGAACTACAAAAAAATCACATTCCTTATAAAAGGTCAGGAATGGAGAATTAAAATAATAGCTTTTTTTTTCTAAAGTGGCACATAAAAATAATGTACGCTTATGTTATGAAAATCATTTAAGTGGTTTGAATAATGCGAACCTAAACCCGTCGATGTGCAGGGTTGATGATCGAACCATTATTGATTTTTCCGATTTTTAATCCATGGTTTTATGACTACCAAAAACCGAAAATTTATACTGTACTGAATACCGCGACATTGTGTCAATAAATCATTGTTTATTTGATAACAGAAAGTTATAGTCAATCGAGCTTTTCCTTTGTGTTGTTATTCCTTTTTTTTTTAAAGTGAATAAAAAAAAGTAATAACGTAGCTCGACGACGGCTGAACTGGAAGAGATACGACAAATAGGAAGAGCGTTTGCCCCCGATATGAGAGGATCCCTCAAAAATATAACTCAGTTTATACTGCTGATGACGCTAATACATTGCAAAAGTAGGTTGAAACTGAGAGACAAGTTGAACTCTTTGTCGATTATCTACCATCAGTGCTAAACATGTGATATATACATCTATCATCATCTTGATTTGTACTCATAAAGCGTTTAGTTTATTTCGCCGATTAGGACACACTATTTTTTCGTAATGATTCCATTTTGTTGGCAATTTAGATACTTGAACGTGAGACAGACATTCCCCAATATTGCTAGCATTATCTATGGCATTTAAATTGAAAATCGTGTTGTAAAATATAAATTTACTCAATTGCACTTAAACTCTTCTTCTATTAAAGCGTACCCTAGAAAAGATCTATTGTTGGAATAACATATTGTCTTCGTGTTGAAAGGTTGCACTGAGTCGCGCCAGTATTGAATTTTTATAAAATCGTTTGCGTGGCACGTATGCTTCTAACCGACTACACCCAACATGGAATATCACAAATGGTAAACAAATAGAAATGATAAAGATGGGGTGAATATGTTGTTTAAGAGAATAATAAAATCTTTCGCCCTCAGTTTCCTGTTTAAAAAAATGTTTTTGTTCGATTGTTTTCTGATTAATCGTGTAAAATTATGGCGGAGTCGGTGGCCGCAACGGTTTAGGCGTTGACATGGCTCTCATCACTTTTGTTTTCTTTTTTCCCCTTTTCTTTCAAAAAGGCTTTGAGGGTTGAGTGCGAACGATCGTAAAAAAAGTAAAACTTGCTCGCTTTATGCTGATATTCACCATCTTACGGAATTTTCCTTACCGGACTGTGCTTAATGTGTGAATTTTATGTTACTGTATTGTAACAAATAATAATAACCATCATTGTTAAATAGTGCGTTACCGACGGCTCTGTAGCGTACCTATGCATACCTTGTCTATAGTGCAACACCCCGAGCGTGGTATCAGCAATCCAGGGCAGATTCTTGATGGTGTTCTTACTGGTAAGATATCCACAGCTGGGATGTCTCAGAAGAACTGTGGTAGCTGTCTGGGTAAGCTAACACGTCGGGTTGGAGTACGTGCAGTCGAGACAGCAAAAAATTGGGACGCCTGGCCCTCAAGACAAAGAGCTGTGTGAGCAGTAAGGAACTCTACGAGATCCCCCTGCGAGTTTAGTGCACGACGGATCAATGGTCTTTTGAGAGTCTGAAACCAACAAATGGATCGTGCCAACTCGACTAAGGGATAGGCCATACCCTACCCACTGATAAATGCATTGATTGTTCATTGTGTCACATTTAATCGAAGGGTTCCATTCTGTCAGCTTTTACTCTCCCGTGGAGGTCCTTTCTAAATTAAACTTACCTCCCGGTGACTTCCAAACGTTAAACTTAAAAATATCTTGCTTGCAGTTGAAAAAAATTAGCAAAGTTGCGCATTCAGGAATAATAACATGTATAGGGTGGAAATGAAACGCAAAATAAAAACTAATTATTTAGAAATCGTGAGATGCGGTCTGGTGTGATGTATGTTTCAGAACTACCAGATAGCATCTCACGATTTCTAAGTAATTATCGATTAACGATCGCTAATCACCACAAAAAAAAAATAAATAAAAAAATTACTTCCTTGACCAAAAATAAATTTATTACACTTTCAAAATAAATCAAAATATAAATGAAAATAAGTGAGCCTTTGACTTGATATGAACCAAAATAACATCTTAATAGATGAACGCAAAACGAAAGAACAATGGTACTTACTATGTAATTAAATCCAAGGTACGTATATTGAAATGTGTTTATTTATGTTAGTAGTATATTTACATGAGCATATGTATTCACCCAATCTTTCTATTCACGTTAACTCTGAGTGGTGGTTATTTGGTTAAGGTGCTCCTTGGACCACTCCAGATTCTCCTGTATGATGGCTGAAGAGATCACCAGGCTGCGGATATCTTGGGCTGCTGACTAGGGTTGACTGGCGGACACGGTGGGAGTAGGTTTGTCCTTTTCGCAATCCGAGAGTAAGGCTCTCTTCAACTCAATTAGTCGACTGAAAGACAGTTTTGTGGTGAGCAACATAGAGAGAGTGCAGGCTTCCCGTCGATACCGTATATAGCATGCTGGATCACGGAGTTAGATGTGCCAGCATGGTTAGGGACAAAAGCCAAATAAGAACATTACAGGCATACGTTTAATTCTAAAACTGAAGGGAGAGTTGCTGAACCTAGAGCATAAGCATGAGCGGTCTCCTCAGCCAACAGGAGTGTGAGTTATGCAATTACTGGGTAAAATAAGACATAAACTTTGTCTTGGAATGGCCCATTCTGTCCCCCTGTCGTTTGTCTGCGTTGGCGAAAGAACCGTATCAATGGACACATGCAGAGATTGCTCAACGGACTGGACAAACTTGGAAAATTATGCTAATGTGGCTTTGGCCTATGAAAGGCTAATAGTAACCGAATTTAATTAGTAATACTCTTTTCTTTTCCTCTTTTAGTGTCCATATCTTTGCCCCCGTTCTTTCCCTTGATATTTGGTGTTTCTGTTTCTCCGGTCTGAGCTCATTGATTTTTACTTCCCAGTTTTGTCTCCTTTGATTTAGTTTTTTGTTATAGATAATAGACTTAGCATAGGTTTAGTTTAATGCATTTGCACGTTTATAATTAATCCAGTATCCGGCAGACGATTACCTTGCCGTATTAAGTTTATTTTCTTGTCTGAATTATATTCAGATTATATTTCTTCTTGTGGGAAATAAACTTATCATTATTATTATTAAATAAGTATATGTATATTTATATTATTTTCATATTTATTTCTAAATAATCAAAATTATGGGTGTGTGATTCAAGTGAGGGCCGATGGCAAATTATCAAGGTCCCATTGTCAATAACAGTGGGAGGGGAGTGAATTGTCTTCTGTGTTGGTATACCCCGGGGAAAAGAGTTAAAACCATCTTTCAAAGGTTCGTTTATGTATTCTTTTAACCGCTTTTGACGGACAAGATATCTAGTGATTAGTGATACAAAAAGTAATGGGAAGAATCCAATTAATTGGACTATTTACGACGAAATGTTAAAAGGTTTTATAAATCCGACAAAGCGAACAAATAAAAGAGAAATAAAAATAGCCGCATTCGTTACTGTCAATGTAAATCCAAAACTTTATCCGGGAAGGACACTGACTGATGCTGGAAGGGAGAGCTCTTAATGAAATAGGAGTGACAAAGGAGGCTCCCACGAGACACCTAATGAACGCAACGAGACGCAGACACATAACTCAAAGAATTTTTATCAGGAGGACATAATGAAATTGCACCGCCCGACTGAAGAAATCATAACAAGAAAGAGATACGTCCTTTCTCGCGGTATATTACGGGAATGCGGCCACCAAGAGGACAAGCTGAATAAATGTTATTAGGCCATCGGGTCATAAGCTGGACTTTTTCTATATAAGGAAAACGTCTTAAGGTTTATTTCCCGAATCGCAAACGAAGCGAAAAAGTGATCTGTTTTTGTCGTAAAATACCCCGTAAACAGTCAATAAGAAACAAGTGGTGCGGCTCACAAAATAATATACATTTAGGCCATTACTTGACAAATATCGATGAAGTTTTCTCACAGTGACATACTTATCATCGTAGGGTTCCTGTGTCGGATACGCACAATGGAACCAGAAAGCCAAAAAGCGGAAAAAAATATTTACACCCGTGCTATTTAAGTGGTCCACCTGCGCTGAATTCAGTGAAACCATTTTCGAATAGATTACCACAGAAAAGACCACAGCAAACAGTTGAAAATGGTGGCCCAAAATGCAAAAATCGAAAACATGTTTTAAATGGTTAGAGATGGTTGTCCAATAATGAAACATGCCAATAGTACTTAGATTTTTTCAACTGCTCAGACTCCTATATTAAAAGACAATTTTCCGAGAAATTTTTCCCAAATTAATCGCCAGCAATTTTTTTCTTTTTTGTATTTTTATTGTTATTTTTTTAGTATTTCCTCTTAAACAGTTGTTGACGCCCGAGGAGTCTTTATTTTTTGTTGTTTGCGGCTGACCAAGGTTCGCCTCGGGAGGCCCTGTTTAACTCGCTGAGGGCCCATTGTTTTCATTTTTGCAAGCGATAACGCCGGTGTCTTCGGCCTTTGCCCAGGAATAAATCAGTCTCTCGCTTGCCTGGGTCAGCACAAGACGCACCTTGTACCAAGTTGATAATCGATCGTTCTATCGATTTCCTTTGGACACTCTACATCGATTTCGTCGATTCACCACCGTGTCGTCACATAACCGACCTCACGGACGTCAACTGTATCGTCATCCGGCTCTACAGGCACCTTCGTCGACGTGAAACCCAGCAGCAACCTTCAGGTCAACACCGCCGATTTCGTTTGTTTGAAGAAGCGAGTCTTCAACTACCAAGTACA
>CM077103.1:14757934-14856388 GCA_039619505.1 Cimex hemipterus | reverse complement strand
GGTACGGAAGTTTGTGGGTCAATTAAGATCCGCCCTTCCCCCCAACAACAGTATTATTCTCCGTTATATTTTATATAGGTATAAATATGTTTTTGTTTTCAAAATTTTACATATTACTTACTATATTTATATTTTAGTTTTATTTTAATATGTTAATATTATTAAGAAAACTTATCTATTTACTATCTACTATAACTATCTTATTTCAATCTATGTATATTTTTACCATTAAAAAAAATTGTTTATATTTTTTTAAAGGGGCATCCGACAGCTTAGCATTTTACCCCTGAGCGCATGCAAATATTGCAAAACACATTCAATATGCGTTCACATAAATATATTTACACGTATATACATTGCATTCTATTTATTTGATGGATGGTGTACGGGGGAGTATTCATCTATCGACATCCATACAATAACGAACTTATTTAATTGGGGACGATGGGATACTTTTGTAAATATTCCACCATCAGCCTCTCCCCATTCACTCTAATAAATACACTCACTCATACAAAACACTGAAACACAAAACACAATTTTAAACGCTACATGCAATAAAAAATTATCGATTCCACTAAAAAGCGAAACATCGTCCCCCGATACTCGCTAACGTGTCCGAGAACCACTCTTAAATCCAGAGGTATGCCTACACGCTCTCTCTATGGAGCCAAAGTATAACACACCATTATGAGCCCAAAAGCAGGTGCCCGTGTGTCAACCGCGTATGAACAATCCTCAAGCATCTTTATTAAAGTAACAAACACACGTTTTTGAAGATCTTAGATTTCACTCTAATAAATACACTCACTCATAGAAAACAATGAAACACAAATCACAATATTTTGAAAGCTATATACACATACCAAATCCACTAAATTACCGTGTCCGAGAATTCTTTTTAAACCCGGCAGCATGCCTACACGCTCTCTATATGGAGTCAAAGCATGATACGCCTCTATTATGTGGGACACATCGAACATATTTTTACTATTGTTTTACTTTTTCTTATAAGTATTAAATGTAAAATAAGTAAATAATTATATTGTGTATAGTTTTGTATGTATTTATATGCTAAATCCAATGAATGATGAGTAGTTACCGTTTATTGATTCTAAAACTAATTTACTCTAAGAAACGCGTATTAGAAAAAATAGTTTTTCCACCTTCGCCCTAGGGGCCAAATTTTTCTGCAAAAATTGTAAACTCTCATTTCAACTACACATGCACCAAGCAAAGAATATTCTGAAGAACATCGCTAGCAATGAAAATAAACTTGCATCGGCTGTCTATCAGAGAACTATTTTGTTGAAAGGCAGATAGCACAAGGCTCTGAAGATGATCTCAACAAAGGCCGAAACGTTGGCACAACAAAGAAAATGTTTTTCTAAACCTATGTCACACCAGACCGTAGCTCAGGATTTCCAAATAATCAAGACACAAAGATGGGTAAAAAACGTCAATAAAACAAGATAATATTTTAAATAGATAATTTAAAGGACTAAAGAATATTTACATTGCATTTGATGAGTAAATTCAAAGAATAAAGAATATTTACACTATCAGGATAATTAGGATGCTAAGTCCTGAAAGGGAGGTGGGGGCGGATGATTGTTTTCTTAATGTGAACTTTAACTTGTCTACAGCGAGGAGAAACCTCCCTCATTGCGGTGGAAAGTGGAGCTTGTAGGAACTACCGCTTTCCATTATTGTCGACTAATTCTTACATTGTACTGCTGTATCACGCACAATTTTTTCAGGGTTTGAGCGCTATAATGCTTTGTTACGTATCTTAGAGAAGCAAAAAAAAATTGTTTTTAAAATTTTTTTCTCACCTCGCGTTGACGACTCATGACTAAATATCTGAAGTTCACTCACAATTACCGATCTCTTGTCTTCGAACCACATTTTATGTGGTTTCAGCGCAAATCCTTGGTGTATCGAGATTCTGTGCCTAATATAATATTAATCCTATCTCAACCAATTCATTTCATAAAGATTAATTAATTGAAATATGTCATTTGGTCAATCGGACCAAGAAAGCTAATGAATTAATACTAAAATTATTTTTATTAGGTTTCGTGGTCCGCTTGACCAAATAAGTTCTTTTGAATTAAGGTTTTTAGTTTGGGTAAAACGTCAGTGTCACCAGCGGGATTCGAACCCACGACTTTCGGCTATACACGCCCCTGCTCTACCACTTGCGCTATCGTGTCTTCGCTCCACTCGGACACTTCTCATCTCAACCACCTTTTTTAAAATTTTTAATTTTCTTTCCTTTTTGCCATTTTTCAAATGATCTATTTGTTTCTCGGCGACAAATGAAAGGCCCACGGAGAGCTTTAGTGAAATGTACTTCATTTTGCTTATTACATTTTGGTGGTCCCCATGTCCAACTAAATTCTTTTCAATTTCGGGTTCGAATCCCGCTTGTGACACTGTTTTTTACTAAGAAACTAATAATTATAATAATAATAATTCGTAAATCATGAGACGTGATGTAGGTTTCAGAAAAACATTTTCTTTATCGTGCCAACGTTTCCATCTTCATTGAGATCATCTTCAGGGCTCAAAGTGTTTCTTCTGTGTAATTGTGCCATTCTCGAGCATCGTGTAGAGAGTAGTAATAATAATAATGCTTTATTTATTATTTCTACTTTTTACAATTTTTTTAAGCATACTACTCCCGAAAGTCATCCTAAAACCTAGAATAAAAGAAAGAAAATCTAGGGCTTGTTGATCTAAAGAAATCACTAAAAATATTGTATATACAACTTTAATAAATTATCTTAAAAACATATGCATAAATATATATTTATTTATAAAAATAAATAAATATATATATATAAAACTTACATACAGAAAAAATTATTTATAAGGGTATCCAAAGCACCGTCCTTGGTTCTTAAGTCCTATAGTTCCATCAATTTTTTTTCTGTTTAATTATTGATCAATGTTTTGAAAGGTGAAGGCTCTTTAAGTCATGCCCTGGAACTACTTTTAAGGCATTGAAATTAGCCATCCCATTTAGTAACAAGTATGGAACTAAAAAGCATTTGCGAATTTCAAGCTCTGTTTAATTATCATTGTTTCGGTTTTACGACAAAAAACAGACAAAAAGATAAAGCCCAAAAATTTTATTAACTGCAAAACTGAAAAACAGTTTGTAATATTGGTTTGTTTATTTTTTTAAAAGTGTATTTAAAAAGCATTTTCTGCAATGGTGACAAGTTCTTTCACTGTGATTTTCATAGATTCCTGTCCCAAAATTGCCATTACATGTTAAAAATTCATTTACCAGATTTATAGCTGAGAACATTTTCTTCAAAGTTGGGCAGGAAAATTGGCTGGAATCATCTGTTTTGCCATCGTCTTCTTGTCAATCATTTTCTTCCACTTGGACCTCTGTAACAATTTCATGATTTGTGATGATTCCATGGGAAGTATCTTCATATCCTTGAATCAAACTGCTTTCAATGCGCAAATCTTGAGTTTTGAAGTGTTTATTTTCTGCGGTGTACTGTATTTTCGCGTGAAGTTCTACAGTTTTTTCAGAAATACAACAACTTTAGGCTATCAAAATCGATATGTTCTTAGTAACAATGTTCTTATTGCCAGATATTTTATACATTAAGTAGCATTAAAGCTGACAGGGAAGCTAGAAATTTCGTTCTTATTATCGATATTTTTTTACAACCGTTTCATTTAAATGATTTTTACTGCATATTCCTTCTAAGCGAGACGCTCGATTTTAAAAGATGAAATGTTGCACTTTTATATCTGTAAAACCATTCTTCGCGTACTTACTGAACAACAGTCTGACTTTGATTATTTATCGAGTTCTGTAGGCGAAGCAGATAGAAAAGACAAAACTTTACAAGCACAGTTGCACAGTGCACTCAGCGACATGATAAAGTCCTACTTTTTAGAGGTACATCAGAAAACATTGCTGGCTTACAACATCCTCCATGGAACTCAATTTAAATGTAATAGCTCGTACCTTAGTTTAACAACCATCGAAGGTGGAGTAGTCCAATGGTGTTATTACTACTTTGAGAAATGTCTAGGTTGTAAAACGGGTTCAAATCTTTGTAAATCAAAAGCGGTCAGACGAACTTGCTTGATGTAAACAGGCTTCTGGGGGTACGCTTAGTTCTTTCTAATATTACAGTGAACTATTTTGGCGTTAAGGAAAAATTGCAATTTAGCTCGCTTGCTAAATTACTCATTTGAGCTATCCAAAATAATCTCTAACGAAGTCATTTTTGACAGACGATAGACTGGGATAGCCAACTGTGACTAATATACTGTGAGTATCATTGATCTGATTTTCTAAATCGGCCCTTCGAGAAAATCAATTTTTTCCCCATTGCCCTATGCGACGTGGCACCTTCAGGCGAACGAGTATCGCTGAAAATTAATTATAATTAATATGCCGTCTGTTTCGCATTGCGTTGTCCCGTTCCCCTCCGTCGGCCGGCATTGTGTAGGAATTATGTAGGCCTCGGGAAGGCCGATTGTCGCCAACTTGCCCTCTTCCATATGTACGAGGGTGCCGACAATGGGTCAAGTTGTACCGCCAGCCCCCGCAAGGAGAACGCGGCCTCCCCGTATCGCCTTTCCCCCTCGACGCCTGCCCAACACCGTCCAAATATTCCTCCGCTCAAACAGAATGCCAAATATCCGAGAACGGCATAGCTACAGCACTAACTATTCCCCATTCGACTCCCGGATATCCGACGAGCAAATGTACTAACTGTGTGCGTATTATCATCCGGGCAAGAACTATTTCAGAGCTGCATTATTGGGCGTTTACAATGCCGGCAGCACGGGACCATATCCGCCCGCCCGCCTCTTAAGCTTAACCACCAAGAATAAATAAACGAAATTATTTGTTTCTTCCTGTATTGGAAACACACACGAATAATCGGTTTTTCTTGAAAATATAAAGTATACAAAGTTTTTCTAATTTTGATAATTAGATTTCTACTAGTTACTTCTATTTGCAAGGCCTTGCGTGCACTAATGTTATAAGGAAATGTGCATTTTGTTTGTTCAGTGATAAAATCGTGAAGGGCGGTCAGGAATTTAAAAAAAAAAGTATTTGAGAAAAATACCTTTTTTATTTTTTTACATACGTTTCGACGTTTATTCGGGTAATCTTCAGGTCCTGGGAGAATTACAAAACAATCTTTTTTAAAAGTTTGTTTTTACCAGTTAATATTTTTGAACGATCCGGATTTCAAGCTTAAAGTTTATGGTCAGGTTGAAAGATATACAAGATAGACAGATTTGACTCGTACAATTCAAGTCGAGAGACGTGATTGTAAATCCTTCGACTGATGATGAGCTTTAAGTTTGAAATCAGGATCGTGAAATAAACAAATAGTGAGTAATAACCATGTTGGATGCGTCGTTGGCCGCAACGGTTTAGGCGTTGACACGGCGCTCATCGCTGTAGGGTAAAGGTCCCATGTTCGAATCCAGCAGCCCTGCATTCAGGATCTTGAGGGTTGAACAACTGAAACTGCTGTTGGGAATCATAGTAAAAAATAGCCTTTTGATTTTTGATTTGATGCTACGCGACTAACATTCTAATTTGTACATAGTTAATATCGCTTCACTATTATAAAAAATTAAATATAATATTTTGTATAAAAGATAACAATTGAAAGTATTTTTTATAATCCATAAATTATTCGAACATCGTGAGATGCAGTCTGGTGTGAGGTAGTTTTTAGAAAAACATTTTCTTTATCGCGCCAACGTTTCGATCTTTATTGAGATCATCTTCAGGGACTGGGATTTATAAACCGTGTGCCGTGTTGAGAGTCGCTACGCCACATCAGACCGCATCTCAGGATTTCCAAATAATCATTAACAAACGGTCAGTAAGCAGCACACACTTATACAATACGATTCTGGATAACTTATGGGCTTATGCACACGGCGTGAGTTTTAATCAATTTTCTTCAATTAACGTTTTGAGTTGGCCGTCGTTCACAACGGTACGCCAACATCTACCTTTCCTGTCTCAAATTAATAATGCTACGCGCTGTTTGGACCGCACTTCTCCCAAGTTTAAATTCGTGGAAATAAATTTGACAAAAATCTAGTTTGGAAGTACTTACTTTCGCCTCACTCTTATAAGTTCAATATAATCTAAAATTAATCTTTTTATGTAAGGTTTTGGTTCAAACGAAAAAACTACCGCCACGAACGGGATTCGAACCCAAGACCTTCGGCTAAATACTCCGATTCTCTACCAATTGAGCTATCTTGACTTCGATCCTCTCGGAAACCAACTCTCCATCTTAACATACAACCTTTCAAATTTCAAACCAAAACCTTACATAAAAAGATTAAGTTTGGTTTATATTGAATTTATAAGAGTGAGGCGAAAGTAAGTACTTCCAAACTAGATTAATTAATTTAAAGAGGTCATTTGGTCAATAGACCTCTAAATATAATTGATTTAATAAAGTAAAATGTTTTGCATTAATGATACAGTTAAAAGTATTTGAGAATTTATCTTTGTTTACTTGAACACCTGAGAAATAAACAAAACCTGCATTAATTTTGCACTGAACTAAATAATAAGTCGAAGTGAATTTTTAATAGGCACGACATAATTTATGGTTTTGAAGACATTTTTTTAATGGCAATTAAAACGAATAATTTAAAACGTTTAGTTCCAGGATGAGGCTTATTCTGAATAACAAGAGTCCATCATGGGAAATCGTATATTTTTCATGTTCCGATAGCCGGGGAGTGGCGCCGCCGGAAACGAGCCGCCCGGTGGGAGAAGAGCGCGAGGCCTTCGCACTGTCGAAATTTCTCCTACAGTGCGAAATTTGAAAAAGTGTCATGCGGATCTTGTCCCAGTCTCACGTCTTTCTGTTCCTCCTCGTCGCAGCGACCGCCGCAAGCGGGGACAAGCTTTGCCTCGGCGGAGGATATCCGGTAAGTCCAAAAGATTTCTTTTCCCATCGTTTCAATAAAAATTAATTTATCATCGTAAAGTTTTCGTTGCCAGATTTTTGCGAAAAATATTATATTTTCAAGGGTCGTCACAAGGGCTTAACACGCTAATCCGTACCGTACCCGATACAAGAGAGAGAGGATCAAAATATACAATGCTATTCAACATCAATATCTTGCTGAAACCGACCAACTGCCGATCCAATTACAATCATTGCTTCAATAGCATGCTCTCATCGCTTGTGACACAACCTTTCATTACACAGATTTAATTTTCAAAATGGCATATCAAATATTATTACCTAATATTACGAAATAATTCAAATGTAGGAAGTGAAAAAAAATTATACAATACAATTTTAGATTTAATAAAAGTATTTGAGCTTATTCAAAGTTTTCTGTGTAAAACATTCCGAGTGAGTATAAATACTTTGATTAAATTTAAAATTTCCAGCATTGTATAAATTCATTTTTTTCACTTCCTACATGTATTTGTAAAATTTGAACAATGTTTATAAATACCATGCCCTGAAGATGATCTCAGTAAAGATCGAAACGTTGGCACGATAAAGAAAACTAAAACCTACGTCACATCAGACGACATCTCACGACCTCCAAATAATTATTAAATAACGGTCACTAAACACCCCACATTTCTAAATAAGAATTATGTAATGATTTAACCAAATGAAAGTTATAATTATTATATTCACTTGTTTCCGTGGTCCGCTTGACCAATTAATATCTTTCATTCAGGTTTTTAGTAGAGATAAAAAATGGCAAAAAAGAAGGAAATATTCAAAAGTGGAGTTGATATGGGAAATTAGTGGCCGAGGTGACGATAGCTCAAGTGGTAGAGTAGCGAAGGCGAAGGTCTTGGGTTCGAATCCCACTCGTGACACTGGCTTTTTTTCTCAACTAACAACCCTAAATTAATTGAATGTTACAATTCTTAAGTTTTTTATATTTATTTACACTTCTTAAAAAAATTAGCCATAACAATAAAGCTGAAATACCGGTTGTTTTACACAAGCCAATAGATTTTTTAAAATTTTGCATTGTAGAAAATCGTTAGCTATGTTGTGAAATAAAGGGATTCACGAAAACATAAACTTTGCCTCCACAATTATCTTATCTTCTCAACGTTGGCTTTGAAGTATCTTACTTTTGATAAAGAATGTTAATGATGTTGTCAATCAAAATTATCGTGTTTTCATTATTTGTCTTTATGTAAGAAATGGGATGAAAAATAAAAAAACTCTGCTTCTCACTCGATACTACTCTATTGTAGGTCATTTTTAAAAGCTGACAGTTTATCGAATAACTTTTGAACGAAAAAGGCCAAAACTATAATTTATACAGCCAAGGGAAAAGCCGATATTCCTTGTACTTAATTTCAAAACGGCTTTTGAATGGGTCTTGTGTGTAACGAGTTTATTTTGAACCAATTTCAATTCCATTTTCCCTTTCAATCTTATCTCTGTCGGGCCTAACTTTAATAATTACAGTACCTATACGTGTTGGGATGACGTTCAACTACGAAATTATGATGATTTTGCCACATTAATTAAAGCCAACTAATTCTAGCGTTTACTTGGCGAACATGTTCATGAACGGGGAGGTGTGAGTGTCTGTGTGTACTGCATGAATTCGGGGTATTTCAAATCCTTTGAATGGTATTATGTATTTATTTACTCCTTAGGGAAACTACGCTTGAAAAACTGAACTGAATGCCAACAATATCTCAGAATTATTACATAACGGTGTGTATATTGACTAATAGACAGAGAAACCCAACAAGCGTACGCAGATCGATAATCATAATTTTGTATGATTTTTTTTCCCACATGAAAAACATTCAGGCTCATTACTATTTCGATTCACCAGTCTGAAATAGTATGAAGATGATTATAATGAATGTACACAAACGAACCACAGACGAGGTCTCATTGGAAAATCCCGGGTGCGAATCTCAGATGCACAATACGACCGCTTAGTTACAAATATTTGTAAAACAAATATCTAATACAAGAGAAAGGCTGTGAATTAATCGAAACTTGCAATCAATCATAAAATATAAATCAGGTGTTACGTCGATAAATAAAGTTTTCGTGGTCTGCTTGACCAAATAAATTATTTCAATCAATTAACTTGTTTTGAAAAATGGCAAAAAGGCGGGAAATTTCAAAAGCTGGAATTGTATGGGAAGTTGTTTGAGTGGAACGGAGTCTTGATAGCTCAAGTGGTAGACTAGCGGCGTATTTAACCCCGAATGCCCCTCGTGACGCTGACTTTTTTATCTAAACTAAAAACCGTTTTTTAATTTTTTTACTACATTCATTTGATAATTACAACTAAAAATATTGTATTAAGTAAATACAACGATGGCAATTTTTACGGACCAGACAATTTATTTATTTTAAAAGTAAATCCATCATCTTTTTACATTCCTTACAGATTACTAGGAGCTTTCGTTAAAATCGTAAAGTAAACAGTAAATATTTCTTTGTTTTTACTCTCGTATTGATTAATCCCATTTGTGTAAAAAGTAACATTATGCCTTTCCATTCTGCGACGCCTAAAGATCGCTTAGATCGCTTTCAGTTAATCGTGTCCTTCCTTGATTTAATTTAATATTATTCTTGAACCTTTTTCAATGGCTCTCGTCAGGCATTTGGGTGAGTTTGACAGTTTCAGATTCATAAAGTTATTTGCGAAAATAACTCAAGAATAGAAAGGGTTGTTCGTAGAGACATGGATTAACACTAGGATGCAGGTCAAGATGAACTTAGGTCAACAGGGGGCGTGTGCAGATAGATTCATCCGTCATCAGGTTCTACGAAACCGCAGCATCAAAGAAAATGGAATAAGAGATCTGTTAGGAAGATCAAAAGTTTCTCGATATCCTTCAGGACTGTAAGAAGATGGTTCAATGAAAATTCACCCAGCTCATGGAACTTTTATTAACACAGCTCAGACAATGGCCAAGCTTCAAGTTTGCAAGGGAACAAGGAATTGGGCATTGGAAGTTTGGGGACGAGTTCTCATTGTAGAACCTCGGACGAAAGGAACACTCGACGTCTAATGGTGTCTCAGGTAGCATTCCAGGCTATGTCATTGATGTTATGGAGTGGCATTTCCTTCGACGCCCGAACCGAATTGGCTGTTTTGCGAGGAAGATCTCGAACTTCGTCGAGGTACTTGCAAGGAATAATCGAAGAACATGAAGTGCCATTTGCCCCCATATCGGTTAGAGATGTTTTCTATTGCAGGATAATGCCAGATCCGATAGAGCACGTATCGTGGATGATTACCTGAATGAGGTTGGAATGAAGTTGGTAGAGACGCTCGGAAGAAAGGTGTCTTATGCTATCTCAGGTTGCATTCCAGGTTAGGTCATGGATGTGATGGTGTGGCATATCCTTAGATGTTTGCACCGAATTCTTTATTATGAGAGATTTCCAACTTCATGGAGGTACTTGCAAGGAATAATTGACGAACATGGAATGCCATTGGCCTCCGACGTAGGTTAGAGATGCTTGCTATTGCCAAGCCCCGTAGAGCAAGTATTGTGAATGACTACCTGAATCAGGTTTGAAATGAGCATGGTGTTGCCATGTTGCCAGTTCCAAGTCCACATTTGAACCCAATCGAATACAATTGGTACAATACTAACTTTATCGACGAGTCCGACGGCGAAACCTTAAAAGAATTAGAAATGGCTGTTCTTGATGAATGGAAAGAATCCCTAATGATATCACCAAGGAACGCAAACAGGTTTAAGGCAGAGAAAATTAGTCATGCCTAATGATTAATGATTGATCACTCAGAACGTTAGTCATGACGTTAGTAAGTGACTAATTTAGTCATTAGTCATAATATCGTTAGTCATGATTAAATTTCGATAACTCATATTCAAATGGGTGCTCAAAAAATGAAAAAAAAAAACGATTTCATCACTTCAAAAATATTCTAACAAATTTATTTCATCAAAACGAAAATTTTTCAACACTTTATTTAACAAATATTAATCTTCCAATTATAAGTAAAACTACGCCGTTATGAAAAGCCAAAAAATAATGATGATGATAATAATAAAAAAATAAAATAAATAATCTTAACGCAAGCTATGCTTTGAAATCTGCTTACATAATCCTCTAATGAAAAAAAATTCTTTGAATTAAAATTTATTCCACTTGAAAGGTGAGATTTCTACATTATTTGGAAAATAAACTATCTTGAGGTCTTGATTGTAATAACATAGACATGTGGAATAATTTTATAACTTTGGTTTTCGTTTGTGATAGTATTTTTTGAAGGTTGGCCTTGAGCACGACTCTCATCTCAAAATTTTTATCCTGAGTCTGTTGGATTTTGTTAAGTTGATCATTGTAGACAGAGTTGGACAAAATCTAACTAATTCAATCATGATTAAGAATTGTGATTGAAGTTTAATTATGATTGAATTAGTCATGAGTAAATTAATCATTGTATGATTTAGTCATATCTCATGATTGAATTAATCATGATTAAATCATATAATGATTCATTTACTCATGACTAATTCATTCATGATTAAACTTCAATCAAACTTCTTAATCATGATTAAATTAGTTAGATTTTGCCCAACTCTGGTTTAAGGGACGTGATTTGCGCAATACTCGGTAGTAAAGTGGACAAAAACGTTTATTTTGTTTAGCTATGGTATGAAAAATTCATAAATCTAAAAAAAAAACATTTACGGGCGGCGCGTTAATATGCTGAATTTGCCATTTCAGTGTCTTGTAGGAGAAGTTGCCCAATGACAACACTCTTTATCATTGAAATCTCGTCATTCTTAACTCAATGAGAAAGTCCGTGCGGATTTTCTAGTAAAGTTGGAAGTGATAACCGTCAGTGATTGTCGTGGATATACAGCGATTGTCGAAACGTGTCGTTCATCCGTGAAAAGTCCAATATAACGCGCAAGGTCAGTGGTTAGCAATGGAGTTCCATTTTACCCATTGTAGGACATGTTTCTCTTATGTGTTATGTAACATTATTCAGGAGTATGTTTCATCTGTTGACTACTATTACGGCACATTTTACACTACTAATGAACACGTATAGAAAAATTTCCATTGTCATCAATTAGTTGTTTTTGCTCTACCCGTATCCAAATATGCCAAGAATTTGTTTGAGTGGGCACGTAAAAGGAAAATTACCTTATTATTTGCAATGCAAATTGACGGTCGGGAAGGATTCGACACCGTCTCTGTTCGGCCTGGCTAAAGCAGTTGTACGTGTTTTCTTTTTATCAACTTTCTAAACTACTTTCTCGTCGTTATCAAAACGGATTTAGCCTCTATCGGTTCAAATTTCCAATTGCAATAATTGTAACTTATCTCTACGGGTTCGGGTGTTTTCTCTGTTTACTCATGTCGGTTAACACTAGAAGTTTAAAAATTCCTTTAATCTATAGAACATTGGTGATATCAAAATTGTTAAAACTTTACTTATAAATCAATTAAAACTTTGATTCATCATGCATTTTATATAGTCTACTATTAATTTATCACAGTTATTTGCCTTATATGATAACAAGTCACAAATCAAGGTATGTTCTTGAAGTATCAAAATTGTATTATTGTTTATAGCCTTTAAAATATGTTTCGTTAGAGTGAGTGTATTTATTAGAGTGAATGGGAAGGGGCATCCCCACCGCCTCTCGAGCTGTGTACGCGGCTTGGGTCGATGGCGGAATATTTATAAAAGTTCCCCATTACCCCAATTAGATTGGTTTGTGATTGTATCCAGGTCGGTGAAGGAATAATGAGTACTCTACCTACCAATAGAACGAATGAATGTATATACGTGTCAATGTAATTATTCGTGTGAACGCGTTACCAAGCTGTTGGATGTCCTTTTTAAAAAAAACTAGGTGAGAAAAACCTAATTGTTAGTTGAAAGAGGACATTTCTTTTGCTCCTTTAGTTTTTTGGGTTGGACAAATTGTCAATAGGATTGACAGATCTGTGACAAAACGAACGCGTAGGAAGTTACTCTGGTTTTGTACTTTGCATAAAAGTTCTTATTCGAATCGGCGGAAAATTTTTCCGTTTTTATTTTCATAAGAGGTAAAGGTATTCATTTATACTTTGCCAAGAAATGACAAGTGATAGTTATGATACTCAATTATATAAAGTGAAGGAAGATACGGTCTTGGAGAAGAAATAGATTTAGTTTTTAGTGCCACGTTTTCGATCTATTAAAAGGTCATCATCAAGGCGAAGCCATCTTAAATATTTCTACAGCAACTGCGCAGTTGAAATGTCGTGAAATGTATTTCATTCTCGACGGCAAATGAAATGGCCACAGGGAGCTTTAGTGAAAATATACTTAATTAAAGAATGGCAAAAAGGAGGGAAATTTCAAAATGTGGGATTTAAAAGGGAAGTTTGTGCCCGAGTGGATCGAAGACACGATAGCTCTTGAAAATATCACTTCGCCATTTTACAAGCTACATTCATATATACTGAGAGACAAAAAACTGGCCACCCTTAATATTTTTAATTACCTCTTAGACAATCTTCCATCGATTATCTTACACAATATTTGGTCCGTTTTAAAGGATTAGAAGTAAATAAAATCGCAAATAAAATCTCCCACTTGTATTTACAACTGGATTTTGTAAAAAAAATCTTTGAATAGTCAATCCATTCTTTATTGGTTTTCCTTTAAAATTACTTTCTAATGTCCCTGGAGTTTGATCGAGTAGTACCATTTTTATGTTTTAAATTTGTTTGAGCGATGGTTTAAAGTGGTACTGATTCGGCTGGAATCATAGCATTGTTCAAAGATGTAAGAAGTCAAGCGTATGTGGCCGGAGTGCTTAACATTCCCAGAAAAATAGTCCAAAGGGTCTTCCATACTAGCGGCCTTACTCAAGAAGGCATGTCCATCCGCTTGGTGGAGGGTGGGGTTGAAATGGGACGTTAGTGTCCGAGTCACGATAGCTCGAGTGGCAGAGCAGCGGCGTACCTAGTAGAAGATCGTGGGCTCGAATCTCGCTAGTGACACTGACTTTTTTAACTCAACTAAAAACCCTTAATTAATTGAAAGAATTTAATTGGTCAAGTGGAACACGAAAGCTAGTGAACTTAAAAATATCATGAATTGACAACTAGAAACATAAGAAAATGTACTCAAGGATTTTGATGAAATAATGTTGGTAGATTAAGGCTTAAGATTTTATAACAGCGTTGAAAATATTTCGCCGTATTTATTATTAAAGCAAAACTATCCCAATCATATAGGCAATTTTTTAACAAATTCTACCATCAGCTATTGTTTTAATTTATCTATTTATTTATGCTTATTTAAAGAAAAACCAATAATGTAATATGTATTAAAAATAAATCTTTCAATCAGTTTAAAACCTCTATTAGGTTTAAAGAAAATCCTGATTTATAAGTCTTTAAGATAACTGAAAAAAAGAAAGTAATACTTCTCCACACCTGGCATTTGTTTTGAGACTTTTCAATGGCTCATTTATTGATGAATTTTCACGTTTTACTATTCGGGGAATGGAAAATAAATGCAATCAGTAGACGACCTTTTTTTTTTTTTTTAAATTTGATTGATTATTTTTTTCTTCTGTTTCAGTGTTCACCTCTGAGGTTCCCTTGGGAAGATGTACCTCGGTGCTGCGAAGGCTACGTTTGTGTCCCTGGATTTTCAACATGCTTAAAACGTTTCTTTTAGGAATACATTAAAGAGCTTTTACTAGAAACAGTAGGCAACAATGTACTGGAACAATGTAAACTGTTAGATTTAGGAAATTATATTTATTGGCTTTTTTTATTCCTGCACTAATCTGGCCTTGATGATCGCAGGAGATTTTTCCAATTAGGTTTTTTTAATGTTTAAGTTATATCAGAAAATATAAAATAAAATAATAAATTTTATGTGTATTTCAATTTTTTCATGTTTTTAATTATCCCGACTGCCTTCTTATTTATTATCTATTTGTTAAGGTTTTTTACTGTTTTTGAGCAGTGTAACAAAATGAATAATAATATATCACGACGATGGCCGCAACGGTTTAGGCGCTGACTCGGCGCTCGTCACTGCAAGGTGAAGGTCCCAGGTTCGAATCCAGCAGCCCTGCAGCAATTTGGCTTTTTTCAAACACACCGGCACCCCCAGAGCTACCCTCTGCCATCGCGAACCCTCGTAAAAAATATGCACTTCATAAACTTTCAGTCAAGTTTCGGCAGAACAGTTACGGAAAATTTTAACTATGATAATTTTCAACAAGGACTAAAGATCGTCCTGGGATCTGAAAAGTAAGCGGGCCGAATTTGCTGTTCGCACCTTGTGAGTCGATATTGTTGTGTTTTAGGATTTGTCTTCTGCGAAAACTCTACGAATGAATATTCAGGAATTAAACTATGATGGAGCGTGAATTCAAATGCCAAGTGTGTTGTTTCAAAAGTCCAAAACAAAACGAGTCTCGTTTTAAACAACTATATAAAACAAAAATGTTACCGGATGATGCTAGGAAATTTTGTTTGCTAGCACTTTTAATCAGCCAGAAAGTAATAAAATAAAAGTTAGTCGCTACGATTGATCGCTGCAATAGGTAACCTTATTATATATTTTTTTCACGTGAATATATTTTCTGGGAATTTTTAAACGATAACGTTTAGATACTTATATTAAAGTCGAGTCCTTCTCGTTGGACGAAACAGATTGAAAGCCCCTGTAGAATATTTGCTTTATTTACTTTTAGACAATGAATATTAAAAGTAACGGAGTGTCAAAAAGTTGGGCGGAAGTGAGTAGATTTGAGAACAGGATATCTTTTGGCATGACTGGCAGCCCTCGGCGGAACGATTAATTTCCACGGAGTAAAACTTTAAAATTAGAGGGCTATTAATCATTTCCGTTTCATCCAACTCAGGGCTCAAGGTTTTAATCGATGAATGACTAATTTAGCTTTATGAATGACGAGCCGGGCGGGTACGACTCACCCTCGGCCGATCCGACAACCTTCGCTTTTCCGCTCGTATTAAGAAAATTCG
The DNA here is from genome assembly GCA_039619505.1 of Cimex hemipterus. Classification (NCBI taxonomy): domain Eukaryota; kingdom Metazoa; phylum Arthropoda; class Insecta; order Hemiptera; family Cimicidae; genus Cimex; species Cimex hemipterus. The sequence continues at coordinate 14,840,342 of CM077103.1, read as the reverse complement.
GTTCTGTTTAATTTATACCGGGGAGTAAAGTTGCCGGGGGTGGCACGGGGATCACGTCTTCCGGGCCCCGCCCCGGTGTAGCTAATGCTCTAAACTGTCTTAAAAATATGTTATCCACATGTGTTCACAAGTGTCCGCGAACGTGCTTCGAGGGCAAGGTTGAAATTTCTGTCGTTTGTATTCCGGAAGGAGCACTTAGTAACTTGGTTAGCGAGAGAAGAAAGGCGATGGGGGCGAGTTGGGGCGGTGAAGGATAGAAAACTTCCACCTTAGCTCTCTCTCCAGTTATTATAAACCACTAATTTTCTGTATTTTAAAAATGTCCCAAGCGCGAAACTTTTCTTTATAGGAAAATTCTAGAATGTACATTCCAGTGCCTTTTCAAACGTTAACTTGAATTGGCTAGCGGTCACTAAAAGCCACACATTTCCAGCTATTTGAGTAGTAAGCACCAAAACCTGAACAATTGACATGACCAAATCGTATCAGCAGCAAACCGAAATAAAACACTGAATCGAGCCTGTACAAATAGAATAACTAACCCGTCCAAGATGTCGTACCAATAAGAAATATAGTATTTAGCACCTGAATCATAAACTAACAACAAACACTATACTAGGTCTGATGATGGGTTTTCCGAGTTTCGTCAGAAACACAGCCCTTATACAAAAATATACCAGTCCGTTTTCCTCGTGCCACGAACTCGTCAAAAACAGACATCAATCTGATAGCGCAGAAGATTTTCACTATATGCTGTGAACTGAATCCATCTTGTACATTGTTTTCTGTTACCTGATTAATTGTTATACACTGATGAACAAAAATTTATTCGACTACGACTGTAAATCGCTCTTTTACAACGGTGTTCTGCGAACCATGTTGTAAGCCAGTCCCAGTCTTAACATAATTTTGGAATAGATGTTAAAAATAATTGTAAAATAGTTTTAAGGAATGGTGCTCCATTTATTGGACATAAGACTGTAGATCGGAAGGTCACCCATGTCAAAGGCAAAGAGGCGTTTCAACCTGCAAGTCATATGAACGTGATGGACGAATAGTGCGTTCATTAAATTATGAAAGTACACGAGTTACAATATTCAGCGAAGAAGGTCGTGTCAGAAACAGTTCACCCAAATGTGGGACACTATTAATTTAGTCAGTCAGATGCCCATCGACTTAGACAAGGCTCCGTAACGGAAACTCCCGATAATTACTAACTGAGCGGCCAAGAAGGAAGTTGACTATCCGGCCAAGTAGTTTTTGCTTTTCCTTTCCTCACCTACACTGGTATGGAAACCGGTAATAAATGGAATGATTTGCAAAGCAAAGTCAGTCAACGCAAACATTTATCCAAGTCAACTACTCGTCCGATCCAACAACTCGGTACATCGGAGAAGGAGAGCAGCCAGCCATTGCGGCGAGTCTAATAGTATCACAGCGCAAATGTAGAAACTTAATTGACAAGTATAATGATATTTAAAAAACTTACTTTACTATAAGTACATGCATATAGTAACAGTGAAATTTTAAAAAATCGGAAAAGGCATCTAAAAGAAAGTCTTTGAACAATGTAAAGAATTTGAACGTCTTACACTCCTACTGTCCTTCACATCCGCCAACTTGCTCCTGCCTCCAATTTTGATATCTACACTTTTTTGAAACTTTCCCACTTGATTCACTCTGTTCCCCCAACATCCAACCCCCCGAAGTTCCTTATCAATCAATTCCCACTACTGGTCTCTAATAAATTTACTATTTCTGATACTCTTTCGGTTTCCAACATCCTTCACTCCATATATTACGGAAGCGGCTGGTCGTAGCTAATGCGAAGAGGCTTCAGCCATTTATTCAGATGGGTCCAAATCCGATAACTGTATAGGCGGAGCTTTCCATAGCCCATATAGGATCGGACGGCAGCGTATAAGCGTTGAGGACTATGATTATGTTGAAAAGTCCCTCGGATGCGTGAGTAGTGATGGATGGGAACGGGTAGTGAATCGGTTGCTCTTACTCGAGTATACTTTGCACGTAGTTATAGCCTGGCTCTGTAGGAGGCTTTCACCGGAGGCGGTACTCCTCTAGGGGGTGGTTAGCAATTTGTCTTTAAACCGCGGCCGGAGCTGATTCGGATGTTTCTACGATTCTGAGGCCCGAATACTCTGGGAGATAGTGGCCTTCTCTATCTAGGAAGTGCAAGGGAGACCAGGCTGATGTAGCTTAGGGAGCTCTTTGCGCGCGGCATGCGGTCTGTTCAGACCCGATCACTCGGAATGGGCAAGCAGGGAGCGGGGTTATCTTGGGTCTTCGGGGCTGAGCTGCCTCTACAGCAATCCTGCTGCAGCAACATTGTTCTATGGAAGGTGCGTCAGTTCTCAGCTTAAGAATCAAACCGCCCGAAAAGACCGAATGGAGTAGGTGTGGACATAAAATATCCTCATTGTCCTTTTTAGGACGACAGAGTATAGGAGAAAGAGCCCAGTTAGTTCCTTCTCAAAACAATTCAAACTTTCCAGCATTCCCTCCATTTTCATCGTGCTAGCAATCCTACCATCCCTATACTCCATGTGCCACATAAATTAACCCTCATAATTTAATTATTTTGTCCGACAGTCGGAGTGTCCAATCTGCCATTTCCCATATCCACAACTTCGACGCCATCATTCAACTACCACTAGAGGCACTGTAGTGCACATAATTTGAACTAAAGGCCACAGCAACAACAAATTTAATGATGACGCGAGCAGACTGGCCAAGACTGCGGGCTCCGCTGACATCCCCTGCTCTCTTATTTCCCCTTAGAGATCTTAAAGCCCGTATGCAAATTTACATCAAGGTACGTTGGAAAAATGAATATTCCGCCAGCACAAAAGGGATATTTTATAAATCCATCCAACCTATGATTCCTTCCCTTGGTTCCGATTGTACAATAATCTTCGCCAATCTCTTACCCCTATAATTCGGCTTCGTCTAAACTACAATTGTCTTCCTTCCCACCTCTATAAAATAATTATCCTAGATTCACCCTACGGTTCTAATCCTGCGACCCCTCATGCATATCCGATGCCAACCATAACTCTACTAGCCTATCAAGTAACTGAGAGTCCCTCTACGAAACTCTAATTTCAAACCATGTCCCTCTTCCTACTTACATATCTTCTCTTTTACCTGCAATCCCAAAATAATTTCTTCTCTTTCTAAGCTTCCATCCTAAAATAATATAGTAATATTATACAACATAAATAAACATTTTAAACTTGAGGCTTAGAGATTTGGTCACCATAAGGTCAAAAAAAGTCATATACTGCTTTTTTCCATACTAATTTTAATTCCAGTTTTTGAGAATTCTAATATAAGAATGTTTGAGATCTCCTGCGTCGTTTGAACATCTGCTTTGATGCACAAATCACCAGATGCTCAAAAAACAATCCGCTTTCTCAAATAGCAGGGTTATAAATTTCGCCGACTTTTTCTGTTGGGTCGGAGAGAAGAGTGCAGAAAATAATCGCGTATATATCCAGGCGAGACAAACGTGTTGAAAGGGTCAGATTCCATTGAAGGTGACGTCGAGCGAGCCCAGAATGCCGGGCATCCGAGAGACATAAGGGGTCCAACTTTTATTAAAAACGCTTTCAGCTACTAAAATAAACAATAAAAAAGAATTACTCTACATAGTTTCGTGATACGTTTTTCACCTCGACTATTCAACAAATATTAATTTCCAAGTAACACTAAGATCGAATCGGTTCGTTTTCAATTGTTCAGAAAAAAGAAACCGCCGAAGAACGATTATTATAACGAGTCGGTCGTGGAAAGACGGATTCTTTCATCGCGTTTCTTCTCTTAGACTATTTACATACGCATCTTGGTCCTTTTAAATTTCGCTGGGATGGTTCACCGCTTCAAAATCTACGAGGGCTGCTGCTATTGATTACTAAGCCCATTTAGCGAAGAGCACTACAATAGTACTCTCCGACGTTCTAATGGGCCCTTGTTTTCTCAGAGGACATCAATGACTCAGGACGCCAATGACGTCCCCTTGCCAACAACGTTCCCATCTTTGGATTGACAATTTCGACGATACATCCTAATGAAAAATCAATGCCGAGAAACGATTGTGATTTTGGCGACGGCGACTGTAAAGCGCGTCGAGCGGCTTGAGTTTTTACTACTGAAAATCTAAATGCCAGTGTCTTTTACCACCATTAAGAATTCAAGCGGTTTGTATTCATATATGGCCAACGTAATCATACAGCTATTAGATTTCGTGGTCCGATTGAGAAAATAACATCTTTCAATTAATTAATCTTTATGCAAAATATTGGTTGAGTTAAAAAGTCAGTGTCACGAGCGGGATTCGAACCCACAATCTTCATTTAAATACGCCGTTGCTCTACCTCTTGAGATATCGTGCCTTCGATCCCTCGGCCACCAACTTTCCATCTCAACCTCACCTTTTTTTAATTTTTCCCTCCTTTCTTCCATTTTTGAAATGGAAATCTATTCGATTCTCGGCGACAAATGAAATGGCTACGGAGATCTTGAATGTAATACACATTATTTGTCTAAGTGAAAAAAATAAAAAAAAATATAATGAAAAAAAAAAACCTTCTACGCGTCTCTAAGCTTGTACCTCTCGTATCCTGATACGGGCAGTGAAACTCCCAGGCTACACAATTTAAATTAGTAAAACAATATATATAGCCACACAACTCGAATTAGCAAATAAAAGAACAAGATAAGTTGGCTCAGAGAAAACTCGAGTAATTGGATGACGGCATACAGGAAAATTAAAAAGGTAAGCACTTTAGCATTTTTAACTAAAATGATAAAATGACGCTATCGGGGCTAGCTCAGGCTTTTGAATTAAATTAAAAACAATAAATAGTTAGTTCTTAAACCTTTGGTATTGTATGGTAATAAGTATACTAGGAAGCTGGGTGTGTGCTCTGCAGGCACTTCAACCATCTGGCTTATTGCACGTTCCTAGTTGCTTAGAACAACGCAGTAGACGCAATCCTTCTTCTTAGAAGTATCGGTACATTGACTGTCTCTGCTACAATTTCTTTTCGTAGATTTTTTCGTCTGTAAGGTTAAATCTAACTTGAGCTGTTGCTTCGCATTCGAAGATGATATGACTGGCTGTTTCTCTCTATGCTCCTCCTCATTGCATAATCTGCATATCATCGTTGATTATGCCCACGTTTTGTTGATGTTTTCCCAGATGCTAGTGACCGGTTAGATGTCATAACACTCCTCTTAGTTTAGCCCTCTCCAATTGCAGCAATGATTTTGCCAGTCTTGATGAGGGTTGTGACATCACAAATTTTCTTGGTCTAGCGACGCTCCAGTTTATCCACTTTTAATTTTGTTTTGTTTGAATACATTCTGCCATGGAGGATTCTATATTTATTTTTGTTCTCCTTTGGCCAGTGTGTCTGCTTTTTTCGTTACCCGAAATTCCTCTATGCCCTGGCACCCAAGATATCATCAGGCTGTTGTGTTGCCCCAGGTTTTGGAGATTTCAGATGACTGACTAACTTTGTTGTGATTTTTTTTTACATGCGAATGCTTTAGTAGCTACTTGGCAATCGGAATTTACGAGGTCTTTTCCAGAGCACAAGATTTGATGGTACGTATTTCTGCTTAAAAGACCGAAGCGTATTTCCCTAATGAGTTTGATTGCTCATGTTTAGAGCTTGTACAACATTTGGTTAGTAAGAAGAACATCTAAATGGCATTCGAAAATGGTTTAATTATCCTTTTCGGAAAGACTTCGGTGGGGTTTCTGCATTGCAGCATGTACGCGGTCATTTCTCAGTTGACGATTATACAAATTAAAAAAAGAAGATAAGTACGTTAATGAAAGTGAACCGTTTTCTGTGATGAAGACGTACAAATTGAATCCACTCAATTTGGCCTTGTTCACGACCCGTTAACGCCTTTTATCAGAAAATAACGTGGTGCGTCCTGATTTCACTTTTTATCCGCTTGGGTAAATCAGCACGTCGAAAGGCAGAAGGCAATTGAGGACGAAAGGAGATTATGAGAGAATGGACTCCAAAGGCATAATTAGAGAGTGCGTCGGGTCAGTGTTGGAGGATGGCCGTTGTTTCGGGCGAGGGCGGCACGGGCCGAGTCGGCCGTCAAAGAGGCAGGAGAGGGTGAGAGAGGACGGGGCCGGGGGTGGTCGGGGGCGGTTGGTGGAGACCGGCAGGACGCCTAATACCCTCAGTATGTTCCGTGACTCGTTCCAAGGGGCTTCGCTCCTCTTCTCTCTTCGAACTGCGTCTTTTAATTGAGTAAGCGACCTTCGGAAACAATTTTTTCTATACGATACAATTAAACCTATTCAAATAAATAATCTAATCGAAACGTTCCTTTTTTCTGCATTAAACGATTCATTTAATTTAATCATACCAACCGCCCTAGTTTAACTTTAATCAGTAAAGACAAATAATAATTGGAAAATATCCAGTTGGTTCCACGTGAAATTTATTCGTTCAATTTTATATCGTGTTTCAGATCGTTCCATGGACTAGCTGGTTGTCAAAAGCACTGTGAAATATAATGAGTTCCTTAGTATTTATCGCCATATTGGCCATTTCTTCTGTTTTAGGTAAGTTGAGCTTTGCACTATTTTGTTAACAACAAATAATAATACAATTTAGACCACTTTGGTATAATAAAATAATGCCAATGAATCGAAACCAAACTAACAGCTAACGATTCCCTTGATTTTTTAAAATGCGGAACAGAGCTAATAGCCTAAGCAATGACCGATCAGTCAAATCGCTGATTGATAATTTTTATTTCATCACGTCCGACAATGCGTAAATGAGCGAGTAAATAATACAATAAAGGACCAAACAAACGCACGAGTATATGCGTATACCGCATGTATTTAGGTTCACTCATAGCTTGCACCAAAGATAAATTTGGTTGTAAAAATAAAACATTCCAAAAGAAAAAATTCATTATCTAATTTTAAAAGAATTGCGTAAAGAACAACAAAAATAAAAAAATAAATACAAATGTAAAATAACTTACTTAACTATCTTAAGTTTATTAACGGTCCCCCAGTATTTCCACCCCTGGAAAGAATCACATCCGTTAAACGGCTCTGCATTCTCTGGAAAATATTTCTGAGACATTCTTTCCCATTCATCAGAATAACTGTTTCCAACTCTTCTGGTGTGTTAAGAACTCGGTTTCACAGTCTTACTCGTGGTTTAAGTTCGTTCCAAATGTGTCCGACTGGGTTCTTCGAGCGAAACCAATCACTCAATCTCACCCACAATACGTGTTGTATCGGGTCTGGCATTTTACTGCAATACCAAGCAGTACCCAATAACCGATGTCGGGGCAAATGGCACTTCATGTCCTTCGATTATTCCTTGCAAGTTCCTCAACGAAGTTGGAGATCTTCCTCGCAAAACAACCAATTCGGTGCGGCTAAGTTAAATCAATTAACATGGAATGCCACCTGAGACACCATAATATATGGGGCGTACCTTTCTTCTGAGCGTCTTTATATCGAAGTACGCCCATCAGAAGATTTGAGGCCAACTATCTACTCATCTATAATGAGTACTCGTCCCCAAACTGCAAATGCTCAATTCCTTGTTCCCTGCAAAATTGAAGCTTGGCCAGAAAGTCTGAGCTGTGTTAAGAAAAGCTCCTCGAACTAGGTAAGTTTGTTTCATTGTGCTTTATCTTACTTCTTCTTGCAGTCCTGGGGGATATCGAAACATTTTTGACTTGCCTTATCAGATTTCCTAACGCACTACGGTTTCGTAGTATCTGATGACGGATGAATCTATTCTCTCTCTTTCGTCTAAGTCGATCTTCACCTGGCATCCTAGTGTGAATCACTGTTTTTACGAAAATCCTCACTGGAGTCACTGAAAAAGAATCAGGAATAAAAATAGTATTAAATTAAATCAAGGAAGAAAAAAGATTAACTGAAAGTGATATTTAAGCGTAGCCGAATGGAAGGGCATAATGCTACATTTTGTGCAAATGAGATTAATCAATACAAAAGTAAACAAAGGATTATTTTGGACCTAATTGCTTAAATAATGTAGAATGATATGGATTTAACTTTAAACTAAATAAAATTAGTTATTATTAAATTTTATTTAGTTATTAAATTCATTAATGCATTACACATTATGTTTTGGCGAAAATATGGATGTTGTTCTGTCCGATTTAATATTCTGGAGATTTACATGAACTTAATATTATATTACATTTAGCAGATCATGGCAGTGATTTTTTTTTTGTGACCTATATAAATGCTTTAACAGATAGGATTTTACGACCATATTCAAGGAGTTTGAACGAATTGTTACTTCAACATTAATTAGAATTTATACAACTCGGTAAATTAGCTTTGGTTTTTGCACCGCCCTTGGTAGTAGCCACTGATGGACGGGATTTAAGTCGTTTTTGTTACGATATAGACTTCACGATTCAATTCATTTCAGTAGGAAAATACATAAAAGTTCACTTTTCATACAAGCATAAATCTCGTGTCGTTTTTCCTTATATTAAAACGTATACATTACAAATTTCAATATTTTTTTGGTCAATCATTATCGCCAATATTATTCAATGCTAAAAATATAACGACAGATATATTCAGTTTTTTTTTTTTTAGTAGCGTGTAATGATCAGATAAATTGGATTTTTGAGAGAAAATTAGAAAGATTTGAAAGGCGTTTTGATTAGGCTGCTTAGCGTGGGAAAAGAATTAGCAAGTTATAATTTTGATTAACAATGCCCAACTTTTTTTCCATTCAACATTGAATTTGTTCAAAAACAATGCTGCTCTATAAAAAGCGGGGAATTTATTTAAGAAAAAACTTTTAATTTGGTTTTTATTCGGCCTCTTTTTTTTCTATTTTATTCTGCTTTGTATAATTAAGTATGTAATGAACAAGTTCCTTTTTATCGTTCACTTTAACATAAATTTCGTTATTTAAATGATGAAATATAATTACTACCGCAACCACCGTAATTTTCAGTATGGATAGAAAATACAAAAATCGGATTTTTTTTGTGTCAAAAATGCACATCACTTTGGATATTTCTTACGCATTCGTACTAGCTGATAATTGAATTGAATCGTATTATGAAATTAGCTCGAGATGAGACTCCCAAAATGAGACACCGGGACTCCCGTAGAAAAATCAATAGCAGTAATCACAGAATTTGACCACATATTCAATTTGTTGTACTGACTTAAAAAAATATTTGGTTGGTTGTCATTGCGAGAAATTAGGAACCTTCTTAAATCTGGTTAAAGATTAAGAAAATAAATTTTCTATTTGATTTTCATAACAATTGACTGTTTCGGAAAGAGAAGTTGAGCAAATCGTTCTCTAATTTGACTGATTGCGACTGTTTGTTCTTTCCTAATGCTGGAAATTTATTATTTTTAATTTTTTTCAAAATTTAGGTACACATTTTACCTCCTAGAACTAATCGGTTGTTTTATTGTTATTAATATTTTCACCTTCAAGTTGGTTAATTCTTAGTAATTGATACCTAAAAAATGCTAAATCTCTGGGTAAAGGTGACCACGCTGACGCATCTATCCACAAACATTGAAATAGACTCGTCCGACATGGAGAAAATAAAAATATCAATTTATATGGAGTTTAGGGACCGTTAGTTTATGATTATTCGGAGATCGTTGGGTACGGTCTGGTGTGACGTAGGTTATAGAAAAACATTTTCTTTATCGTGCAACGTTTCGAACTTTATTGACATCATCTTCAGTGCCTGGAATTTATAAGGATTGTTTAAACTGATTATTCGGAGATCGGGAGATGCGGTCTGGTGTGACGTAGTTTTTAGAAAAATATTTCTTTTATCGCGCCGACGTTTCGATCTTTACTGAGATCATCTTCAGAGCCTGGGATTTACAAACATTGTTTAAATTTTACAAATACTTGTAGCATGTGGAAAAAAGTGAATTTATACAATACAAAATATATATTTTCTCTTCAATCAACATATTATCAAAATATATATATTTTTATTGAGTGAAAAGACTGATTGAATATAAAAAAATATTTTTGCATTTTATAAATTCATATTTTCCACACTCTACACACTCTATGCCCTATAGATGATCTTATAAGATCGAAACGTCGCCAGGAGAAAGAAAATATTTTTCTGAAACCTACATGACACCAGACCGCATCTAACGATTTCCAAATAAAATTATTTATATTTAATTATAAAATTTTAAACTCATTTAGCATAGACAAATATTTGGCAATGAATTTCCATTGGAATTAGTAATTTGGGCGGTTCAGAAACATATCTGGAACGTTGTAAAGATTTTAATTTGGTTGTTCATCCAATTACAGAAATCCATTCACTGAAATCCAACGCTGTATATAAATGGACAAAGGTTCAAATTCTCTCTTGATGGTCATTTCCCCACTTGATTTAACAGAGAAAAGGCAAACCATCAAAAATTTTTCGTCTATTTTTTAAATCAAATCAAAATTTTTATCAGACCCTTTTTCATGAAAATCGGAATCTAAATTCTATACTAATATACAGATCAGAAAAACAAAAATGTACAACTTTAAATAATTGATTCCCTCACTAAAAGGCAAAATCTGCCCAAATTGTTTGAAAAATAAAGATATTAGATTTGTTTATTTATCTCCAAAATTTAATCTTCTTTTTTTGCAGCATAAATCTTGTGTTATTTTGTACAAATTTCTCTCTCCGTAAAAATTCTCCTCTTTTTGCGACAAATAAAATGACTAATAAATAATAAAATAACTATCACAATATACACTCGCAGCAGTACCCAACTCAATTTTGTACAAGTATCAAATTTTTAATCAAAATAATGATTATTATGTTATTTCGTTACATAAGCAAGGTTAGAGCAATTTAACACCAATTCGACACGCCTGTCAAAGCCCATGTCCAATATATTACGCTGGCTCCTTCTACTTTTCACCGAATATATCAAGTAAATTCAAAGTAAAGTTCTTAAATTTAATACTCACTTTAATGATATTTATAATAATTCAAGACGTAATTATGTGCAAAAGTGGTTTGAATTGTGTGCAGATAATAAAATTAATTTCCAATTCAAATATTTAAAAATTAAGATTATAATAAGTTTAATAGCTCGGTTATTAATGAGTTAAATACATTACTGTGTGGCAACTTGTTCAGGGAAAGGATCTTTTTGTTAAATAATAGCACTGGAAAATAAATATTTATGATTATGTAAGTTCTATTCGTGTACGAAAGAAACATAATAACTTGGCTGATAAAGTGGAACAAATAACTAAACTTTCTATCTAACAGTAACAACTCTTCCCTGTATTCCGTATATATTGGATTATGTATTTTTATTTTCTAGTCAAGATACTAAGTAAAGCGTACATATTTTTAATGAAAGTCGGTTAATAAGTTTTAATGTGAGATAATTGAAGTACGGTTTGGGGATTGATGGCGTTTGCCTATTTGACATGTCTCTCCTACAAAATGAAATGTACACAACAAATACCTAGTTATTACGGAAAATTCGAAATTGTGGCTATATTTAAAAAAACGAGGAAGAACTGTTGTACCGATTATTTTGATGTCAAAACTATTACTTAATCAAAGAATGAAAAAAATGACAACTATTTTTCTCATATGTCTAGTTATGAATTTATGGCACTTGCATGACTTCTTTACAAGCGGTCTTTTTCAACTCTCAAAAATAAAATGCTGCTGCACAACGCCATAGTTAATCCGATGTGGACTTACGGACTGGAAATGTGGCGTTAAGCCAACCATTCCAACAACCGCCGCATACAAACTGCCCAGTCCTTAATCTTACGAAAAATCCTTGATGCCAGATTTTATGTAACTACATACACAGTCTTAAAAAATATTCCATTCGTCTGAGATGAAATCCGCTCTGGTTATCGTAAATTTCACAAAGCTTTCACAATCATCATGAGCATAAACAAAAATTGACATCTGGCGTTAGTTGTAATATATTGCAAATTAAAAACTCGGTAAATTTCATTTCTCCCAAATTATTTGATCCCATTTCAATGGAAATGATGTTATTGCAAGACAGTTCTGAAGTTTATGAGATGATGCCAGTACGACATTTATCATTATTTTCTTCCTCACCGTAACCGATGCTCTTTGAAAAAATATGCCCCGATCCTACTGGAGATAATGGGCCAAACCAATATCGCCAATTCACATATTAAAATAAACCTTATTATATAAAAAGTTGAACACGGAAACATCTGCAACAATCCGTATACGTTCACTAAGTCCTGTTATGCGATTCTCGGCGCGTAGATCACGTGGTCGTAGGTTCGAATCCCACCATCGACTATAAAGATTTCTTCCGCATCCCTCTCCCCCCCCCAAAAAAAAAGAAGACAATTCGATCAGCTAAAGTAGAAAAAATCCTGTCATCCCGAAAAAAACTCCGGGTGGTAAAATTATCTAGGATTAATTCTATGAATGATGATCTGAAGATATTTACCTATCTAAGTAAAAAGGACAAAGGATTGGGAGTCAATCTAACCCTCCCCCCCTAAAAAAATTGGCTTAAATAAATTTCTTTTCCTGGCTAATGTGGTTCAAGAATTTTTAAATTGGATCACTAGAGGTTGGTTCAAAAAATCCTGAATTAATAATTTCTATTCCAGGAGCGAGCGTCGTTTTCTGAGCACTACTTCTCTCCGTGACGTATTTTCACAATAGCAAACTAGGGTGAAATCCCAAGAATGACCCAAAATAATGGAAACACGTTCACAGCTAGGTTTCCGAAAGTTTCATAGTAGTAGAATCGGTATGGAATGCGAAATGACGGCGAAACGTCACTTTTGGGGAACTACTTGAACAGCCGCTCTGGAAAGTATGGTTTTTTGACACAAAGGGACAAAACCTGCCAATCCGTTTAAGACGTTCGTTTCAAATATCTTATGCGAAAATATAAAATACCTTGAAACCTTTTTAAGAGAGCTTTTTTTCTAAAATACATTATATTTGGAAAAATAAATTCTTAAATATTAGAAAAATATGTTGAAAGGTTTTCCTGCTGTAGATTTTTTCAGAGAACACGTTTAAAAAAGCGAATGATAAACTTGATCATGTTAATAGAGAAACCAGTGTGCCCAATTTGATCAAAAATGGCTCATTAGTTAATGAGAAAATGTCCCTTTTAGGTCACCCTTTCCGCAGTAAATACTACCCGCAATACTTTGTCCTGGCCCCGTTAACTAAAATATTTTTGGGAATGTGTACTGTACATTGATTATTTTTTCAGGAGTGATTTTTTTTTTATTCAGAAAGTACATTGAATTCTTACAAGATAGTTATTTTGATTCGTTCTTCCTAACAAGTTGATTTTAGAACGTGTTCACGAAATAATTACGGACACAGTATGACGGTTAAACAAGAAAAAACATTCGCGTTAAAAGTGGCGAATGTCATTAACCGAACATTCCATTTCGGCGACTTGTTTCCTCTTGCAATTAGTTCCATTGAAGGAAATCACGAATGAAATCAACTTCATGAAGTTTCTTTTTTTACTGTTTTCATATGACGGGCAAGTCTCTAACGCTTGTACTCAGAGCGCAATTAATTTAATGGGTATTTAGTTGAGAATTTTCCGTAAACCGTTCCTCAGTATGACAGATAAGGAGGGAGTTTAAATCAAAGGTGTTTCAATTTTGTTGGCTTGCTTTAAAAAATGTAACATTTCTAGGTACGGCTCTAAAGGCAAATCAGGTTAGGATTTTCGTTCCTGGACGTAGGGAACCAACATACGGAGAAGGTCACGTTGCCCCATATAACGAGCATGATCGTAGCAGAGTGTCTGGCCATTAGAGAAGCGCGCAAATCCATCCACAATACGCTGACTAGGAACTAGACCATTACTGTGACAGACAGGCGGAATGTCTGGGCCACTTTGGGAAGCATATTTCAAAAATTAGACTCGCTAGGTATCGAAATAAAATTTTTATTGTATAATCAAACAGAACAAAAAAGATTTACCTTATGCGAATTAAAGGCCACAGTACAAACCGGAACAAATGACTGTGTGGATCGATCTAAATCTATAAATCACTACACCAGCAGACAGCGCTCTTTTTGTAAAAGGTATTCAAGAGGAAATTGGCAATAAATGTATCTAGTAGGGATTGGTGGGAGGGTGGAGGCAGTATGAATAAAAAATACGTCAAGGAATTACAAATTATATTTATCCATTTAACCAAAAATTTCTGTTATGAACATACACACAACAAAGGACTACTTCATGTCCACTACAGTAGTAGTCACTACATGCTTTGGACTGATGACTTTCTTTCTGTTTATCCGCTAGGGTAAAGCATTCGATGGGGATACTGTACCCCTCCGCCAACATATCAGACATCCTGAGGCACTGTTCCGAATGATGAAAATATCCATTCCGGTCATTCTGTAGGTACTCGTCGCCGTCACCTTCGACTCTTCGTCATACCGAGTCGTCTCCGTTATCCAATATGAGAAGTTGTTTTCCTTGTCTTCCCTAACCATCCTGGCAACGAGGCGATCTAAGTGACCAGAAGGAGATTTTTCTCTCTTCGGTACGGATGAGTTGCAATATCCCCGGATGAATGCCCCCCCAGCGATCAAATAGAAAGGCAATGAGTCAGGGGATAGAGAGTAGTGAGGGATGCCCAAGGAAAGTCATCAAAAGGGAGGAATTATTTCTGATCCTAGCCGCCCTTGGATCAACTCTCCCCATCTACATTGAGAACGTAGTGTCCGATTCAAAAACGTACACATATTGCAAATACTATAATACCAATTCATACAAGTAACGCAATTCAAATACAAACATGCACCTTTCAGAAAATAGAGTAACCAAAACCATGGCCAATGTTCAATAAGTATTTTTATTAAATACTTACAATCTTTATAATTTTTAAAGAAAAATATGGCATATAGCTAAAAAAAATTAAACTGAGTTACAATTTTACCAAAAATGTTGGTATGGATACAATGCAGAAAATATTCAGTACGGAGTATTTCTTCTTCTTGCGTTGATCAGCGCTTGCATTCGACGCGGTTTCATTTTATGAGGTTTTGAATGTAGTGCTTTTTCTTCTTTATACTTTTCTAACAGGGCTGCGAACTCTCTGGCATCACTGGGCAACAATTTACCTCTTCCTAAATTCATTCCAAACGTGGTCGACATGTTCTAAGTTAGAGCTCGCCACTCTATACACTGAATATGAAGTCCGTTCTATATAGTTGATAACGTCCCTAGCAGCATTGTCATCTATAAAAATCCGTCGCCAGTTAGTGGCATATAAGGAATAACTTCTGATAACACATCTTTAATGTATTGCACAACTGTTAGGGAACCCTCGATGAAGATCAACCTTCATAGAAATAGAAACCTAAATGGTAGCACCACCACCTCCAGAGCTTTTCCGGAAGTTCTCAAACAAAACCTTGACTTATAGTAAAACAAAATTTTAGTCCAATCATGCCCAGATATTGCAAAACTTAACCTAGCTGTTCTGGGCATTATTAAAAGTTCTTGACCAGTGGAAGGCCTTCTAGAACGTAATCCAGCTTCTGAAATTCTTTGCCTTCCAGTGCGCGAACCGAGTTTAATATTTTTAATATTTTGAAGTTGTTGCTTGATTTCGATACTGGTAGAATATCGATTATGTAGTACATTGGAAACAATAAAACCATCCTCTCTCTGAGACATGACACGATGACCTGGCACATGCCTTCTCGAATAACCTCCAGTGTCTTGGCAGCGATGAAAGATCCTTTGGACAGATGTTCTGGGAATAACATCTTTTCACTTTGACGTCTTCTATCTTTGAACAATTTAATTCTAGCCGAATCAGTATCACTTAAATATCTGAAGTTCACGTACATATTTGCAATCGTTATGAGTCTTTAAATAAGGTTTGGGTTGAGATAAAAAAAGTCAGTGTCATAAGAGCGATTCGAACCCACGACCTTCGGCTAAATACGTCGCTGCTCTACCACTTGAGCTATCGTGACTCGGACACTAACTTCCCATTTCAACCCCACCCTCCACCAAGCGGATGGACATGCCTTCTTGAGTAAGGCCGCTAGTATGGAAGACCCTTTGGACTATTTTTCTGGGGATGTTAAGCACTCCGGCCACATACGCTTGACTTCTTACAACTTTGAACAATGCTATGATTCCAGCCGAATCAGTACCACTTTAAACAATCGCTCAAACAAATTTAAAACATAAAAATGGTACTACTCGATCAAACTCCAGGGACATTAGAAAGTAATTTTAAAGGAAAACCAACAAAGAATGGATTGACTATTCAAAGATTTTTTTTACAAAATCCAGTTGTAAATACAAGTGGGAGATTTTATTTGCGATTTTATTTACTTCTAATCCTTTAAAACGGACCAAATATTGTGTAAGATAATCGATGGAAGATTGTCTAAGAGGTAATTAAAAATATTAAGGGTGGCCAGTTTACAACCATTAAGTTTAAATTCCAGCCATGTAGCTTGTAAAATGGCGAAGTGATATTTTCAAACAAGTGTTCTGTAACATTATTGTAACATTTCTCTTGTATATTCAATACTACATGCCAAACAGCAATAGATAAAATAATTTCAAATAAATCAGAAGCCTTATAGTAAATCACTGTTAAATAATCGTTTCCAAACAGGATGCGGAGGCTTTGCTTAAAGGAAATACTATTAACGGAAGCGTAAGTCAGGAATTAATGTCAGAAAGAGGGCGAGAGGGAGAAATTGTAATTGGGAGCTCTAACCCTCTCTTCTCTCCTACCAGTATTTTATTATTAACATTGTTTACCTAATAGCCTGGGCGTAATAGCGCCCGGACTTGGCGACTTTATGACGGCAATTAGCCGAGAATTTAAAGTCCAAGGCTCCTCCCTATCTGCAGGCAGTAAGACTTCTTTTTGACTTGTGCCATGGCGGTGAAAACATGACCGGTGATAAAAATCACTTCCGTTGTGAAAATATTGTGAAAAGCCGGATCGATTTCAATCGTCGATTGCGCCAACGTTTCTCACCGTCTTTGTAGGCGTGCGATCGATAAATGTAAAATTTCACCCTATTCGATGAACGGCGGAGCACAAAGGGTTAACATTAGCACAAAGGTGCCCTACTCCATTGTAATACACACTAAGCCGAATTAACCCCTTCTGAGCAGGAGGCAGGAGGGCTTATTTAAAACTGCCGAGGATGTGTTTGCTGTTTCGTTACGCATTCGGACGGGTGCCCAGACGAATTTAGTTGTCCAACATAAATTACCAACGGACCAACTACTCCCGGATCCGTCTAACTTTTCCCTGAAGCCTTTGTTTTCTGCGCACCCTTTCATATCATCATTCGGAAGAGACGTCGAGAACGACAAGACACATGAGAAACCTTGCCAACGTGTTAAAGCATGAATAAAATAGAATGACCTTTAGCGAAATTTATTACCCAACGATGGTTCATTAATTAATAAAATTAAAAAAATCGAAAAAAAACATAATTTGAAATATGGTATGTAAATTCCAAATATTCAACCAATTTGGTTATTATACTGGGATCTTTGATAATGTTTACCAACTTGATGTACTAACTATCTTTTCTATTACTATCCCATGGGAAGTTGATGTCCCGCGGGTCGAAGTCACGATAACTCAAGTGGGTTAGCAGCGGCATATCTAGCCGAAGGTCGGGGGTTCGAATCCCGCTCATGCCAATGGCTTTTTTATCTCAACTAAAAACCGTAATTAATTGTAATATTTGGTAAAGCGGACCACGAAATTAGTGAATTAAGTAAAATAAACACCACTTATTCTAATAGCTTAGCAAATAAATAAATATTATTGTCATTAATAACTTTATGATATCGTGCAGTATCTAGCACTCTGAACTAGATGAATTGGTTCTTTAGGCAAGAAGTTAATTACATCTCAGGACCATAAATATTTTCTAATTATATATAAATCTTTATACCTAGATGCCTTTGATATGAGTTTTCTATTGGGACGAATGTATTTATTAGCTTGAATGTAGAAGCTTATCCTTTAGTTATCTGGAGGGACAACGAGCGCTCTGAGGTAGTGTGAATGAATATAATTTATTAGCGTAAATGAAGAGCTTAAAGCCGTGTACCGAGCAGCGGCGTATCTAGCCGTGGGTTCGAATCCCGCTCGTGGCACTGAAGTTTTTATCTCGACTAATACCTCAAATAAAGGTTAATTAATTGAAAACCTACTAATACTATGTAATATACAAGTTCGCGAACAACAGAGTACAAGCATCAATATTTTCCTTAAGTTAAGTAAAAACTCTGGAATACTACCTAGCAATTCAGACTCAACCACATCCGAGCGTTTCATAGCGAAGTTCTTGGCAGTATAACTAATGCTCCACTCTACGTCTTTAATCAAACACTACAACTTCCGTAAAAGTACTCTGCCTGCTCTCGGGAAGGTTTGACTTTTTCTCTTTTTCCGACAAGATAAATAATAAAATAAATTACTATTATTTAAAATCTTGTTAGACCACTTAGAAATGATTAATTTTTCAATGTCATAAAAGGAAAGATTCTTTTCGCAAAGCCAAATATTGCCTATTTAGCGGATTTAACTTCTGGTATTGACTCATATTAAAGCGAGTAAAATTAATCGTGGATGATTTTTTTTTCTCTGCCCCCAAAGTTTTCCCTCCTTTTTCATATCGGGCCTGTTTTCAATTCGGGGAGCCTCGGGTACGAAACTCAATTAGAGGGGATCAGAGGTCGATTTGGTTCATATGTTGGGAAAAAGTTGCCATTTCATTAGCAGGCAAGTCGGCTTAATTGACGTTTCTACTTAAAAATGAACGGGAGGGATTTCTGCCTTTGAAAATTTATCGGACCGTCTAATCCTTTAAACCAACTAAGCACTCCTCGATATTTCTGAATGTTAAATTCAGAAAAACGTTCGGGCTTTAAATATTAATAGAAACAATTATTTATTCCTCCTTTAACGACGATATTGAGCGGATTTATATTTGTAAAAAATAATAATTGTAAATACATTTTCATTAATTACATTTTAATCTAACGTCTAGGTTTGAATGAAAAAGCTCGTGACAATTACTTTTTCATTTCAACACAGATTAAAGTGTAATTAATTAAAATAATTTTAATAGGTCAATTATGACTCTTGAATACATATGGATTAATTTATTATTTGAAGAACACGGTACAAGATATTTATATTCAACGACGACAAGAATATTTTTGTTTTGGTTGTTCTCATGGATGTTATCAATGAAAGTTATTTTGAATTTTGAATCTTCGCTTGCCTTTTGGCACTTTATTGTCTTGAGGGTTTGATTTGTAGTCATAAGAATATAAACTTAAATTTTGTTCAAGTTTTTTCAAGTTTGAAATTTTGAACTTTCTTCTTCACCTTTCGAACTTAGCGCGTAAGTAAAAAACAGCAAAATTACTAATGCTTACACGTTTTTCTTTTTTTTAATTATAAATTGGTCTAGTCATTTCATATCTGGAAAGGTGAAGAATTGAAAATAAAAGAATTTAGCTTTATATACTTCTGACCAAAAATAAAGCCCAGAATAAGGTACAATAAAGAGACGAATATTTAAAATCAAAAATATCTTTTATTGACCAAATCCCTTGATGACAACTAAGAGAACATTGACTGTATAAGTTGGCCGACAAATCTAAACAATAGGATCTGGGCCAATGTACGCATGTAGACTCTTCGGCGCCTGCTATCACTGTACAAAAAAAAAAAAAAAAAAAAAAAAAAAAAACGCTAGTCATCAATAAACCCTGGATCTCGAGGTTATTTTTAATAAGAATTGTTATATTCGGGACCGTATCCATGCCGTTAGAAATAAATCCTTCTAAAATTAGGATTCATACTCCTAACCCTTTTGTAATAAAATTACTCTATCAATCTGGCGCGCAGTCACCTAGAGTATGCCAGTTTGGCCGCCGCGTTCTTTGGATGGGTCTTACATGATAGAAGAGTGTACAGAGAAAGGTCATCTGTATTACACATTACGCAATCACAGGAACTGCCATCATTGCTCGTATGAAGCCAGTCTAGTCTAGTAGATTTGGATTCTCTGGAGGACAGAAGGGTTTTGGCGTCCGTTCTGTTTCTGTAGAAGATCCTAAATAATTTTATTGACTCCCAGGAGATATTATCTTGTATTGGCTTTAGGGTTCCCCAGCGTCAACTAGAGGCCCATGAATTGTTTGGTACTTCACGGCACGGGGCCAGGTTACAGTCTTCAATCTCCACAGGTGCGCATTACTTAAATAAATTCGCTATCAGTGCGGACCCATTCTCCTCTACCCTTCAGACCTCTAAAAAAATATTGAACGTGATTTAAAATGTAATTTATTTATTACTTTTGCTGTGCTATTTATTAATTTATTTATAATATAGACTTTTTAATGTGTAAGCCGTTTCTTTGCTGCTATTTTTATTTTTATATTCTTTTTAAGTAGTACATACTATAATGATTGTTTTGTTGTGTTGCTTGGCTGTCCTATGTTTTGGTACCTGACCTGTTTGTACTGTAAAAAACAAACACAAAAAAAAAAACAACATCATTTTCGATTGGTATTCTCTTCAAGGCGCTTTCACCATATTCTGCCGAGTTGCTTGTGGCGGGCTGTTACTGCAGATCCTCTCATCAATAGGCAGTACAAGTTGGTCTCACATAACTTCCAACGAATGATTACGAATCGCCAAAAGATTTTAACTTCGCAGGACTTGGGTTTTCGATGCCGCTTAATGCGTCATCTATCACCCATAATCCTCTGTAAACTCAAACAGCGAACCATGACCGCTAACGTACTGGGATTTTATATCAACCCTAGACAGAGTCTCACAAGGGTGCATTCTTGGTTCTATTCTGTGTACGATTTATACACCCCAATACCTTAAGGCGATAGTGGACTGTAATATAACTTTGTCTCTACTAAAATTCAATCCAAGTTACTTTCTACATCCACGAAATTATATCGAGCTTACCAAATAATGATCCAAAAAAGGAAAACAAAAAAATGCATACAGTGTACATTTACATTTAAAAAAACAGACTTGTACTCCAATGTATATAAATAACAGATTCACTAATTTCGTGGTCCACTTGACCAATTAATACATTACAATCAATTAAGGTTTTTAGTTGAGATGAAAAAAGTCAATGGCACGAGCAGGTTTCGAACCCACGATTTTCGGCTAGATACGCCACTGCTCAACCACTTGAGCTATCGTGACCTCGATCCACTCAGACATTCCCATCTCAACCTCACCTTTATGAGTTTTCCCTCTTTTTTGCCATTGTGCCATTTTTCAGTCGATGTCAGAGTAGATCGAGGTCACAAGAGTAGTGGGTTCGAATCCCTCTAGTGCCATTGACTTTTTTCATCTGAACTAAAAACCTTAATTGATTGTAATAAATAACATAGCTATACGAACGTTATTTAGGACTATGCCGAGACAGGAAGCTCCAACACGTTGGGAGATGGAGTTGTCTCTATATAGGGAACGCATTGGGGACCTTGCGGTACACGGTTGCGTGCACAATGTTAACCCACCCCTTCGGACGAGGCAAGCGGGAGAAGTCAGCATGTCTATTTGATTAGTCTCTGGATTTGCTGGCGTCCACCGAACATCACGGTGGTCAGCTTACCGTGAGCGGAAGTGAGACGCTCCTAACATGAGAAACTGAATGCGTCTAAAAATATTGCGACCCCCCCGAATGAGAGACATACATTCAACATATCCCCTCAGGTGCTGGTGACAGGCTGTTGCTGCAGGTCGCCTAAAAGGGGCATACGATCTGAAACGATTACGAATCATTTGTGTTGATAAAGGCCTTGCCAAAACATCTTGTACTTCATTTAGGATCCGGCGGACACTATAGAAATTCTATTCACTCGTATCGTTGCAATACGTTGCGATCCACTGCCAGGCCGCCTATTGGCACTTCCAATCACTTAGAATCGAGCTAAAGCCTCGCTCTGAGAGACGCCAACTGCCTATGCGATATCCACTTGACAGCGACCTCCATGACTCATTTTCCCAATAATATTGGAAACATCTGGTTCAGGATAATGCATTTCCATGATTAAAAGGAATAAAATATATTAAAACGGCGAAAAGACGAGAAATGATATTTGTTTAGAAAAAGAGAAACCTTCATGTTTACTTTCCAAGGTAAATCCGTTATTAAAATTAATATGAAGCTTTTTTTCTATTTTGTTTTATCCAACTAATAAGAATATGTCTGTTTATTTAATTAAAACTAATGGTATAAAAATAAATTAAAAACATCTCTATACGTTTTCGTGCAGTTTAGCAAGAGCCAATAATAATTTTCTCACCGAGATTGTTCAACTCAACTGAAAAATATAAATTCCCCGAATGGGGGAAAAGAGGAGAATCCAGACGTCTAGAGTCAAAACTTTTATTAACTGCCACGATGACGCCTTCACCCCTTTCCTTACCAATAATAGAATAAGATCCTTAAGATACACAACACGGTCACTAGAGGACGATTCAGAATCCCTTCAAATAGCCAAGTTTCTAATAAAATTAAAACGTAATTGCAGGAAAGAACCGAACTAATAAATGATGAATTTAATTCTCATCCCGCACACATTCTGATAAAAATTATTAATAGAATATTCATACTTATGATCCAAGACGCAATGGTGGGTATTGAATTATGGGATTTGAAATGGTGACTGGAACTGGTCTTAACGGTATCACTGATTTTATAAGTCAAGACAAATCTATTTTTACAGTAAAGAACGAATTGTTACCTCTTACAACTCTGTGCGAATTAATAAAACCAAGGTTTACAAAATTAACATATGAAATTTAACACATACGAAATATGATTTATTGAATTTATAAAATTAATAGCAGACAAATTAGAAAGATAATTCAAGGGAGTCCGATGAAAATCAACTTGTACACATGTTTACGAAATACAAACTTCAAAAAAGGGCGTTTTAATCTTGAAATTATATTATAATCAATATCAGTACTGCCAGCCACAATGATGATAATATTATCCGTTTTAATTTTTAAGAAATCTACCTATTTAACAATAACAGAAAGAGCGTAGACAGGCATAACCTAAGAGTTGATCTTCTTCATACGAGGCAATCCCTGAATATCAGAAGATCCAGTCATGGTGGAACGAAAGAAGAAAACCCCACGGGCAATCCAGACATCGAGAGGCCGAGAGATGGCGTCCGATGGAGCATATGCAAGATTAAGAGCATCATATTTATTAGAAGATTTATATAGAAAAGTTATTTCCAAGAAGTGTTGGTTGGTTTCAACGTTAATGTTATTTAATTTGACTTGAGTAGATACTTCTTTCTGTTCTTAGTTATTATTCTCTTCTTGTAATATTTTTTCTGTACGTTTTAAACATTTGAGTGCGCTTGTGATTGAATTCTTCGAATGTATTTATCATTATTTCATACGTATATTTTTCATGTATAGCTCGGAGTTCCTACTTTGCAACGAATTAAGATGGAAGACTGTAACTGCCGAAAAGTCAAAGCTTGTTGCAAATATTTTCCTTTGTCTATACGATCGTCAGTCGTAAAAGTGAATTTTACATAATAACAATTCAAACTCGTTTTTCGAGAATTGTTTCGTTAAATTGTTAATATTTTATATTATTAATTGAGTTGTCACAGCATGCACAGAGGATGATAAAGTGCTTCATTTGCTACATGAAAATATACATAGCGTCCACCCCTATTCGGTTAATTTTGAAGGCCCCTTCCCGAAGCAATAGGGTTTACCAGCGCGCCCTCTGTTTGAATTCGATTAATCGAACCCGATCGCTCACCTGTTGTTTTCCTCGCCTTCGGACCGCTTTCCATTCCGCCCCATTTGTAATTTTCCGACTTTCCTACTGTTTTCCTCATCATTCTATTTTTGCCACTTTTTGTTTACGCACTTCAGCTCTGTTATGCCGACAATCACGCAAGTCCCAAGTCCTGGAACCCGAAACCTAAAGGAATTATATAGATTAACTCGACGAACGATTATTATTTAATCCATTTTTACTGCCTTATAATTTTCCTATTTCTTTTTGTTTTTAATATTTACATTGTTCGCTACGCTCTCACTTATCGACCAATTGTTTGTTCTGTATCGCATTAATCCCCCAGTGAGTTGAACACGTCGAGGTAAATCCAGTCAGGTATTCGAATATCCAAATGATTCTGATTCATGCAAAACCAGAAAGTTTCTAATTTGTAAACATATTTTGTATAAACTAAAATTAATTTGAAAAATTCCCAGAGCAAATAAAAACACGTCCGACTACTCCGGCTAATCTGACCAACTGACGAACGGCGACGCGCCCCAAAGAGTCTCACTCGCCATCAGACAAAGCGTTACCACACATATTTTATATTTTCGTTTGTTTAAAGCGCTTACCTATAATTAACAGGCTGCCTTGTTAAACTTCTATTGATTTTTTTTTCAAGCTTATGCTAATTATTGTACGTAGAAATATTGTCTAAAATTTTTTCAATGTTTTTATTACTTAAAACTGATGTCTACACACAAAAACTCAAATCACCTCACTACCACATTTGATTAATTAGTTACACGGAATGTATGGAAAATCTGAATTGAAGGAAAGCTAAACGATGAAAATAACCGTCAGAAGTAAAATGTATACATTTATAAATATTCACATTTGAAACACGCCATTTCACCCAAGTCCAAATTCACAACAAGATTAAGGAATTAAGAAGAAGGAGAAAGCTCAATTACTGAAACAATACCTGTAAACAGTATTCACCCTGTCATCCAACATCAACACACAATTGATAAAATTGATGAAGATTAGATGCTCCCCCTTCTCATTCCCATCGAAGCTTTTTACTCCGAAAGACGTCAGTCAGGTCATGATTAACCGTCCGATTCAGATTAACGATTCGTGAACTCAAATATCCTTCATCAATTTCCTCCCAAAAAAAGTATGTAGTATTTGTCCCTCTACAATAACCTTAGAACCCACTTTCTTTCCTCTCCTTTGGAAGTTCTCTTCCGCACGTAAATAGCCGAACTTAAAAAACTTACCCGCCTCGCCTCCTCAAATCGTCCTATCAGCCTTCTCCCTATCCTCAGCAAAGTATTCGAAAAGCTTCTTCTTCGCCTACATATCATCATCGAAACCTTAAATATTATCCGCAATAACCAATTCAGATTCCTCGGCTACCACCCGACTTATTTAAACTCTCACCGCGTTGACGATGCCATCAAAACGATACTTTCAAGTTAAACAAGATTGCTGTTCCATGGCATATACCATGCCTTTGATTAAGTATGGCAAGATGGCTTGTTGTGGAGGCTAAACGGCTTTATTTATGTAGTACATCCTTCCTAACAAACTGATACTTCCAAACAACCCAAGGCACCTCTTCTTCTTCCAATGAATGAACTCATTCCCATCGAAGCTTTTTACTCCGAAAGACATCACTCAGGTCACTAAACTTTTTAGCTATCGTCCCCAAGCACACATGCTCCCTCACTTTATACCTTCATTACTGCTCATCTCCCATTGGTAACACTGTGATTTACGCAAATGACACTGTTTTATTTTTTGCTTTTGTGACACCCTTCTATACGCAACTTCCGATCCCGTCATCAAATGCGTGAAACCTGGAAAATCTTGAAACGACACTGGAGATTTAAGGTAAACAATCAAAAATCTCAATTCATAGTTTTCATTCTTAATCGTAAAACTCTCACATGTGTCTATCTATTCGTCGTACTAATTCCTCAAGCGAATAGTATATGATATCTTGGATATTATTTGGACCAAAGGCTTGTTGAATCCCGACACACGATTAAAACTAATTGACTGTAACCTTTGTATAAAATTTTTCTGACGCCTGAGGGGACTGGTGGCCTCAATTAAGAGAAACTGACACTGCACTCATCAATGGAAGTGGCGGGACCGGATCTCAGCGACCCTGAACCTGGTCCCAACCCCCTTCAAAAATGAGTTTCTTCGATGGAAGAACATTGGTACAACGGGGGCTCAAGTTCACTTTGTGTTGTGAGCCCTCCCCCAAAAATGGAGCCAGGGTATAGTACAATAAGCTGTACAGCTGCAGTGCTCAGTCCCTGGTATCCATCCATCCATCCATCCATCCAGGATAATAAACCTGCAATGAAAGTGTCTCAGGGTCGATTTAATTCATCGAACCGCAAAACGGTCTCTCGAAATTGGGAATAGGAGCTTAGTACGCTTTTTCAACGAAGGCTTTGTAAAGAAGTTAATTCCGCAAAACGTTATTTAACCAAACATGATTCGACTCGATTGGGCGGTTTGTTAAAAATTTTAAAAGGCCGATTTTACTAACAAAACGGAAATCATGTTCAGTCGTAGGAAAGTTAATTGCGATCCCAAGGAGTAATTAAAAGTGGCTCCTTAAATACAAATCCTTGTGCCTTGGGTGTCTCTTAGAAAAACTTTTCCAACCCCCTCGGGCTCCACTTCCATTTAACTGTTGAACTAGTCCTCTTTTACAGCTTAGTAAGTTCTTTCGGACGAAATACTCAGCCCACTCCGATAGTTTTCTATCGAGAGGATTTGGCAACTTTTAAAGCCGTTTATGCGAAATGGCGCGAAGAGCGTGAGATCCGGTAAGTCCCTGAGCGATTTGACTTGTATCAGGATTGAAAGTGGAAAGCTAATAAATATGTAAATATTAGAAGGGTCCCTCTCGTTTCTCGTGGAGTAATTTTGCGTTTTGTTCCTACTTCCGTTTGGGTCAATTGCCCGCAAATCGTTATCCCCTGGAACCCGACCGGGAGGCTGATATATCTCGGCTTTTCGGATCGCTACCTGGCTTTATTCAAATGGGCAAAGCAAACTTTCCGCTTTGCCTTGAGCCGGTGAAAAGCGGCGAAACCGAGGGAAAATTCAACCCTCTATGTTTACCGGAGCGACTGCCTTATAAAACATGGAAGTTGTTACAAGGAACTACCTCTAATGTGTTTTAAGCACCCGCCGATTCGGAATTGGCCGAAACAAGAGAACTTGCTGTGAACAGAGTGTATCCGAGCAGATCCATGTACAGGATGTATTCATATTCCAAACGGTCTGTTCCCAAAAAACCACCTTAAAATCTTAAAATGTTTATCCTTCTTAATTATTTCATGTTTATTGTGTTTACACAACACCCGTCCACCAACCCACTCGAACTGTTTCAACTGAGAAAAATTCTAACCAACGGTAATTATTACGTCACATTCAAAACAAGACGAGGTTGTCAATGGCTAGATATCCTAGATATAGGCTTGGGCATTATAGGCTCACACTGTATTTCTTCATGTCAGGACGGAGTTTCTTTTTGTGATACTTGTAGAGAAGAATTGAGCGTAAAATTAATTGCAAACAATATGAAAATACCAGAAGACACCATGTGAAATCTTTTTAAAAATATAGTTTCTACTCACAGTAAGTTGTTTTCCAACGATTCGGATTTTGAGCTATTAGCTCATCATCAGGTTGAAGGACATCTCTCGACATGAATTGCAAAAGTGAACCGGCCGATCCCCCACCAACGCGACGTTTCAATGAGAAGCTGATTTTTAATGCAAGGCTGAAACTATCTTTGACCACCACCCTACTAAGATAGACAAGTCTCCAAAATTTTTGAGAGGTACAAAATAAGGAATGAAATAGGAAAGTTGGGAACTTGAAGCTACTCGGAGATTTTGAGGTATTCCTTTCAATTATCTGTTCAAGGCGGGTTTTAACCCGAAGTAGTTATTGAAGATATATTTCATTTCACTTATTAAATCCCTTATATTTTGATATTTCGTGGACTGATTGACTAAATAACTTATTTAAATAAATTAATTTTTACGTAAGATATTGGAAAAGCTGGTGTCACGAGAGGGATTCGAACCCACGACCTTCGGCTAAATCCGCCGTTGCTCTACCACATAAGCTATGATGACTTCGTCCTTCTCTATTTCATTTGTCGCCGAGAATCGAATCCTGATTCCACGACATTTGAAAAATGGCAAAAAGTAGGAAAAATTTGAAAGGTAGGTTGAGATGGGAAGTTGTGTCCGGGTGGAACGAATGACGAAGGCTCGAGTGGTAGAGCGGCAGCGAAATTAGCCGAAGGTCTGGGTTCGAATCCTGCTCGTGACACTAGCTTTTTCATTTTAACCTATGCGTTACATAGTAAAGAATAATTGATTGAAAAATATTATTTATTTAATTATTATTAGACAACGAAATCAAATGAATTATGCTGAAATATTAATGCAGGAAGATTAGCGAAAATAAGTTTTTAATAAAACCGTTTATGTTACTATTAAAAAAACAATTCGTTGAATTATTATAATAAACTAAACTTTTTTTTATTAAGTAGTATTCATTTTTGAACTTTGTTTTTATAGCTAGTTGTGCAATTCGTCTTTTAACGATTTCACTCTGACGTTGAAAATAATTTTGACAATTACATCCAGCCACAAACTACGACTGACCGATCCTTCAAAATGACCAATACCGCAGCGGTGGAAAAATTAAAAGCTAACGATTCATTTAACTCACTTTACAGTAAAGGCCGATTGATTGATTGCCTTTCGCAGCTCAGTCTGCTGATTTCACAAATCGACTCGGTGAATTTTAAAGGGAGAATATTACTATATTCAAAATAGGGAGCTTTCTGGAAAGAGGATGAAAAAAACATCGATTGGCGGTTAATGCGGTAATCCTATTTTTCCTGTCGGATCGATCCACCCGCGTTTTCATATCTGACAGACACGAAGCATCCCCGCCGCTATCTACGATTGCCTCTAGCGAGAGAAGAGAAAAGTGACGGCTAAAAAACTATCGCAAAACGTACGAAATCGGTGATGGAACAAATTCTCGACAAACGGATGGGAAACTGATAATTCACAGTGTTTACAGTTGCGGGGAGCATATTGTCGGCGGGTCTCATGGCCCTCTTGCGATGCACGGCTTAGTTGGAACATGTATCATTGTTATCGTTATTAAGTGGGGACGTGGTGCCTCCACCAACAGCCTAATTACAGACTAACTCCCCATTAACAACTAACCAACTCTCAACTCAATAATATATTATTAGGAGGAGCCCCCTATCGCATCCTTGCCAGACTCGTATCTTCGCCTCCCTCTATGGAATCCCCGTCGCTAATCTGAGCTCACACGCGGGGCATGAAAATGAACTTTCGTTTAATCTAATGCTGAACGTTCGGCGAAACAGGAAGAACCTCGGTCGGAATCGGAATCTCAGCCGATAAAAAACGAAAGTCCCCTTGAAGGAGATCTCGTTGCTAAAACATAGACCCTCTTCTCAAAGACGCGGTTTATGACCTCTTGCAATCTTATCTATCGCCTCGAGGCTCAGATCCACGAATAATTAAAACTCTTCTCGTACAAATTGTATGTATAAACGGCTATTCTCCTTTGATTCACTTGGCTATCCCTTCGATTGTTGCTTAAGTGAAACGTCCTAATTAATCCTTCATTTCGCATCCGTCTAACCGACTAAACCGTTTGACTTCTGCCTGGTTTCCCTCGTCACTGTTTTCATTATTTTTTAAAAATATTTTTATAACAACTCAGTAATTTGGGAAGAATTAAAAAAAAATCTTGTTTTAAATTTGCTGTACCTTAAGAATAACAATGAGCAAGGTAATATATACAAAATTAAAAACGAGAACGGTGAAAATACCCATTGGCATTTCACCAGTATTTCTAAAATATTGTCTGTTTAATTGATATGTGCGTCGCTATCACTTCCTTGAGGATCTGGCGGTCATTGTTTCTTCAATCAGCGGGGAAGAGTTGTGGAGATTCTCAGCGGTAGGAGGATAGTAGATACATGGAAGGACCGACCCCCTTGAGCTGTAGTATTTTTTTTTTTTTAGGAATCAAGTGAAGTTGATTTAAATTAATCTCTTACTTACTTTCTCTCTTTTTCACTGCACATCAATCTCTCTCTCTCCCCCCTTATCTCTCTTTATTTTGTTCTTCGTTTTAAACTTTTTATTTTCTCCGTTTTTCTAAGAACAAACCTCACCGTTTTAATTGGTTGGCTTTCATAGGTAGTGTAAAGCTTGTAAATCTTTATTTTCGATTCAAGTCATTTTCCCTAAATTGCCTTTTTTTATGTTCAATAGCGCTGATTAAGTACGAAAGCATACATAGAAAAAAATAAACCACTGCCTACAAGCATGACAGATTTGACCACAATTTTCGAAAATATTTGGCGAGCGTTTCTCTTTAACTAAACCTCTGTTTTGGTTCATAATGGGTTCCGTCTCCGCGGTTAAATAGGTGAATTATTGGCTCGGTAATTTTGGAGGTAACTTGACCCGAGAAGTGCCTATTTATTAGGAAGGAAGGCTTAGAGTGTAGCCTATAATTAAGCCTAACTTAGCGTCGATGATATTAATCAAGACTTAACTCCATCAAGAATCATCGCGCCGAGGACAAGGGGAAATTAGCAGACTTAGGCTCAGAGTCCCACCCCCCGCCGGTCATCCTTCTGTTTATAGGACCTCTACAATTCCATAATTCCAGAATAAATTCTCCCTTTCAGTCGAACCGAGCATATACACTCGCCCCATCCGCCTTTGTCACAATCCTTTTACATAATTAGTACACTTTCCTTAATGAATACACTTTTTATTCTCCATTTCAATCTCTTTAATTAGCATTAGCCTTTGCCGTTTAACTTTGAGATTAAATTGCCAGAACAAATTTGACCCATGGAAGTTCCTTCATCTTTGATATTTAATACGTTCGTAACCTGCCCTATACTACCGAGGCTTTTTATACTTGAATGATTGAAATCGGAAAAAAAACGTGAGAATTATTAAACCTCGGTAAAATTTTTACATACAGAAAGTAAAAAATGACAATTGTGCATCGATATCCGTGGATTCGAATTTCACCCTTTAAAGATAAACCTCAGACAACCTCTATTTGGCTTTCTTCGGAATAGAAATTATATGAGAGAACTCTTCAAATAAGCCAAGGGTGATGAATCATTGGCGGTATCTCACTTACCACATACAATCTAAGAACATATGACTTTTTTTTAAATAGTTACTGGCTGCCTCTGCGGAGTCTGGAACTAGCAATCCTGTTTAAGTAAATCTCGGCGATATTTTGCATGATATTTTCCTTATTCCAAGGTCAACAGTATATTTAATGTTTTTAAAATAACGTTGACGCTATTTGAAGACTTTGGTATAGCGCATTTTGCCTTAGGTTTACTGAAGCTTTCTTAGATGCAAGCTTGTAAACAAAGTGATGAATTTTCTCTCCGTTGGTGACGACAGTTTGGCAAATGTGAAGGGCCTGATAGTGGTAGAAGTTTTAAAGTACAAAGTAAACATTAATTACCGAGAAAGATCAGTTTAAACAAAATTGAGTACGAAAACTCTAAAAAAATCATTTAACTTTGCTCAGCGATTTTAGAAAAACTAAAATATTACAGTACAATTAGTTAACCATATAAATATCGTAACCACATTCTATTGTCTTAGATTTTTACCTTTTACATTATATTTTGGTGGCCCAGTCAAAGGATGTATTTTACACAATTGCTTTATGAATTAATGAATAAAGGCTTTATTTACACAAAGTATTTACGTTAACTATGAAAAAGCTAAATTGACAATGGCCGAGGCAGTCTGTGGGGTTGCTTTATCAATTTTTGAATCTTGAATGAATCTCTAATTTTGTATCGTTAGAATGACTTTTGATTTTAAAAATTGAATTGATCAATCAGGTATTTTCGGTACCGCAAAGCGTGAGTGAGGTACACCATAATCTTCCTCCAGTAATCCCTTCCGTTGACTGCAATGACTTCTTTTACATCGAGCTTCACTTCCCAAAGTAACTTTGGCGGAGCTCTCTCAGAACGGAACACATTCCCATGAAGTGGAGAGCGTCTTCCGGGACGTTGAGGTTACATAAGGAGCAAATGATGTCGCTGTCCTGTCTCCACGGTTGGCAATTCAGCTGAAGTAATTTACCCTCTCGCCATCAAGACCAGAGACACCTCATGGGCTGTCATATCAGAGCACTCCTTGTAGTTTCGCCCTAAGTGAAAATCCAGTGGGTACAAGGTGGAAGCTGTTTCTCGAGCGGGCTACCAGGTCTTTCCTTTTGCTCTCCTCCCATTTTTTTAAATCAGGTCCATGGTATTGGAGGATTTCAGTTCTTCCCTACTTACTGCTACCCCATACAGCGATATGAGACCTTTGACCCTAAACAGTGCTCATCTATGGGGTGGGTAGCAATCTCACTATAATCCGAAACCGTTGTCGGGGCATTCCCGGAAGTTTCTACGCTAGGGGAGCCTCTACACGCAGAGAGATAGAGTTCGCCTTCTCTATCTAGAGAGTACGCGGGAGAGCAGGCCGATGTATTTCGATTTGCTAGCCCTTTGCATGCGACAATCCTTTCGGACACGATGAGAGCGGTTGTAACAGCCCTTAGGGGGTGCGAATCCTCTACACCAACGCTCAGGCGGAGATGCTTCAGCTCTCATTTTGAGAATCGGCACGGTAAGGGCTCCATGTAGCCTAGGTACGGACGTTAAAGATCCTCTGGTCATCCTATGACGAAGAGTCCGGAACGAAATGCTGCCCCGTACAGCCTACCTAAATCTGACAGATGTTGGTGCCATCATATGCCTTTATTTATTACTGTGTCGGCCAAAAACTGCGTCAGTCTGTTATTTGTGTGATTCAATACTTTACTTATGTATTTCAAATGCATGCTCAAACTGTGACTCTAGAGTGCTGTGATCGACCACTCAATATGCTGTTGCTTTATTGAAGATTGCTGTATTTCTAGCTAACTTTCCAGCGCATGTAAATAAAACAGTTAAATATTTTTATGTAGGAACTGCAAATACGTACTTAGAAATCGGGATTCATGAAACTTGTACGAATCGTAAAATGTTAACTATAAAATCCACAATTGTGTGATATTTCTACATGTATTTTCTTAATTCTAAAAAACTATTTTACGTTTGACCTGTTAACAAGAACGCTATACTAAGACAAATATAAACGTAAGACGCTATTTCAGATAATGTTCCGTTAAATTTGCGCTTGCGCACTTCAATCACTTTAGCGTTACCGTTCACGCTAACGTTCGGGAAAATTCACTATTTTCGTGGTCCTCTTGACCAACTAATACACTACATTTAATTAAGGCTTTTAGTTGAGATTCAATTGTCGACGAGAATCCAAATCGATTACACGACATTTGATAAATGGCAAAAGGAGGGAAAACTCATAATGTGGGGTTGTGATGGGAAGTTGATGTCCGATTGCATCGAAATCACGATAGCTCAAGTGGTAGAGCGTAGAGGGTCATGGGTTCGAATCCCGCTCGCGCCATTGACTTTTTTCATCTCAACTAAAAATCTTAAATGAAATTAGGTAAAATCTTCATAACGGCCGATAGGCACAGTAGATTTAACAAAGGAGCAGGTTAAACCTGCTGACAGAATGTGCAAACGAGTCAGTTGATCAAATTCCATCCCTCCAGCTGTGTACTCTCAATGCTGGAAAAGGGAAATCAATAGCTCTTTAATATAACAGCACAAAGTATTTTTTTACAATCGAAAGTTGATGTGATTTAGAATTTAATTTGTTTGGATAAAATTTTATATCCAACTTGATTTATTTTTTTAGTTTGATAAGTGCCGATAGTTTCATTCGCAGTCAAATTCTAAGGCTCAATGTACACCGTTCACGTCTTACGCCTTCGAGGACATAGTAGATTAGTAACTTTGAAAACTTCATACGAGCTTTCTTTAAAAATTCTGCTTATCCGAAAAGGCTCGAGGTGATTTCCTGACGCCGTAAACTTTTTACGGGTCAATAAAGGGTGAAACACAATGTTTACCCGGCGGGGTTTAAGCACGTGTAATTTATTCCCTACACGTACTCTGGTCTTTTTCAAAACGCGTAGCCGACAATCACTTTATCACTTTATTTCTATTCGCCTCCCACTTCCATCACAAACTCTTAATGAATATTTAAACTGGACAACGTGTGATGCGTACTCCAAGTTTTTACAAGTCCCGAACAAAACCGGATCGACGGATATACAAACACCGTGAATAAGTGATGCAAAGCCGTTTTCGTGTTTCTCAATTTTAAACAACCTACAACAGCAGAGAAACCACAAGGCAAAATTGTTTTATCCATTTGACTGTAAAATCTCTCCATTCACAGCACGTTTAAACATGTACTCGTTACACGGATTGTAGGTTTATAGATTATTGAAATACAAATTCGACATATTAAACTGAAACAAATCAAACAAATACGGGCGAGATTATTTCCTCCTCTTCAACATACAAGAACATTAATTGATGTTTCTCATTTTCATAAAATTAATTTTTAAATGTTAATCAATTGACTTGCCAATGTAGAGTGGGCATCACCTTCTATTGTATCATTGTATATGTGCAAGGTGAATTTCATTCTTCTATTTGTACTACATACATATTCAATTGAGTCCATTATTGTAAATTAATTACCGAGAAGAAACATAAATTCATGCCAGTATCTTGATAAGTTAAATATAAAACCGAGAAACAACATATATATAATCTCGATTTAATATCTTACATACTGAACGTTTAAGCTTTTATTACTTTATTATTACCATTTAATTTATTTTAATTTTATTATATTAAAAAAAACTTATTTGCGGTTGTTTAATTCAATGTGTAACGTGGCCGTCCCAATTTCTCGAGAAAAATTGAACCGTAGACTTGGGTTGCATTTCTTGGCCCCAAGTGAACGAGCCTCAAATCGATCTAAAAAAACACACATTTATTGAAAACAGAAACATAAATTTCAATTTATAGAAAAGAATTTACGATTTTTCATGGTCCACTTGAACAATTAATTAAGGTTTTTAGTCGAGATAAAATAGTGAGTATCACGAGCGGGATTGGAAGCCACGACCTTCGGCTTGATGCGCCGCTGCTCTACCACTTGAGCTGAGGATGAATTTGTAGCCGAGAATAAATAGATTGAACGACATTTGAAAAAATGGCAAAAAGGAGGCAAAAATTCAAAAGGTGTGGTTTAGATGAGAAGTTAGTGCCCGAGTGGGTCGGAGTCACGACAGGTCAAGTGGTAAAGCAGCGGGGTATCTAGCCGAAGATCGTGGGTTCGGATCCCGCTCGTGACACTGATTTTTTATCACAACTGAAGACCTTAAGTAATTGTAAGATATTAATTGGTCAAACGGACCAAAAAACTAGTAAACTTTTTATTATCTTTTAAACGGCACATTTCTCTGATGGGATGGCTAGATTCTTCCAATCGATAATTATTTCTTCTTATCTCGGCCATATCACATTCATTCTTGTATTGTAATCGTAATATATTTGTACTGTCCCTGGATTTTCCATCTTTTGTTACTTTGTAAAGATTAATCACGAGCGGGATTCGAACCCACGACCTTCGGCTTGACACGCTGCTGCTCTGCCACTTGAGCTATCGTGACCTCGATCCACTCGTAGGCCAAAAAGGATTTCAGAATACAATTGGCATTTTCTCTTTCGAGGCGCTCTTGTCTTTTTTAGAATATCGATATTTTAAGGAATAGAAATAATTTTCGTATTATAATTTAATACAAATGGCATTTTACGTCAAATTCTTAGTCATA
The DNA here is from genome assembly GCA_039619505.1 of Cimex hemipterus. Lineage (NCBI taxonomy): Eukaryota > Metazoa > Arthropoda > Insecta > Hemiptera > Cimicidae > Cimex > Cimex hemipterus. The sequence continues at coordinate 14,804,537 of CM077103.1, read as the reverse complement.
AAGTCAAATTTTGATGATAACTGTTAACAAGGGGGAAATAAACTAAGGCAAAACGGTTGTCCCTTATACAAGAAATTTAAATGAAGAAAGATTGTCAACGTAAAGGCCGATCGGAAATTAGCAGTCGAGACGGATCTTTGGCAAAGAGGAATAACGACGGAGACCTAGTTGTGCATCACCAATGATTGCACCAAGATTGGTGGAGGGTAAAGAAGGATCTACTTCGAGGGCAACTCCCTCGGCATTAGTCTAACCCTAAGCCCTCCTCCACAACTGGACAAATGCCCCTGCTAAGGGATATTTGAACCGGCAGTGTGTCTTGAAGAGAAACCACTTCCTATTCGCCACCCTCCGACCCCAAACATACTTATCGTTTATCAAGAGCAAACAGAATTCGTCTTGTTAACGTGTTTCCCAATTGAAAATGTATCTGAAACATTTTGCCTAACGTGGATTTTTTTAAAATAGAAAATTAAATTCGGAAGTAAAACACTATAAGGGTTATTTATCATTGTAGTATGATGTACATTTTTATTTAATTTTTGTTGGAAACGATCGTGGCATTCCTTGAACGCTTGCCCAAAAAAGTTTGTGGCATTCCGTCATTAGGGGTGAAAAGAAGAAGTGTTTTATCTTCTTATGATGGCCGCTTTTCAGTGATTAAACAGATTTGATTTACGAGGCATCATGTCTTAACCCAAAGCGATTATTTAATAAAGCACTCGCTGAACAAACAACGTGGACATGAACTGGACTGGAACTGACTGGAAATAAGGTTTTCTCACGGCACGATCTCTTTTTTATTTGATTGATTTGTTCAACACGTCATTCATAGGCAATGCATTTCATCTATCCATTGTGAAAATATTTTGTACAAAAATACATACAGTTAAGATGCCACCTAAAAGTATACAAAGAAAGAGCAACTCTTGGCCAAGAAAAAAAATTAGCATTGTGTCTCATATAAAATAATAATAACGTGAAAAATTTAGGACTAGGGTTATCGTCTCTCCTCTGCCTATTTTTACTTATTTATCTACTATTTCAGGTGTATATTTCCACCCGTAGCCATTTGAGCGTCTCGGTTTCGACTCTCTGAAGACATGTAACAACATCAATATCCTAAAATACTATCCACTGGTTACTAATTCTCTGCTTATATATTACATCGATATTCTAAAATATCATTCTTTGTATCTCGGGTTTTAAACTACAGAATAGACAAAAAACATCCTTGTGTACATTAAGGTCGGGTCACTTTCCCTTCCCAAGAGTATTGATATTTCTCGAGGGAGGGGTTGGGCTCAGCCCATTCTCGCTAATAACTTCTTTTACTTTCCACAAGTCCCATGCACTCCCCAGAATACTCGATATTACTGCAGAGTTAAGCAACCTTTCTTTCAGGCAAATAAATTACATCCATTAATATAAACGCAACATCCGATACACAGCAGTCTGTTCACTGTATTCCGTGTTCCTCGGGCCGGTCCTCACATAACAATTGCAAACTAGTATAAAATCATAAAAATTAATTTTTAAAAAAAGTAGACAACAAAATAACTTAGGCATCACAATACCGAATTGAATAGTGACATCAGATAATTAGCGATGACAGGAAAATATCGAGTTTTGTCCTGCTTAATTCATCTATTTGGGTTCTCAAGTGGCACCAAAACTACGAGGTAAATCCGTTGTTATGGAAATATTAGTTTTCTAACGAGATGTTCCTACGTGTACATTGAGGTTCTCCTGTAACAATTTGACATACTGAAGAAGACCAAATAATGAACTGACGGCGTAGCCGCCACGGATTCATCTTGTTAAAGGAACACATTTTTATTCGTTTCCTCGGCAGAAAACTTATATAATTCGCATTTAGAGTCATTCATGGCTATGGTGCGATAGTCCAAAAATGTATTGACGCTGGATTGAAGTTTTCCCGTACGACTGGAAATAAGCTCCACCATATTCACAACATATATATGATACGGTAAATAGCTCCTAAGAATTGATTAAAAAACTGGATGCAACGCATTATAAAAAAGATTCTAGCTGTTTACAAAAAATTCCTACGCAATTCTTGTTTTATTTAAAATTTCCTCTGATACTTTTTCCAAAACCATAGAGCTGTTGTGAGGAGTATAGAAACACAACTGCTCGCCTAACCTAATGCGAAAGAGCATTGTGGATTTGCTGATTCCAATTTAGCTAAGAACTTGAGTAGAATAAAACTTTCGAAGGCTAAAGACGGGAACAACCGATGCAACGCTATACGACCCTACCCGACGCCTTCCCACGTTTTGGTAGGCTGTGCACATCTATGCGATGTCAAGCGCACGACACGTAGTCACACAGCGTGAATCAAAAAATCAGTATCACAATCGCAACGCCTCTTTTGTTCGAAATTACACTATGTTGAGCGAAATCTTGTAATAAATTGTTAGTTATATTTTTTAGCACAACCATAAAATACGTTGTTAGTTAAATTTAATTATTTTAAAAAAAGTTATTTGGGTGTTTTTATAAATTTTCAGCCTAACCATCAAAATTAAATAATTTTTATAAGAACTCATGAATTTTTTATGTCCTTTAATTTGTCTTATATTAAAATAAGAATGTGGTAAGTAATATAACGACATAGTTTGAAATAAAGTCCAAAAATATGAGTGACCAGTTTTGGCCCTGTACAACAGTGTTCAACGAAAACAGTGTAATTTTATGAGAACAAATATGGAATAAATGGTTAGTTAAATTCATTAAAAAATATGACATTCCGATGTTTAGATCAATCTTCTATCAAACCGTTAAAATTATTTTTGTAAAATAAAAATTATGAATTTTTGCTTTAGGTTAATTTGGTTTATGTTAAAATAAAATAAGTCCGGTTCTTTTGTCTTTGACTGTACTTAATGCTACCCGATGAACATCTGGACCGTGGGGATAGCGTAGCGTAGACTAGGGTAGCGTTGCGCGGCATCGGGCAGATGTGCATGGGGGTAACACAATCTTATGGAAAATCGGATTTTGGATTTTTGGAGCGTTGCATCGGGTAAGTGTGTTCCCCGTTTAATATTTAATGGATCGATGTCACGATAGCTCAAGTGATAGTGCGGCGGCATATTGGACGGAAAGTTCGTGGGTTCGAATCCCGCTCGTGATGCTGACTTTTTTATCTCAACCAATTTCTTACATAAACATGAATTAATTGAAAGATGTTATTTATCGGACCAGGAAATCTAATGAGTTATTTTTAATAAGGAGAATTCTGTTGGTCAGAAAGCGTTGAGACAACTGTTTAGACCGATTATGGATTTAGTTATTTTAGTTTTAGTAGTATCGGTCTGTAATTTGACATAGCATTTCTTCCTGTTTTCTTTACGTAGATACTAGATATTGGATACTCAAGATTTAATTACTTATTTCCAAAGTATCATGAGGGATAAGCTGGTACTTCTTAAAAGTCTATTACTTCCGTTTAAATTAGCGTCAAAACTACGATTCTGTCGATATATAACAATCATATTTGCCTACCTAATTCAAATCAGTGTTTAAATTACACGAGGCCGGTTGAAATTTTGTGGTTTACAACGGTCAACGATTTACAGACAAAGAGGCTGCTTAACATGGAGAGACGATTAGAGAATAATTAGCGATGCGTGGGATCTCCACGACAAAAGCATTAGTTAAGCAGAACTAACGAACGATACGTTTACCCGGAAATGCAAAGACCTCTAAACTGTGGAACAGCAATCAATAGACCTGACGAAACGATTATCCCGTTCCAGAACCGGGCGAATTAAAATGGTTAGATTAACTTAAAAAGTGCTGTTTAAATATAAAAAGGAGTCAGGATAAAGATTGATAAAGTTTATTTGCTCTTCCCTGCACCCTAATAAACTCCGTTGTTAATTATAAGCTAAGTGAGGGTTACGTGACTTTCCCTCGTCGGATCTCTCTATTAACTTGACTTAGCTTTTTATCCTGATAGCGCTTTTTAAAAGAGATATTGGATCCTTTACATTAAGAACTCACACAAATTGTCTTGCTAAGCATTCTTTTGAATTTTTATTGTGTGCCTATCTATTGTAAATTAATTAAAGAAACGAGGGGATTAATTATTTTGATTACTTCTCTTCACGAATAATCTGAATCACGTTATGAAAAAGCAAAATTCTATTGTTACAGCTTTTCAAGCTGTTTTAAGTTTACTAACTGAGCAAAACAATCTTAAATACAACCATTGACATAATTAAATTTTTAATATGTGATTAAATTTTTTTAAGAATGATTCAATCCTAACATGGCTGAAAATGATTATTCGGAAATCGTGAGATTCCATTCCTGGAATGATGTAGTTTCCGGAAAAAGATATTCTTTGTCGTGCCAAAGTTTCGAGCTTTATTGAGATCACCTTCAGGTCTTAAAATGTTTGATTTTTGTGTAGATGTGTCATTATTATGTGTTTCACTTTGTCCACTGAAGATGATCTCAATAAAGATCGAAACGTTGACACGACAAAGAAGATATTTTTCTGAAACCTACATCACACCAGTGCGCATCTCACAATTTATGAATTTGCACAATGCACAAAAATATTTTTTATATTCAGTTAAATGAGTAGAAATACTTTGATTGAATATAGGAAAATATTAAATTCTCTAATTCATGGTCCGCTTGACCAATTAATATATTAATTAAATTTTTAATTGAGATAAAAAAGTCAATGGCGCTAGCGGCATTCGAACACACGATCTGCGGCTAGATACGCCACTGCTTTACCACTTGAGCTATGGCACATGACCTCGATACACTATGGCAAAAAAGAGGGAAATTTCAAAAGGTGCGGTTGAGATGGGAAGTTGGTGTCAAGTGGTAGAGCGTGTGGCGTATCTAGCCGAAGAACGTGTGTTCGAATCCCGCTTGGCGCATCGACTTTTTATCTCACCTAAAAACCTTAATTAATTTGTAATATAGAAAAATATAATTTTGCATTGTATAAATTAACTTTTTTCTACATTCTACATGTTCTTGTTAAATGTAAACAATATTTGTAAATCCCAGGCCCTGAAGATGATCTCAATAAAGATCGAAACGTTGACAAGACAAAGAATTTTTTTTCTGAATCCTACATTACAGCAGACCGCATCTTACGATATCCGAATAATCTTCGACTAACTGTCACTAATCATCACACATTATTTAGGATGTTGTTTTTCGAAGAAATTTAAAATGACCTATTAAAAACATAATTATGTCAATTGGTGGTCGATAACTTTACCAGTAAAAATCGGTTATTGTTAACAATATTTGCATGTATGAATAACGAGAATTTCAGAATCCTTGTATAAAATTACGTTTATTTGTAAAGCATTATTTAAAAAAATTTACTATTTTTTCAATGTTGTATTAAATCACGGTTATATGGTATGGCCCAAACTTTACAGATTCACATGGGGGGGGGGGGTTGATGTATTGTAATCTTGCTTAGCTATCATGTAATAATATTTACGATAAAACTGCTTTTATTCCTCAGACTTTTTTGCCCGAGATTAGGTTAGAGGTTGACTTTCCGATGAACGATGCAAGTCTAACTTGATTTTTCCGAACGCCAGAATCAAATAAGTCAATACTTTTGCGTTTGAGTTGGCCGCCGGCCACAACTTCTTTGGCACTCGGCTTCTTTGTGAAATTCTCGACGGGCAAGAACAATAACAATGTCTCTCCCTGGAAAACAGTGTCCGTTTCCGAGAAAAACATCAGGAATCGTCGAGGCAGTGAGTTTGGCAACTAAATTTTCCCGAAATACATAACAATAAAATTCTTATTGTTATTGTTTTTTGTTTTTTTTGCTGGTCTCGAAGGAAAAATCGATCCTCGTAGTACTTGGGAAGGCCACATTTCGACACTTGTGCCAAATGCTATTTTTACTTATTTATTACTCTTCTCGTTTTTTGACAAAATGTGAAAGCGGACTGTTTAGACTGCCATGTACATATCTTTTACAAAACCAAATATGATTTAAATTCAATAAATTATCATTTTAAATTGTCTATAATTAAGAGTGTTTGAGGGAAATTTATTTTTTAAAAATCCTCTATAATGTTTGCGAAATTGTAAAATAGTTTTGTTCGTGTAAAAATTACAATGTACAAGGGCATCATGACATTTTAAAATTCCGAAAAGCCATTTGTGGTCGTAGCCTTACAATTTTTCTAAATTTTTCTCGTAACCTTTTTATGTTTAATTACTTTAATATTGTAATTGGCGAGGAAAACTTAAAAATCCGCCGACACATGTTGTCCACGCTTCAAGTCCCTAAACTCCCCAGCGTTTACGTCCAGAAGTTGAGCAGTTGTGAAGAGACTCGAAATGTGTATTGGTCCTCTCTCATGAATTATGTCGACTTTATATGTTTCTCATTTATGCTCTGCGTTAAAATTAATCGTTAAAAGATTTTCCTGTTCCAGAAAAATATGCTTTTTGGCTAGCTCGGCTAATCATGCCCGGCAGTTTTTATGAATATTAACCTTGATAATGTCCACTATTTTTGAAAATGTTCCTGTCTGATCGTAGTCTTAAAAAGTACATTAAATGCTAATGGGATTTTTTCGGGAGTTTTGTAGTAACAAATAAGGAATCCTGTCTGGAGGAGAATTCCTGGAGAGTTCTCCTTTTGCCTAGATTTTAAGTCTGAAATAACTTTTGGAGTAATCAACCTACAACCTGAAAAAGTGACCAGAGTGATATACTTTGTCATTGTCCTATGTGCTATGTTTTAAATGTAGTTATAAAAATGGTAATTAAGACAGAAAACAAAGTCGTCGAGCGTGGTGGCGATGATAATTTCTTAAGACGTCATTAGACAAATTTAATTACAAATATAGAAAATACTTTTGTTTTGTTATCCATTGAAATTTGGACAATTTAAACAAAATATTAAAAAAAAAGTATTTATGCCAGGTACGTCCTTCAATTTTTATTAAGGTGGAAATCGTATTTCTATAAAGTTATATGGTTTTTGTGTTATAATTGTGCAATTGGTTAACACTGCTGACCGAAGCTAATGGTCGTTGAGATTAAAACGATAATGAAAACGAGCGCCGTTATATAAAAAAAAAGTAAAATAAGGAATGGCGTGTTAGAAAATAAGTTATATATTCTCGTTATTTTCGATCAATATTCAAACGTTGGCTCTTCGATAAAATTTTAATCGGTCAACATACGTGTAGTATGATAATCAAGCCCGTATGCACGTATTAATATAGTCTCGCCAAACGGGGGAATTTTATTTTAGGAGAACAAAATCAAGTAATAAGAACTCGGTCGAAATACTGTGAGTAATGAGAAGTGTTGATTTTCTGCAAACTGTCATGTCAAGGAATGATTAATCTATATTAGTTCCAAACATCATCATTACAAAAAACTAACTGAACTGAAACTAGTTAAAATCAGGAAAAACATGATTTTTATATATAGGCCAGGTAACTGTCTAATTGGCGGTACACTATGAAATCCAATAAGACCTAATTTCTCGCTTACTTCACTGATGGACAAACTAACGTAACATTTAAATGTTGATGGAAGCAGATTTATTCACATTTTCCATACGAAAAATAGGTGTGCTTGTAAAAATAAGACATTTAAAAAAAATGTTTATTAACAAATTTAAAAAAATAATAAAAAGCAAAGAATAAATAAATAATAAAAAAATTGCATTCTATGAAAAGGTTTTTGGGTAAAATCCTGAGGACTTCTATCTTCTTCATCAAGAACAGTGGTTTCCAGGACTTCTAGTTAGGACCTGGACTCTCCGTCGACCCAGTCCTTAAAGCTGGGAACACACCCGATGCAACGCTACTCGATGCTACCCGACGCCTTCCCACGTTTTGGTAGGGTGTGCACATCTAAGCGACGGCAAGCGCACGCCATGTACAGTCACAAGCGTGTCTTACAAATCAGTGTCACAATCGCAACGCTCTTTAGTTGAACGAAAAAATCTATTAATTGCCAGTTCAATTTTATGAGCGCAATCATAAATTGTTAGGTAAATTTAATTCTATTAAATAAAAATTATTCCGGTGTTTCCGTAAATTTTCTGCCTAACAATCATAATTAAATATTTTTTATAAAAACTCATGAATTTTGATCTCGTTTAATTTGATTTACATTAAAATAAGAATGTTGCAATTAATATAATGACAAAATTTCATGTACATAGTTTGATATAGACTACAAAAAATATGAGTGTCCTGTTATGACGCTCCTCGAAAAAAAATTTGTATAGTTGTATGAACAAAACCATGGAATAAATTGTTAATTAAATTGATTATATCAAAAATTGTCACTCCGATGTTTTGATCAATTTTGTACCAAACCATTAAAATTAATCTTTTTTAACTGAAAAACTAATGAAGTTTTTGTCTCGGTTAATTATATTAAAATAAGTATGTTGTAATTAATTTAATGACAATATTTACAAAAATTCAGGCTCTTTTGTCTTCGACTGTACTCGACGTTCGAAAATCCGGGCAGTGGGGATCGCAGAGAGTAGAGTAGGGTAGCGTTGCATGGAATCGGGCAGATGTGCACGGGGGTAATCTCATGGAAAATTGGACTTAGAATTTGCATCGGATAGCATCTGGTAGCATCGCGTAGCGTTGCATCGGGTGTGTTCCCCGCTTAATCTGTCCGAATGGAGCTCAAGTGATTGAGTAGCGGCGTATTGAGCCGAAGGTCGTGGGTTCGAATCCCGCTCATGACGTTGACTTTTTTATCTGAACCAATGTCTTACATAAAGATTAATTAACTGAAAAATGTTATTTATCGGACCATGAAATCAAATAAGTTATTTTTAATAAGGAGAGTTCTGTTGGGCAGAAAGCGTTGAGATTTCGGCGAAGTTGTTTAGGGTACTGTTTAGAATTTAAAATTGTAATACTTTTTAAAGAAGGAAATGAAACATTGCTTGTTTGCAACGGGCTTTTGTTTCTTTTGCTCGTCTCCTCGGAAATCGAACCTTCGATAAACGGAGTGTTTATATTTTTGAATTCGAATCAATTTTCTTTGTAAACAAGTAAATCCGGGTAAGTCGGGTAAAAGGGTAGGGTGGAAAAAAACAGGGGATTGTATATAATCAGTTTTCACGGGAGAGGCGACTGGGATTGAAGGGTCTCCCAGGGAGCGGTGCGAGTTTGAAAGGGCGGAGGAGTGATAGGACGGATACGTGAAAGGGGGACCGAAGGAAGGGACAATGGCCCGCCGCCCGGCTTCTGAAAGGGAGGCCTTACCTTACGGCTCCTGAATACAATCAGCGCGGATTGTAGTCGGCTGTTCACAATGAACCGGCAGGATTCAAACAAGGAAAGGTAATTTTCCTAGGGGAAGACTTAATCCTAGTGGTTCCTTAAGTGCCAGCGCGAAGAGGTAATTCCGACTTGGAAAAATGGACCAATTGAAGCTGTTAGAGGGAATAACGGAGGCTCGACTGACTACTCGGCCCCGCCAATGGCCACCTAATGGATATCCGTCTAAAGTTCTTTCTCGGATCCGGTAAAAGTACAGTATTTGCTCTGTTGCTAACGATAATAATAATAATAACATTTGTTTAATTCCTCCCGACGAATATTTTCTTTTTTTATATTAATTAATCAAAAGGTTGTACAATAAAAACGTATTCTACTATCTCATTTATGCCGTTTTGATAGCCGACTTTTTCAAACTAATGGCATCACATGAACCCCCCCCCCCAACAATTGATGGAACAACTAGGTTATAAAAATAAGCCTCTTCGAATTTTTTTCTTTTGCTTTAGCAGGGATATTAAGCTAGATTTATAATCCTAGGTTTTTCAATACCTAAAACCTTTTACTTAAAATCTGCTCAAGACGTAACAAAGTTAATATTCTCGAAGTAAAAGATCAACAAACAGCAAACATAAACTTTTTATGACATTGGAAGTGGTATTGCGGGCATGATCCTATATATAAAATAATTCGTTTCAAAATTATGCCTTAATAAAATACTTGATAATCCGTGGTCAGGTTGTTTTTTTGGATAGAAAAACTGAAGAACGTGGATAGAAAAATTCATATACATTTCGGGCATAATTCTGTAATTTATTGTACATAAATTCACTTTCCCATATCCAAAATGTATTTGCAAATCCAAAACAATGTTTGTAAATCCAGGTTCTGAAGATGATCTCAAAAAAAGTCGAAACGTCGGCACGATAAAGAAAATGTTTTTCTGAAACTTACATCACACCAGACCGCATCTCACGATTTCTATATTATTACTAAATATTATTTGAAAAAAAAAGAAAAAAACTTTGAATGCGTTGTCACTGAATAAGGAACCACGGGAATCCCGAAATATATACGAGTTACGCAAAACCAAAACCAAAGTTTGTTTCTAAATCTTTTCAAAATCCTGACCTCATATTACAAGAATAACTTTGGAAAAAATGGAATAAATGTACAAAAATGATTTACATGTAAGATTTCTTCGGAAGAGAATTCTGAGGACGCGTTGGATCATAATGATCATCATTAGCTGATTTATTAATTACGAATAATAACCAAAACGTTTGACAGAAAAAATAAGACCAATGTGCTAAGAAGAATTATTAGGAAAGGCTATGGTAAAAAAAGGCATATAAATATGTACTTTGGTCGTTTTCGATCGTTTATTTTATGCCAACCCCGTCACGTCTTAAGGTGTAAGGTGTAATAAATAAGGCACGGGAGACACAAACATTGAGAATAGGGAAAAAAAGGTACGCACGTTCATCGCGCAAATATATCTACATAAATCTGTAATGTTATGTTATACAAGGATTTGTAAATGTTTAGAAGAATTTTTTTTTTTGACAAACCAGGGAAAATAATTTTTTAGATGAATATGCCTAACTAATCCATATGTTTTTTTAGTTGATCGTAGTTAACAAAATTAACGATTTAAATTGATTTATAATTTGTGTTTAAAGTGTGATTGAGATGAAAAATTAATGCCACGAGCGGGACTCGAACCCACCACTTTGCCAAAATGTTCTGTTAAGTTGTTGCCTCTTAACTCTGGTTAGCTGTTTTTGTAGGTGTTTGGCTTATATGGAAGTCGGTATCTTTGTTGTTGACATGCAAACCTGACCCAAACATAGGTCCCTGTGCATTCGGGACATAGAGGATACGAAAAGGTTGACTGTTGGCCATCATGAATTCCCAACCCTACAGAGACCTTCTGGTCACCAAAGAGGATATATCTTAAAATGGATCCTTAATGAGTGCAAAACCTAGCGGAACCACAGGCATGAGGCAAGCTAAGGGATTCCTGGAAGGTAATCGAACCATGATTCTGGTTGCACCCTGTCCACTTATCGTAGTATTCACAGAAGAAACTGTACAGATACATCTAGGATGAGGAGGAGACCGCAGAGTACATTTTATGTTTTTGTGAAGGTGTTGGTGCAGATTCTTGCAACTAAGACAGGGAAAGGCACAAGCAAAATCCAACACTCAGGACCTGCTGGCAAGGTTGATTGACAATCCGAAGCAGGCCAGTGAGTTGTAGCCCAGAATAGATCTACCCATATCGATGTTATAGTCGTCTCTTTTATCTCTATCCCCATCTCTGTTGACGTATAATGCAAGGCAAAACTGTTTTATACCGTGAGTGTATTTTCCTAAATTCACTTTTGCCTGCCACCTTTTGAGCTAGTCTTCGATATGCTGAAGGTGTTCTTGTAGTTGGTAGTAAGGTAGCTTGAATTGGATTCGAGTTATAGTACCCAATTGCGGTATCGTCCGCTTAGGTGAGGATGATGGTATTGGGGTGTGTAGGTAGGTCAGCAGGATAGATGGTATAAAGGATGAGACGAAGAAAGCTCCCTCGGTAGATGTCTCTGTTTGATTTCCGAGAACTCATGGCCTCAACGCACTCTGAATATACGATCTGTTAGATACGATTTCAGGGTAGGAAGTGCTTGAGTTTATAAAGCATGCCCAGATGCCCAACCTTATCAAAAACCTCCACTACAGCAAGGAATGCATCCACGGCATACGTTTTGTTTTCAAGAGCAGAACCTTGTTCGTGCTATAAAGTTGATAGAGGACGAAATCATAAGAGAGAATGAATTTTTTGCTGAGTGTCTAAGTTATTAATCGCCTTAAAAGGAGTCGTCGAGAATTTTGGATACGGCAGGAAGAAAGCTCATGGGTCTGCAGGAGGATATGTAGTTGGGAGGCTAGTGACCTTTAGGAATGAGAATAATGATGGAATATTTTCAAAAGAGAGAATATGGGTAGTTCGTTGAATGACATTATATACTGTGATTAGGAAAACTATTGTCTTGAAAAAATAACACACCTTGAGAGTTTTGCAAATGTCCTTGTAGTCCTAGTACTCACGATGCACTTCTCATCGTTTTTTAACTTTATTCTATCTTTATGTGGAAATGAGATGACTTTCCGTTAAGTTTAAATCTTCCCCGAAGCCCCTTTAGTTGTCAGCGGTGAACGGTGAAGGATGGTTGCAGACATACGTTTGGTGTGAAAGACTGGTTCTGCTCTTTTATTGCCGGAACAGCAGAGGTGAAAGGGGGCGCAAATAATAAATACAGGCCTGTGTATATTTTTAATCTGCCAACGGCAAAAGAGCGTGTTATAATATATCGTCGCCCCTTCGCGTGCCACTATGTAAATCCGTCCGCCTCAAATGTAGGTACGTTCATAACTGGGTGAAGTTGCCCATCTTTCTGCTGAGCGGGGCGGGGTGTGCCGTTCACACAATTTTCATGCAAATATACGAGGCGGCGAGAGCTGAAAAACATTTCAACTTAGTTTTATATTATTTTTCCGTTGACGCGGGACACAGGGTCAATTCAGATGAATTTAACGTGGAAACAATTTTGGAGCAGGCACGACTAAGTAACGCTTATGCCTGCCGCATTTGGCAGACATTCTCAGGTAGACTGGAGAATTGTACGGAAATGGTGCTTGAACACAATATCCAGTTTATGTCATCACTTGGGGCGATGCGTATCGGACGTTTGTGGATGGACTGGGAGTTCAGCTTGGAAGACACTGCTGTACTTTCCCAATCGATTCAAAGTAACTTCATGTTTTGTATCACTATTCCGTCCAGTCAGATATGTTTTCTCAGATGAATTGTTCGAAATGTCCTCATGCGACAGTTATCCATTGTTGCGGGATTTCTTTATTTGCCAATTTCGAAACTGGGTTGATTTAGTTTATAGCCGTACGACAATCTTTATTTGGCTGTTTTTTAAGTTTTGTTCTAGTGGAGCGAATCGAGGGCAAAAGATGCATTTTCTAACCAGAAAATCGTTATCTTTTAACCAAATTGGATAATGACGGAATATAAGTCCAAAGACAATGCCCATGACTATTAAATGGCGTCTTGTAATGTTAAAAAAGTCGGAAGTTAAACGTAATCGGATTGACCGTAAACAACCATAGCCAGTGGGTAAAAAGGCGAATATATGACACCTCGTTGACGGGCTGGCCCGGCAATCACTTCGACATCGACGTCAGACGACCGGTGGAATGAAATAAATATTATTGAAAATAAACATGTTCATAATCCGATTGTACCGTTTGAAATCGCTTCCAAATAAATGAAGTATGGTTTTTATTCAACGAAATACGCTCACTCACCCGAATTATTCGCCGTACTCATCTTCTATTTATTAGATTATCCGGAAAATAATGCAGGTTTATGGTTATAGAAACAATCAAATGATTTTTAAAAAATTGTATTAATTAAAATACTCTTCATCACTCTCGATGCATCTAATTTAATGGCAACTGCTCTATATCCTGTAAATAGAATTTTAAATTTTTCTTTGTTTTTACATAACGAGAAAATACAATTTGTAAGAAAAACGAAATCGAAGAGAAATCAGATGAAGAAGTTATTCAATTACAGCAATTTTACGAAGGTTCGCAACAACAGAGGACATATAAACCCTCAGTGACGATGTTTTTGAAAAAAAAAAAAAATCCCATTTGTATGTATGTTGATTTGGAATGCAGGGCCGGAGAACTTCATATTTGAACCCGGGATCTTCAACTTACAGTGATGAGTAACCCCCAAACAGTTGTCGCTACTGACGCCCCTCTGAATATTTATTAATAAAAAATTCTCTAAACGTTTTTTCTAGCGACCTTGGAAAATACATTTTTTATATTACAATTAATTAGGGTTTTTAATTGAGATAAAAAAGTCAATGGCACGAGCGCGATTCGAACCCACGATCTTCGGCCAGATACGCCACTGTTCTACCACTTAACCTATCGTGACTTCCATCTACTCGGACTTCAACTTTTCCACCTCAACCACACCTTTTGAATTTTCTCTCCTTTTGGCCATTTTTCAGATAAAAAAGTTCAAGAAGAAGAAAAATGTTTATATCAACAACTAATTAATTGTTCAAGCGGACCTCACGGGGGCGTTGGCAGGGCGACAGCATGTAAGCGTTGAGGAGGTAATGATCATGCTACAGACCTTCGAATGCGTGGGTGAACGCTAGGTGCGGATAGTGAATCGGCGGTGCTCTAAGATCGTGGGTGCTTTGCACAGTTGTGCGTATGGCCGGCATGGTACCTCTGGGGAAGCGAAGGATCGGCCACCTAGGCTTGTCCTATGGCGTCCCTCGAATGGGCATGACAGGTGTAGGTTAAGCACGATATGGGACCTTATGACCGTACCCGGAAGTTTTTTTCGCTAGGGAAGCCTCTACAATCAGAGAGATTGATTTCGCCTTCTCTATCTAGGAAGTATACGGGCTAGCGGGCCGATGTATTTCGACTCGCTAGCCCTTTGCATGCGACGTTAACCATTCGGACGAGGTAGGAGCGAGGTGGTAACAGCCCTTAGGGGTGCGAATCCTCTACTTCAACGCTCAGGCGGAGATGCGTCAGCTCTCATTTTGAGAATCGGGATGTCTGGTAGAGGCTCTATACAACCTAGGTACGGATGTTAAAGATCCTCTTGTCATCCTGTGGTGGCTGGTGGAAGGATGGATACCAGGGATGGAGGAGTTCCCTCCTGAGCACTGCAGCTGTACAGCTTATTGTAATATACCCTGGCTCCATTTTTGAGGGAGGGCTCACAACACAAAATGAACTTGAGCCCCCGTTGTACCAGTGTTCTTCCATCGAAGAAACTCATTTTTGAAAGGGGTTGGGACCAGGTTCAGGGTCGCTGAGATCCGGTCCCGCCCCTTCCATTGATGAGTGCAGTGTCAATTTCTCTTAACTGAGGCCACCGGTCCCCTCAGGCGTCAGAAAAATTCCTGAGGCGACGGTGGGGCTCGAACCCACGACTGCGGGTTCGACTACTAGCGGAGAGTCTGACGCCTTAACCACTCGGCTACCTCGGCCCCCTGTCATCATGTGATTATGAGACCGGGAACGAATGTTCAAGCGGACCACGAAATTAGATAAATTAATACATTTTTTTATGTTGTACCGTTGGTCGATTTGCGAATTAAGGATTTTGTAATAGTTCAGAAACAGTTGTATGGGATTTTCTTCGGCCATAGCTGCCAGAACATCATCATCTCGAGAAGAAATCCTTTCTCGACCTTCTTTGTCTTCAAGGTTAAAGAACTCCCTGTCAAACTTTTTATAACCATCTTTGCACCTTGGTCCACTCAAACTGCCATCGCCTCAGATATTAATATTTGTAGGCATTTGGGCATCGTTCCGACCGAGTTTAGCTATGGACTGAATTCTCAAGTAAGGAAAAGATAATGAGTTAATCAAATATTTTACAACAAAATAATCTATCAAAAGTAAACAGTTTATTATATAGTATTATATAGTAATTTAAAGAAAACATGATAGATAACTTGCATTATTTTCTAGGCAAGTTGCGGTTGCGATATCAAGGATCTGTTTTTTTCATATAGCAACTACATGTGCAAAAAGTGAAATTTAGTTAAGTAGATCAAATTCAATCACTAACTTGCACACACTTAATACCGGTTAAAAAGGCCCAAATAAAACAGGTCGTGCTGTTTCGATCGTTGGGGCGTCTTTATATCGTTAATAACTTTTTATCTTCGGACCGCCTAGCTTTGTAAACCGAGGATCCCATTTAGCTAATGCGATCCGGCGGACGTCGTCTGCCCCGAACCCCTGAAAAATTATTTATACGATGAAGGGCACACAACCCCCCGGGTTTGAGGTAACATTTAGTTTCACTTTGAGGGTATCTTGTGCGCACATCACTTACGGGTTTCACCTCGTAACGTTTGAGCCAAGGTCTCAACGCGCCAAACTAACACAATTTCAAGTTTGAACTAGACGTAATTAAGTAATGAAATATCTTTAGAATATTAACATTTTACAACGGGCCGAAAAATTAATTTTGAAAAAAGTTCTTTTCCTTGCCGTTTTTTAACAACTCGACCTCTTTTTCATCGAAAGTTGAGATTAGTGTTTCCTTATGTAAATTCCTACAGGCATTTTTATTGATAACTTGTTTATTAACATTATGAAGAACTAAGGTCTAAGAGTGGATTGGAAATAAGACACAATTTTCTTTCTTGTATTTAATGTATAATTAAAGCTAATTAAATAAGCCTTTGTTTATCTGATATATTCAAAACTTTGACAAATCAAAATAATAAAATTATATGTTTATTTCAACGATTTTAATTGCTATTGAAAATTTTATTTTAACTTACGGCCGATTTAGTTGATGGTATTTTCATTTCATTCTAATTTTGCCTTACCTGTCTTTATCCAACTTGATCCTGAATGTTTCAATTCATTCTTCTATCCCGATGTCTTACAAGATTTGTATGTTAATTTTGTCTGTCCCTGGTGGTGAAACGTTTTGGAACCTATAGACACGACTGGATCCACTGTAATTTTACTGTTATCATGACGTCGTTATCCTTTCTTCCCATAATGACTTTGTACTGTTTTTTTGCCAACTTCCGAGCATAACTGTCTGTGCCTATCTAAAATATCCTTGGGCATGGTCAGGAAACATGTTGGCACACCATGTGGCCACACCGGGCGTCTCTGTTAAAATCGGTTAAGATCGTCCCTAAACATTTATATTTTTTTAAATAAATCGAACGTAGATACCTTTTCAAAAAACTTTATTTCTAATATAAAAAAATTTCCCGAAGAAGAATCAAATTGCGTTTTATTTAAATTAAAATTAAATATTACACAAACCGAAACTCATTTCATAATTTCAATCTTGTTCAAACAAAAATAGTTATTTTGGGAGTCTGTCGATTATGTTAGGAGGAGAATTAATACCACAAAGCTAAATAATCAAAAATAAATAAATAAAAGTTCAATTTTCTTTATATAATCCTCAAATTTCGTGGTCCGCTTGAACAATTAATACATTAGTTTTTAGTTGAGAGGGGAAAAAAATAATGGCACGAGCGGGATTCGAACCCAAGATCTTCGGCTTCGTCTTTCTTTATATAGCCTATTTCTGTGAGTTCCCATTTAGACATTTTTTTATGAATCTACGAGGTCATTAGTTTATTCTTATTTTTTATTCATTTAGAAATTTACTTAACCCGGCACAATTCCAAGCTTTACAAAATTTATGCCAGATGTTCAGAAGTCTAGCCAATCGCTCTATGAAAAGAAGACATCCTCAAACCATAGATTGTTCAACATTCCCCTTTGATATTTTGTCTTTCATCTTTTTGCATCATTTTCGTATAAAACGATTACAATTTTTTTCCATTTAATTTTAAAGCGGCAAAGAAAATTGATCATCGCCAGCTATCAATTCTTTTTCCTGAATTTCTCGCGTTATCAGCCTTATACTTATTTTATGTTTTTTCCAGACCATTGAATAATGTTAATAACCGAATTTGTTTTATTTATCCTATTGTTAACCTCAAGGCAAGTTCAATTGTAGAAAGATTACATGTAAAAATAAAATAGGATAAAATAACAAACGCATTTAAAAAAACATAATAGTTTGGTTACTTCTGTACACCTGAGTAATCGATATTTTTCGGGTAATTGAGGAAACCCCCCCACACTCGGGATGTCGTATTTCTACTCTTAACTATTACCTCGTAAATCTTGGATACAATGTCGGTTGTTAGTTGTGGTCAGATTTAAGTGTAAAATGAAGAATAAATAAGCTGGGCTGCCTTATCATCCTTGGGAGTATTTTTTACAACCCGTAGTAATTTTTACATTGTAATTCATCTTAGTCTAGTTAAGGAAGTTGGTTGTTTTAATAATGATTCATAATTAAAAGAGCCTGTTGATTAGACCGCAGAGTAATTGGAGAACCGATGCGTTCCGGAGAAAAGGTATCTGACCATCCAAACAAAGGCAGCCCTCACTCCTGCCGACTCATCTTTGTAGCCCGACATTTTATCCACTCTTCATCATTTGTCGATTCGGCCCTAAAATAAATAAATCCGGCTATACATTCCATCGGGGAATTTTGACCAGAAATAAAACGTGTCGCAGTTTAGCGGGAGAGAACGTGAAATAATAAAATCTATTTGTTCCTCCGTTTGGATATGTTAGTCACGTTGTACGTTTAAAGGTTTTGATAACAGCCGTTAGCACGTTCCTCCTCTTCGACGGTATAATGTCTCACTTAGAGTCACGCAAATGACTAGAAACCGAACCGCTTCGACCTTATTCCAACCGTTTGCCTAGCATGTCACTCGTTGAGAAACCTCTCGCCCCACCACGTTCGTAGATCCTCAGCCAGTTTGCCACTGCAAGATCAATAACTATATTAGCATAGGAATATAAAGCTTAAGTAAGCAGTCAGATCGAAACTATTCCGCCGTTTACGACCCGAAGGAGGAAAAATCCGTTAAGAAGAGTTCTGAGGCCAAGCAATTTGTCAGCGTTTTACACATATTTCAGTACATCTCTAAATCTACTTATAAATAATTCAAATCTAAAGAAAAAATCTAGACAGTAAGAAAATATAATTATTTCATTTTTCAACATTGCATATTTAAAGTGCATAAATAAACGAATTAAAAAATAAAATTTCATTTGTCATGGCTTTTAAGAGAACGGCCGATTTATTCAATTCGGTATCAAGACGTTAGGTGGTTCCGTTAGGCCTCCTCTTTTATTCATACGTGTTTAGCTGATCGTCCTGCATGTATAAAAAGTAAGTCATAAAATCTCCTGAAGATAATTCACTTGAATCTCGTTGAAGGATCTCTAGAATAAACGAAAATTTAAAATATTGTTCGATAGTTACATACATCCTGGTTTGCCGAAAAACACGGATTTTGGTTAATTAACTAGCCCTTCGGCATAAAGACGTCTTCAATGGTTTGGTCTACCACTTCAGCTACCGTGACTTGAATCGCCCATGCCACAAACTTTGCCTTTCGTCAGATGCTTGATTGGTTTGTACGATTTTGTCAATTGCTGCTGTTTTTCTGTATATGTCAAATTGTGGTTTTTCGTTTGATTTTGTAATTGTCAAATCTATAAAATCTATATTATTGTATTAATTTCTGCTGGGAAGTCATGCTTTTGTGTACTGAGTTCAGATCTGTCAGTAATTTGTTTATGTAGGTGTACTTTTAATATTATTTACATGTCATGTTCAGTAATTAAAGTTTCCGGTGAAAACAGTTATATCTGAAGCACGTCAACGATTACGAAAAACAACATTAATTAAAATATGTTATTTTATTTAAATGTAAGCGATCAAGAATTTATAGTAAAAACCTGCGCAATCGAAGCTGGTAAATACTTTAACGCAAAACTAGACCTAGAAACGTCTATTAAACCATTTTCATTTGAAATACTTTAAGAAGATTGATACTGACAATGGGACGAGTAGTGTGAATAGTTGGCCGCTTTCCTCAGTTTTGTATTCCACGAGGGAAACCTTCGGAGAAAGGGATACCTCTCAACTCTCTTCGAGGATGCGGCCGTAATGGAAGCGAAATCTACCTCTGAATACAAACAACAGTCACATCTATCTCGTTAAATCAGGCGAACAGAAAACATGGGGGCGTTAGTCCGCCTCTCTGGATCTTTCCCGGTCTCTGGGAGAAATTTTCTGTGAGAATTACCACTTGCGCTTTTACAGAGTCGGTCAAATCAGAGAGCTTTCATCCTTCATCGCAATTACATTTAAGGAGAATCGAGTTAAACGATCGAATGTATTCGGATTTAAATATCTTTGATTTAAGGCTGTTATATTCAACGATGTTGGATTGTGGGTTGTACAGTCATACACAAAACAAGCGTAGTGCTCACTTCTTTTATTTGCCAACGTTTCGAATGGTTTTCATTCTTTTTCAAGGCAACGCTGGAATAAAGGTAGAGCCGGGTTTGTCCACTTTTTTCTGGTGTTAGCACAAAAAGCCGTAAATTCCTTTTTTTCTTCCTTTTTCTCATACCGGTACTACTCTGTGTCAAAGGATTCAATTTACCCGATTGAGTTGGCAACCTTTAAAAAAATGTTAACACCAGAAAAAAGTGGACAAACCCGGCTCTACCTTTATTCCAGCGTTGCCTTGAAAAATAATGAAAACCATTCGAAACGTGGCAAATTAGAGAATTGAACACTAAGCTTGTTTTCTGTACGACTTCACAACCCACAACCGAACATTGTATTTGGATTTGATTAAAAATTTAGCAAATTAATTATTTCCTTAATAACATTACTCATTGGCAAGTTATACATAATCGAAACTAGTGAGACATAATTATAGTTGAAATTCACATAAATTGAGTAGTATAAAATTTAAAAAAGTGATTAAAACGACCGAACGCGTAAGCGATGTACAATCCTGGTACAATTGGTAAAAGGTCTCGTCCTTTCCATAAAAGCACTTTTCAGCATTCATTGTCAGATCAATCACAATTTGAAACGCCATATGTTTAAAAAATACATTTAAAATAAATAACGCCAGACCTGTCCGGCTTTTAACCTTGCCAGATAATAATTTACACCTTTTTGATGCGTCTATTTTTTCAATCCCACGCTGAATGATGGCTGATGCTTTTGTCACGACACGGGGGGGGACTCCTCTCAGGATTTTTCCATTAGCCCATTCTCCCTTTGTCGACTTTAACAAAAATTACATCATGGGGAGTTAATGTTTTCCCACGGGAGTTCACAAGGCAAAAGCCGACACCCTTTTGTTTTATTCCGTTTATCTTTAAAACGGGCATAAATGACCGTAAACGTTTTAGCTAAAAACAATTCACCAGCGCTATCTGCTTTCCGGTAAAAATAAGGAAAAGGTTTCCTTTCCTACACTATTTACGTTCCCACTTGTGTTTTCCTCTTCTTTGTTAGTCAGTTTAAAAGAAGCCGTTTTCGCTAAAATTCAGTAAAATCCGATGAGATCTGAGATCAGCCCCGCTCTCGAGAGAACACCCATTAAATCTAGGAAAAAATAATACAAAAGGCGTACACAAAAAATCTTCTCAGACACACACTTATCATTTTTCGAGCGTAAAGTTGTATTGCTGCTGGCTAAATATAAGAAACTACTTATTGATAACTGTGATAAATTTGATTTCGTTATTGTTCCCCAAGTCGTGCTTTCCGAGTGATGACTCGGTAAACACGTTTTAGATTCTGTTGATTGCACAGGTCCCAGTATAAACTTAAAGATTGCGCGCTTCAGCGGTTACAAATTTAAACAGGAATTAACACCTTCTACAAAGAATGAGCTGTACCCAGAATCGGGCATCGCCAGATTCTACAAAAATCGTACTTCAAATAACCTAACATTCAAATAAAACTGGCAAGAAAAATCACACTCACGTGCATATATTAAAACTACAAGGAAAATATATCCTCTGATCTCGATATAAAAAGACAATATGCTACGGTATTAATTTGTTCTATACGGCAATTTTGATGTAAGCAACACTCGAATAAACCGAATGTACGTTTTTGGGATTATTAAGAAAAGAGAGAGAGTGAGAGAGAGAGGGAGAGAAAATACTTTAATTTGTGACGAGGGTGGACCTAGGAAAGACGGCAAAAACGTGGAAGAAGTTAAAGGTCATTGGGAAAAGAGATTGAATAAAAGATTTGAAATGAAGTAGGAAGAATATGTCGTGAGATTTACGAATGATTCTGGATTGGTAAAGAAGGATGGCAGAAAGCCAGGATAGGTATGAATACAGGTGTGAGACTCTGGACATTACGGAGGGTGCCAAAAATAAATCTGACACAACAATTGTTTCTTTTCTGACTTGTTTTGAACTTCTTTTTCCAAAAGTATACACAAGTGGCACTGCTGTGGTTGAACAGGTAAAGAGGAGGAAGGAGACAAAACTTGGAAGAAGCCAGGACCGGCAGAATTGAACAAGAGATGGAATAAAGCATTGGAAAATGTGTTTACAGGAATGTGTACGGTCGAAAGTAGGTTTTAACGTTGGAACTGAAGGAAATGGGCCGGGGGTTTGTGTAGATCACCGGTTCCACATCCATGGCTTTATATTTCTAGGGATTGAATTCTAGTCAATTAATTAAGGTTTTGGTTGAGATAAAAAGTCAGTGTCACAAGCGTGATTCGAACCCGCTTATCTGCCACTTGAGTTATAGTGACCCGATTCACTCTGACAACAACTTCCATCTCAACCCCACCGTTTGAATTTACCCTTTTGCCATTTTTCCAATGTCATGTAGTCTACTTGATTCTCGGCGACAAATAAAATCGCCACGGAGAGCTTGATGAAGTAGACTTCATTTTGCTTATTACATTTTATTAGGTTTCGTGGTTAGGATAGTTCACGTGGTAGAGAAGCGGCGTATCTATCCGAAGATCGTGGGTTCGAATCCCGCTTTGTGCCACAGACTTTTTTATTTCAACTAAAACCTTAATAAATTGAAAGAAATTTATTTGGCCAAGCAGACCATACAACCTAACAAAATTTAATTGTAGGCTGTTTTTGCAAAGCTGACTACCAAATGTAGGTCGGTCGTATATTCTTATTCGGAAAGCGTCTGTATTAAAGTGGTAATCACAATGCAGAATTGAGTAGCGGAGATCATTCATCTAAATATTGAGAATGTTAAAGGAAATGTTATAGCCTTAAGGAACACCTGAAGTTGACGGAATGAAGGTGAATCGGTGGCCATTAGGAGTAGTAACTGCTTAAAGCGACAGGTATGGAAAGATAGGAAAAATCGTATGTTACTGATGGAAAAGAAAAAATATTCAACTTTGAATCAAGTTAACAGAAACGACATTTCCGAAGTAAAGGAAATGATAAAATTAGCATAAATATATCCAATCCTTGACAAATTTTCATCCTAACCATAACTTAGTTGTGATATTCCATGGAACGCAGGTAACAATTCAGCAGAAACGGCAAAGAACTACCGATCCCTGACACATACAACAATGAAGATTAACAACAAATTGGTTTTTGGTGTTTTCTTTATTTACAATTCCAAGCTCAGAAATTACTATAAAAATAATTAAATTCTGCCAAACTGATGACTGAACGAAACCGGATCATAATCACGATTATTGAGTCGTTGCATTCTTGTTTAGCGTGTTGTGTAGTGCTGAATGTCTATCCACCTAAGAAAAATCATCCGAGTAGTTAGTCTTTTCACAAGTTTCGGCATCATCGCTGAGCTTGGATTCGAAGGTTCGTGTTTTTTTGTAAAAGTCAGACAAGGGTGTGAGGGATTAGGATTAGGGGGGATGATTGGTCTTGGAGAGTATGTTGTGGTCAATTACTTCTTTTCGTTTTACCGGTCTGTTTTTATCCAGTGCTGTTTAAGGTGTAAGGCGTTTTGTGTTATAAAAACGCACGTAAACACATGTTTTCTTTTAATTACACTAATTATGACTGAAATACTAAATAGAGACGAATAATTTTTTAGTCAAACTGTACTCAACATGAGCCAAATGACTCTCTATGTATTAAAATAAATAAGTTTGATTTTTTTATTGTCTGCATATACGCTTCGATTTATGGCTAGATTATTAGTCCAAAATGGAGATATTAAAATAAAAATATCAATCCTATTATAAACTATAGTTGATTATTTTACAGTCAAGAAAATAAAGCTGATAGACAGGGTAGCCCCAATCGATCTTAAAGGAAATTGAACGCTGAGTAAAAAAGGTATGACCCTGTGTCTGCAAACCTTTCAGTTCCAAGCAGCAGGCAAAAACCACGTCAAAAATTTAAAACTTGAACTGTTCAGTGTTGGACAAAAATTAGTCATGTCTAATGATTAATGACTGATCACTCAGAACGTTAGTCATGATTGGTAGTAAGTGACTAATTTAGTCATTAGTCACGATATGTGATTGATGATTAAATTAGTCATGACTAGTAATTAAATATGAGGTATGACTAATTTAGTCATAATATAGTTAGTCATGACTAAATTTCGATAAATCATATTCCAATGGGTGCACGAAAGATGAAAAATACACAATTTCATCACTTTTAAAAAATTCTAACAAATTTATTTCATGAAAACGAAAAAATTTCAACACCTTATTTAACAAAAATATATCTTCCAATTATAAGTAAAACTCGTTATGAAAAGCCAAAAAAATAATAATAAAATAAAATAAATAATCTTAAAACAAACTACGCTTTGAAAAGTCTTAATCTGCTTACATAATCGATTAATGAAAATAAATTTCTTTGAATTAAAATTTATTCTACTCGAATGGTGAGATTTCTACATTATTTGTAAAATACACTATCTTTGGGTCTTGATTGGTCTTGACATTTTTGAAGGTTGGCCTTAAGCACAACTCTCACCCAAAATTTTTATCCTGGGTCTATTGGATTTTGGTAAGTGGTCATTGTAGCCAGAGTTGGGCAAAATCTAACTAATTCAATCATGATTAAGATTTTTGATTGAAGTTTAATCATGACTGAATTAGTCATGAGTAAATTAATCATTGTATGATTTAGTCATACCTCGTGATTGAATTTATCATGACTAACTCATATAATGCTTCATTTAATCATGACTAATTCATTCATGATTAAACTTCAATCAAAATTCTTAACCATGATTGAATTAGTTAGATTTTGTCCAACTCTGGAACTGTTTTCTGATGGGCACCTCTTACTGAATTCAATAATGAACAAAAAAACAAAAAATTTGAACGGCTAACCGAAGTTGTGAAGTTTCGATAAAAATGCTAGAAATGGCGAATTTTGTGTATCCCTTCACCTCCTAATTTCCAAAAATCGCGAAAAATGAAATTTTCGGTTGATCAGGCTGGTTGTAATCTCATTGGTTTTGAGCTATTTTACGGTTAGGCGAACGGTTTAAAAACGATGTTAAGAATAAGGCCAAAAAACGTGGTTTTTCATGCCTGAAGACTTCATAGGACTTTTTTACACAGCATTCAATTTCCTATAAAATCTGAAAGAGGGGCTGAATCTATATGAGCCACCGTATACCATAAGATATGGAACTCCCTTGTTTTATTTTTAATTTAAACTTATCTAAATTAATAGTGTGAATACTACTAGTGTGAAATACTAGCAGTATGACTAATAAAAAAGTAAAACGTTTATGGGCCGCCAAACATCTCACACCATCGCCGACCCCCTGTTTGTTTTTATCTCTCTTTCTGGCTTTTCACTTGTATTTTTCAGCCTGCAGCCGTTTGAGCGTGCTCTATCTATTACTGATTCTCAGATTTTGTATGAAAAACTATGTTCATAACGTAAAATTCTAGCCTCTTGGTATACTTCAGGTTGTTAATTATATAATAAACATACAAACATATATATATATATCATTATAATTGATAATTAAACAGTGATAATCCCTCATCCAATTAAACCTAAAAGAATTTCTGGCTTCGAACAACTTGTAGGTTTCTTCCGCTTGGAATGGGTTTTGAATTCTTTTGCATAAACTTTAACTTAATATAAATCAGTAACATTCATTCATGAGGCTTTTGAGCTGAAGAGTACACTTGGTGACGTATCAAAACGTGTATATCAAATAAAACAGCTAGAGTAATTTCAAATAAATAAAATAAAAATATCCCCTACCATATATGTTTTTAAATTTAACATAAATTTTAAAGTAGTGAATTTAAAAGTAAATAATTCACTTACAGTTTAAATCGGGTCGTAAAGAAGTGTTGAATTCAATAATTATTATATATTTGTGGATTATACACGGCAGAGAATAGGCTAAACCCGCATGACGTCTGTGTCGTGCCGAACTGTTGGCCCGTTATATTTATTTTTAAATTAAGTATTTTATGTCCACATTTACTTACTAGTAGTACATTTTACAAATGTGATCACGAAGTTAAGAATTTTAAACATGGTTCAACAACAGTTTTCAATGTATTTATATTATTTTTTAAAAATTCATTATTCAATTATGGGACCTTTAATTCGTCGTTCGAAATTCGTAAAGGCCACCATACCAAGGCCCTTCCACTGGTCACAACAAGAGGCCGAAGAGACGCACAATCACGTTTTTATTAAATAAAAATTATATAAAAATAAATTTTTTTTAAAGGTGTAACTTATTGTTGTGTAGTGTTGTTCGTATGTTGGCTTTCATGGAAATTTTTTTCGACCTTAAAAGTCGATCGGTGAGGTTGAGATGGAAAGTTAGTGTACGAGCTCAAGTCTTAGAGCAGCGGCATAACTGCAGAAGGTCGTAAGTTCAAATCCCGCTCGCGTCACTGACTTTTTATCTCAATACCTTTCAAAAATATTACTCGATTGATAAATATTTAATAGAAACCCTAACATAACTCATCGAAACGAATTATTAAATACGAATTTGTCGAGAAACGCGTATCGGGACTCAAACAAAAATAAAACTTGTAAAAAACTCTCTATCTCTTTAAATATAACGATGTATGTTTTTTACTTTATTAATAAAATCACAAATTTTCGGATTTTCAAGTCTTTCGATCATCTCGACATCTCGACACATCTGAAGTCAGGAAGGTTTTTTGACTGTGTGTATATATTTTAATTTCTACATATTCTTCTGGGCAGAGTATGGCTTATATTTTTGTAAAACTGAAATTCGTAATTTTGATCATTTCTTAATTGGATTTTTCTTAATTGTAATATAGTTGTTTTAATTTAAGGTAGATGTACATATTAAAATCGTGTGATGCTTGGTCAACTAGTCCTGCTACTTGAGAAGAAATGCTCAGCCCTTTACGAAACCCATGCTGACTCTCAGAGATAATATTGTTTGAATGCAGGTGACGAGTGGGATATATCAGAAAAAAATTTCAAAACTTAACCGACGAAAGTGTATGGTTTTGTGATGTCCATGTAAATGTTTGAGAGGAAAAACTACCCTTCTGGGCCCTATTCTTTAACGACACATTTCAAATTGACTCAAATCCGAGGGATTTCCTGTGTCTTTTGAGGAAATTGTTATTGTTTATCTTTCTTTAGTAGTAACGAGAGAACCGAGAGTTGCCTCTGAATCGGTTCGATACGTAGTTACCCACGGATTTGGAGACCCACCTGTCCAGATACCTGTGTCCTTGGTTAGAGGTCAGGCGTTGCACTGAGGAAAAATATTCTCCCATTTCTCTTTCTCTGTTTCGTTTTTATATGGGGCTTACGACAATAAATATATAAAACCTGATGTTTTTATGTTTAAACGTTTATTTTTCTAACCACTCTCTAGTGTTAATTACTTATTATTAGGTTGATTAGAGTGTAAAAAGTTTTTCAACATTCTGTTTTTCATTTTATGCATTCACTCTATAACAATACGTTGAAGGTGGTAACTTTTAAATATTTATAAGTAAGTAAAGTGTAAATTATGTTTATGCTGATTGCTTTGAATTGTCGAACCCAGTCAATACAAATCGGTAAAAGTACAATATTTTTCTAACTAAAAACTTTACAAACTGAAAAACATCCTCCCTCATACATACTATCTTATACTGACATCTTATCTGATTGATCTGAACAATCTGAACTGAATTATCACGTTATATACGCATTAGAGTGGAGACTCAGGGGAGCACACTTGGCCCGTTTCTATGTTCAATGTACACTGCAGATATTACACATGTTAAAATTTCAACATTCAGCGATCCTTACACGTAATTCGGACCCCACATTCAACATAAACACAACACCTGAATGAATTTGCAGTTTGGTTCACAAAGTGGAAAAATAAGATAAACCCAACGAAAGGCGAACATATGAATTTTACCTTACGTGAAAATATCTCTCGTACAATGAGTATACATAGAATCCTATTGCCTACCATTGGTATTGGATATTTTCTCGTACTTGGACGTGGACAAACGACTGACTTGGAATCTCCAAGACAAAAGCCAGCAAACAAACCGATATTGAAAATTATCAAAAAAGACTACTTGACTCATGATCAAAATTAGACCAGGGAAACAAACTTTTAATTTACAAGAAAATTATTAGACCTCACTTGGCGTACGGCTGTGAAGTGTGGGGCTAAACTAAGAATTCCAATTCCCAATATCTCCAATCAATCCAATGTAAAATTCTCCCTCAAATAATAAATGATTTTTACATTTCAAACTACACTATTCATAACTGTACATCCGTTTTGAACATGAATTAATCAAAACCCACTATAAAAAAATTCACCATCACTGAACACACAGAATAATCTAATCGTACGACATTTATCACTTTCAATCCTTCCCGAATGTCCTCCATGAAGATTGAAGCGAAAGTGGCCTCGCGGCCGTCTCATTGAGTGCGGATTGAAAAGATTTCAGTGTGAAGGAGTGTATGTATACTGGGCAACTTCTCGTACAAAAGCCCTCAGATAACAAATTCAACTTATATCAACATACTTAATGGAAAATTTGTAGTTGTAAGCGTCAAATAAATGTAATAAAAATAGTTAAATACTAATAAACCTCATACGCTCAGATTAAAATATAAAAATTAATGTGTGGTGGTTAGTGACCGTTAATCGACAATTAGTTAAAAATCGTGAGATGCGGTCTGTTGTGATGAAGGTTTCATAAAAACATTTTTGTTATCGTGCCGACGTTTCGGTCTTTATTGAAATCATCTTCAAGGCCTGGGATTTACATTGTTTGTAAATTCCAGGCCCTGAAGATGATCTTAATAAAGATAGAAACGTCGGCACCATAAAGAAAATGTTTTTATTGAAACCTTCATCTCACCATACCGCATCTCACGATTTTTAAATAATAAAAATTAATTATGAAATTGATCATAAAATCTTTCAATGGTTGGTCATTTCCCGTTTGTCTCGTCTGCCTGGTCTTCCTAGTGTCGATTTAGGCGTTTTACTGTCATGAGTTTACACCAGGCTGGGCGAGTACCGTAAACCTAGTCGTGATTAAACTGAGAGACGGGGAACGATTTGTACGGAGGTTGCCGATGCAGTTTTACAGGCTCTACAGGTAGATTGATGCAGTTAGCAAGTTGACTGTCCCACGCGGAGTGATGTAGAGTCTGGCACCCGATGAGGAATTGCCCACCTCGATGAGAAGGACCCCTCGCCCGAAGTTAAATTGGTAATATTCCCAGGCCGAGGTGCAACCAACTTTGTTTCTTAATTGTCGTGAAGTCTTAGAGGGCATAAATTGAGCCGGCCGGGCGCCTCACCCTTCCTCCAGGGACGAGATTTATGCTCGGGCAGAATTAACTGTAGCAATCTAGTTAGAGTGGGTGAGAGGGTGAGAAAGAGCTTCATGTGTTAATAGGTTGAGCCAGTTTTTACAGCTTTTACCGCTTTTCCCTCAAATGTTTATTCTCACGCAAGGGGTGGCCATTGTCTCCGTTCATGACAAGCGGCCTCTTTTGTTCTCCGCCCTGGCCAGAAAATTGTCGACTTTATTTTTCATTTCGTTTCTGCGCCCTGGCTAAACCCGCCTTTTGTCTTCTAAGCGCGCGCTTTCCTCAGGATTTCCACATAAAGCCGGACCCCGCTGGCCCGCAAAAATTACATCATAGGTAGCCAACATTTCTCAAATGCAGCTTCACTTTTAGCAAACTTTATGGTAAATACGCAAAGGTAATAAAAATATTAGGTCTACTTCCAGCAGTTTGTTAAGAAGTTTCAAAGAAATTAATTTCTATAAATAGAACAAAATTAATTATTTAAGTTTAAAATAGTTTAACGAATCTGCACGCATGTACTGAACAATGGTAACAAAAACGGTGATTCATTGAACAACCCAAAGTTCCAAAGCATAACGTCCCATCTCTCCACCTACAATTTATTATAACCACACCCCCTTCCCTTCGAAAAGGTCAACCCCTTTCTAAGGCTGGTGACACAATCTAGGCAAACGACTCAACTGGGATCACCATACACAACTCAAAATGGTAGAGCTGAACCGACGATACCGATGACATAAACGACTAGACGGAAGATCTAAACTGCCCCTTGGCAACAAAATATACTGAAATACTGAAAACAATATAGACATACGGCATAGAACTATCCGGTTCCAATCTCGGAAGAATCCAGACCTCACGTCACATATCTTCAGATCCAATGTCAACGCTCCGTTTTGTGTTCTAACCTTACCTAAATATTCCCTTTTTAAATTAAATTGTAAAATATAGCAACAAAAATTTTACTCTATACTTCAATGCTCCTACTTAGGGCTATTTTCCTTCCAATCTCTTACCAGCAATCCTCCTCGAAGTCTAAAGAGAGTATGAGTGATTAAATGATAATTTATAATTTAAGAGTGCTATCATCGGATAATTTCTCCACTTCATGTCTTTTCGATTTTGTTTTTCTTCGAATTCTCTCATTATGTAGTATCCAATATATAAGCGCAGATTATTGCTTTATTACCCCCATAATTTTTAAAATTTAAAGCATGAAAGAGAGACCAAGAACTGTCGGACCACTATAAATAAAAGTCAGTAGTGAGTTTAATCAAATATTTATTTATCATTGTTGTCAAACAAATAAAATTGATAGATATTACTTATTATTTTATTATTATCCTATAAATATAGATAAAAAGTAAAAACACCATCCTTTATGCAGATCAAATGACTAACTAGAATAAATCATTTTTAAAGGACAGTAAATATTAAATTTCAATTTTTATGATACAATGATAACCAACTCTCTCTCTCTCTCTCTCTCTCTCTCTCTCTCTCTCTCTCTCTCTCTCTCTCTCTCTCTCTCTCTTTTCTTTACTCTATTATTAGCCTATCAGTACCTCACGGCTTCGTCGTTTGTGTTTAAAATAGCACAGATTTGTCGAAATTTTCCTTCCTTTTTTTATCATTTTTCAAAGCCGAAAATGTGGGATCGAATCCAGTCCGCTCCATTGACTTTTTTATCTCAACTAAAAACCTTAATTAATTGATTATTTGATTGTTGAATTTATTATTTGGACATTGCTTTAAAACAAAAGCACACAATTTAAGCAAAGCTATTCATAATGTAATTGACATTTTAATTAACTTAATTTATTGTTTAAAAAAATTATTTGGTACATTTTTTACAGAAATATTAACTTTGTAAAATAGTATTTCGTTGAGCTTGATAAATTTTTATGGTACAACTATGATCAATTCTATAACTTTTTTTTAAATCTCTATGGTGAATTTTTCGTTGAATATTGTTCATTAGAGCGGTATTGTTAATTTATTAATAAAATAATTCCATAGTATCATGGATACTAGGAAACGGTGTTTGTGGTCCCTAGGCACTGTAGCTTTCTGCCGTATTATACCTTCCTAATTCCCTAGTTCACTGCAATCGGCTCAATCCTATTTCTCAGAAGGTCAATAATTTTCGCTGCTACAACTTCATTCCCTGTGGTTTTGTTGTATCCTAGATTATGTCTCCGTTGAGCCGTTGCTTCGTATTCGAAGAAGATATTGGTCCTCATTGCATAATCTTCAAATTAGGAATCTGCATCGTTGAATGTTATGTAGATGTTTTATCAGATGCCAGTGACCGGTCGCTAGTAATATGTATAACATATGTAAATTGGTTTGCGTATTTCTACGTCTCCAGTAAACTTTAAGTTTTTTTTATAACAATTGGATAAGTTACAATATGATATCAAAAGTTTATTGTTTCTGGGAAAAAACAATTTGATTGTAAACTCCAATCTTGCTATTAAAGAATATAAAATTTTATGATAAAAAATAACTTTACAGTTATGTAATTCTTTCTTGGATGTTTTTCACGGGATGATAACGTCGTACCTCTTTCAGTACCGACAAGCATATTCGTTCTCTGTCAGAATCGTCTAATATCCTTCCAATAAAAATGTATATCCTCCCCCCACTTTCGGGTATATTAGGCAATCGATAAAATTCGAATCGTGAGCACTATAACTTCGACGATTCAAACTTTTCCCACTTTTTCTCCGCAAAAGATTGTTTAACAAAAGAGATCAATTGTGACGTTGATGGGAACGGCGAGGGTAAAATTGACATATGACCATCCCATTTCACCTTTATATCGGATCAAAAGTTTCCTTCGAAACCAAATACAAATAGTAATATCTCACTTACATCATTGTTGCAAAACACAACTTCTACGAACTCATTTGTCGTTTGTTACATAAAATCCCAAGCTGTTTCCTTCCATACTACGAACCATCGATGTTAACCATTTTAAACTTTATGTTTTCATGTATAGAATTTATCTTAATAATAATAATAATAAATAAAATTTATGTAACCTTTCATACATTAATTTGACATGCATATGTAAAATGCAATATTTGTAGCTCCAATTTTGTACAATTTTTTTTCACTCCTAAAACATACATACTTGCAAATGTGCTTTTTTGAAAAACTCCGAGGGTTGATATCGCCTCTGCTCTTGCAAACTCTCCTCTCGTCAAAAAAAACAAAAAAAAAAAACCTTATCTTAGATTGTGTTAAATTTATAATTTACTACTGTCCATATTACATTTTAACAAGTCATCTTGTATCTGTAATTTAAGTTTATTTGTTATTTATAATTTATTAAGTTATTTCTAAGTAATATTTTTTGCAAGAAGATTACCTATTAAGTTTTATTTGTATTTCCTTAATCAGTGTTTTAAATAAATTGAATTATTTTTATATATATTGTTATGCTGTTTTTTAAATATGGGATTATAAAATGTAATGTGAACGTAATCAGTTTTTTATTTAAACGTTTTTTCTTATAAAGTTTATCTTTTAAAATGGTTTTGATCAAAATCCAAAATGTGTGGATTTTCAAAAAAAAAATTATTTTAAAAAAAATTATTTTTTGGCCTCATGAACTAAGCATATCTAGCCAGACTGCTGTACATATTTATTCCGAGGGTTCCCAACACCAGAGGTCATATAAACCCGGTGTTTTTGAAAAAAAGCCTATTTATAAGTATGTCGGGTTCGAATGAAGGGCCGCTGGATTCGAGCCCGGGACCTTTACCTTAATGTGATGAGACGACGGGCTAATGTTGCTCCAGTATGTTAGTAGATGTGTCGGTGTCTCTTCTGGTTCTTTGCAGAATCTGCATATGCCATCTTGGATTATTCCAATTTTCTTTAGATGCCCATTTAATCTACAGTGTCCTATTAGGAATCCTGTTAGGATTCGCAGTCTAATCCTGCCCCCTTTGACACATTCTGTAATTTCTTCCTTTCCCGAAATTGGTTAGAAGATTCTTGGATTGTCTGTGTCCAATAAGCGAATTCGAGAGTTCCCTTCTTTTCTTTTTGTCCTTCTGTCTGAGATATTCATTGATAGTGTGGATTCCTATGCCACAGAAGGGTTCGGGTCCTGAACATAATGATCACCACGTGACAAAATTTTTATAGAAGGTGATCGTAATATAATTTGGTTGAATGTACCACTTGTAATAAAGGTATGTGGTATCCGTTATTCGGAAACTGCCGAATGGGATAATATAAAAAGGAAAAATAATCAGCAGATCCTTGCTGCACAGTGGAAATTATACAATAAAAACGAAATCCGGATTACAAAAAAAAATATTCATTTTAAAACAATAAACCAAACAAAATTCAAATTTTCGAAATAAAATATTTTTAAAAAAAATCTCAATTAAAATTCACAAAAAAAAGAATCAAAATATTTCTTTTGCCAACCTGTAAACGCTATACGATGTAGTTTCTATGATTGCCTTCAAGCTACTACTCGTGGCGACAGCAACGCTAGTTTTTCAAACTATTAGTTTGGCAAATAAACTATTTACGTTTTTATACAATACAAATTAAAATGAAATTTTCTTGACTTAACAAATTAAACAATACAAAATAAGATTTTTATAAATAAATTGAAAATTAAACGACCTTTACTCCTTTGTTAAATATAATACTTTACTTAAAAATTACTATATATAAAAATGACACATTTAACAAATTGTCCTGATTTTCATGACACACTATTACCATTGAAGACCCCGTTTCTTTGTGAGAATCCCCATTATTATTGATGCATCAAATCTATTTTTAATTTTATTTATACTTTGATTATTTTTATACCAGAATCATTTTATAATATTTTTCAAACATCCATTTAATATGAGTATTTAAAACAAATTTAAGAATTTCGATAATCTTCGTGAGAAAGACTAAGTGTTCTATTGCTCCTCTCAAAGTAAATGTGTATGTAAATATTTGTAGTTATTTAAATGTATCATCAAATTACATGCTGTATCAGAAATTACATATTGTAATGAAATATTTAAAATAAAAACCTTCTACAGCTAAATTTACTTTACTTGAGGGCCTAAGCCCATTCAGCCTATCAGCGAGGTCTTAAAGAATTTTATGCTTGGCGCTGATTATCAGCGACCCAATGCCTTCTATTATGACTTGATGATAAATTATCAATTTTTTTGAACAGTAATAAGGGTAACTTTACGCATTACCATCATCGGTAGAAACCGTATCATAAACATACTTAAAACGAACGGGCAATCCAAGCGATCTAAAGTAATTATCTCGCAGATAAAACGAAGATTAAAGGCAAGGATAAGAAAATGATGTCCCTGAAAAGTTCTTCCGTTGTACAAGAACTACTCTCTGCTATGTGATTCGAAACAACGCTTCCAATAAACTTTGTATTTTTTTAAATGTTCTTGAGGGAAGAGACAAATTCCTCCGGTGAAAAGCAATGTGTAACACTTCAAAGAAAGCTTGCGCCGCTTAGAATTCAGACTTTTACAGGATCTACTGGATGTGCAATGAAATAACTGCCGGTTTTAATGGGCCGTAAAGATACGGGAGGGAGCCGGTTAAAAAGGCTCAAGGTTTAATTTTACCAGGAGGGTCCCTTCTTCCATCAGGTAATTCGGGCAATTTTCCACCTTAAGTTTACACTCGGGTAAATCTCAGCATTGATTCCGTGTCTCCATTCCGGAGTTTTTTAATTATATTCCGGGGAGTTGGAAAAGTTTTCCACCCTAATATGCTCACCTTGTTCGAGAGGGGGGCTATCGGTGGATGATCTTAGAAAACGATGTTCTTCTAATTAAATTAAAACAATTCTTTTGTTTTATAGCAAGGAAAACAATTGTACATTTGTTACTTTCGTCCTAATCCGCAGTTAAAGAAATGGTGATCTTAATGTTGTCTTAACATAGTTGATATAACAACTAACTTATTGCATGAATTTGCATAGGAAGAGCAAATGAGCTACGCTCTCACTACATGTTCTGCATTTCTGGTATTGCGTGCCTATTATTTTATATAAATGTATAAAAAAATCAAACAAATAAAGCTAGATTGTGGAAACCTATTAACAAAGACATGATAAAATTTAAGTTCTAATTTTCTTCTTTTGAATATTTGAAAAATGGCAAAAAGGGGAAAAAATTCAAAAGGTGCGGTTGAGATGGGAAGTTGGTGTCCGAGTGGATCGACGTCATGGTAGCTCCAGTGGTATCAAGTATGGTATCAAGCCAAAGGTCGTGGGTTCGAATCCCGCTCGTGACACTGACTTTTTTATATCAACTAAAAACCCGAATTAATTGAAATATGTTAATTGTCAAGCGAATCTCGAAATTAGAGAATTTATGATTAAAATAATACAGAACAAAGGTAGTTTAACAGATGTACATATTAGAAATAATAATTGCTTCCTAAAATACAGGAGCTAAATTTAATTCCCTGACCATTCCTTACGGACAGAATTAAGTTTATGAAAATTGACCACTTAGTCCGTACAAATGCAAAATCAAAGAATGAAAAATTCATCGGATTGGACAGGAAACGACGGAATTATAAAGATTGGGAATCAATATAACGTCATGATAACTTCGATCACCTTGACGGATGTGATGCCGTCGTCTGTATCCTCTCGGGCGTACCTATGATTTTTTGGCGCCTTTCATGAATTTCATGAAATTTTTGGCATTTATTATTTTTGCACGGGTCGTTTACCCACGATGTTTCTCTGTACATGTGTTTTCTGGGGTTGAATGTATACCTCTAAAACGAATACTGGCCTGTATGTATAATAGCTATATTTTCATCTAACGTCTTGGTTGAGATGAATTTTTTAAAATGTTATTTATTTTTTTAATTTAAATATAATACGGTCAATTATTACTACTAAATAAAATTACGCATTAATGTAATAATTACAGATGCACTTACTTCCCTAAGAGTTCCCCCGGGGCCATTTCATAAGCCGCCTAGAATCGAATCTTGGTTACAAGATATTTGTAAATATGACAAAAAGAGGGAAAGTTCAAAAGGGTGTAAGTTGAGGTGGGAAGTTAGTGTCCGAGTAGATCGAAGTTAAAATAGGTCAAGCGGTTAAAGCAGCGCCGGCGTATGGAAACAAAAGTCGTGGGTTCGAATCCCGCCCGTCACACTTGCTTTTCCATCTCAACCAAAACCTTAGATAAAAGGTATAATTAATTGAATTAATAAAGATTACAAAGAAAAATATTATAAAAGAAGGCAAGCGAAGTTTAGTCTCGGTTATTAAGATATTTGTATTGATTTAGAAAGTACATTCTCAAATATAAATGAAATAAATTTAGCATAAAATAGAAAGAAATACGTATCTATTTATAAGACACATTCCCAACATTAACAGTTCAAATTAAAATTGTTTTTATGCAGAACTGCTAGGAATATTTGATAAAAATTTGTAGACCTTATTTCGATTTGTCAAATAAGCATTAAGATATAAAAATCATTTAATCAAAGCATTGAATTAGTGATTGTTTTTATTATTGATATATGATAATATATTAAGCTAACTATTGTAATTTAAAACTACTTAAAAATAGTACTAAATACCGATGAAAAATTTCTTTAACCACCTAAAAAACCTATAAATCATAACAATTAAACGTCCAAATAAATAAAAAGGACAATAAAAAAAGAAAAAAATATTTGAATATATTTTTCTACAATTAATCAACAAAATATGCGATGATTTGTACACTATGTGGTATAGTTAATTTCTACGTTTATAAATTGCTGAGGCTTTTGTAAGGAATCGATGACGAGTAGAGAGGAAGTTATAAATCTGTTTGGTAGAAGTAAGAACAATCTGGCAGGAAGAGAATTTTCGGCACAGGCTGACTTTATGATAGGTGTTCAAATTATCCGAAAACGGTCTAATACACAGGTTCACCTGACCGGTAGACATTTCATTTCCGGCGACAACCTCAACTTAGTCTTAATCAAAACAACTAGCAATCCTCAAAAATGCTACATGAGAAGGAAGAAAACAAAACCTCTTTCTTATGATTTGCGTTTAAAGTATTAGTATTTGTTGAACAGTAACAGGTCATTTCCAATTCGGTAATTTCCGATCATTTTAGTCTGTCGGCCTTTCTTTGTCTTCGGTCGAAGAATAACAGGATTTGACTCTTCCAGATTTGAGTCAGTACCTGAGGATAAAAGACATACTTGGAGTAACACATGTCAGACAGGTAAGCATCAAGGAGCAGTATAAAAAGTTCGAAACAATATTTTCTTATCAAATCATCACCGCTGACATTAAATGTCGACTCTTGTCCTTAATCAGGCTTAACGTTCATACCCATAGGTGAAAATACTTCAGACCCTCGAACATTTAGATTCACGTCGGATCAACTATACTGTGTTGAGCCTGGTCTAGGGTCCAAAATTAGTAAAGGATTTACACCTGCGCAACATGAGTTGTAGGTCTTCCACAACGTGCAAAACCTCAAGATCAAGTTAACTAGCCCTAATGGTTGGTACGAGCGATAATCCTATAGATCGGATGTAACGTTCCTTACATGGAGTTAAATTTCTAACCAAATCCTCAAGAACTGCCAGAAAGGTCACAAGACAGACGCAGTCCTCCAGTCATGAATAATTGACAGTGCAATTTTCAGTATTACATATGATTACACATAAAGTTTACGATATGTTATTGTTTAGTATGTACATTATTACAAACTATGCCTTTCGATGTACACCATGGTGGTGCGACCTTCCGATGAATTAGTCTCTTATGAGTTTAGCTGGCATTAGTGAGTTCTCTTATAGTTTTCACAAAAACTGGTTTTTTGGTCCTTCGCAGCCAAGGGTATTTCGGAGTTGTGAATTGGAAGGAGCGGAAAGTGGCCGTCTTGGATTATCGTTTTCTCTTTATTTACAAGTTGTATACAGTTGGTTAAAGTCTATTAACAATCTACTGATAATTAATTTACATTGTTAATTATAAAATACCTTCTTATTATAACAATATATATAAGTTATAATAACAATAGAAAACGGCAATATTTAATTGAACTGTGGATTCAATCGGTGAGCTTCCCGATAGGGTCGCTTTCCGTCGAGAAGGTGGCAAGTCG
The DNA here is from genome assembly GCA_039619505.1 of Cimex hemipterus. Taxonomy (NCBI): domain Eukaryota; kingdom Metazoa; phylum Arthropoda; class Insecta; order Hemiptera; family Cimicidae; genus Cimex; species Cimex hemipterus. The sequence continues at coordinate 14,765,773 of CM077103.1, read as the reverse complement.
CCACATGGCTCCTCCTGAAAGCGTCACCGCCGCGGTACAACTATCCTTCCGGGCCGAGTGACGAGCATCAGGGTTGAAGCTGTTTCCTGCGGTCGTGACGGCGTCTGTGGTACGGGATCGGTCGGCTGGGTGTCGTCGTTGCTGGCGAGGTGGAGTCGCAAGCCAGATATGCTGGCTTCACCTTGTCAATGGATACAGTGACTACCCTGCTTTCCAGTCGTATTCGTATTGTCTTCTTGCTTCGTGCTAGGACTTCATATGGCCCCTCGAAAGGCGGTGTGAAGGTGCGCCGTATTCCTTCAACTTTCAAATATACATGGCTGCATGTCATGAGGTCTTTAGGGATGAATGACGTCCTGGCCGGTCTCCGACGTTCTGGTCTTAAATATGGCGCAATCGCCTGGGAAATTAAGTAAAGAAAATAGGACACAGAGCGAACTCACACAAATTCAGAGACTAGGATGCGTTTCCATAACTGGTGCGATGGTAAGTCCCACATTTGGATGGAAAATATACTGAGATCAATCAATAATGAGGACATCACAAACAACTATCAAAATTGCTAAATAGAAAATTCCAACTCAGTTAAAAATATGGAGAGAGGAAAACTGCGTAATGAAGGAACATCGGTCGATATTCATGACCCAAAGGGATGACAAGAACAGCAAATGTCTGAACAAATTTAAGTATTACAAAATATTAAAAAAAGAGGAAATCCCTTCGTTGAGAACAGCACTATCTGCTTGTATAGTGGCTCTAGGAAAGTGCAATGGGTGATGCATCTAGCCCTGGATCTAAACATTCAGACCCCATGGGAAAAAACATCAGGATTTTCCTGGTTATCCGTCCATGCAATTGAGAGATGGAATCAGTTCAATTTGAACAAAGGGTACAAATATAAGATTATATAATGTCAGATAACCAAGCCACCGTCACACACTAAACTACAACATTACATCAAAGGTAGAACTGAATTGAAAAACTGCGCTGAACAGATTTGGTATGCAGAATAAAGTACTATCTGGGTTCCAGGACATGTGGGGATATTGGGCAACGGAAAAGCAGACGCCCTTGGTAGGAAAGGAGTTGCCATACCGCTATGGATTCTATGGCATAAGGTTTCACATTATCAACGAGTATCGTAGGAGAAAAGACAAAACAAAAATGACAAACAGAGGAACTCTCTCATTGGGCACAAACAATTCAATAACCTTCCGAGTTTTGGAGGAAAGAACCAACCGAATGTATTAAAGGAAACAGGGAAAACTTCGATTCCTAACAAGATTATTAACCAACCATCTCAAGATAAGCTAAAAAATCGTTAAATCAGAGGTAGAACTGAATTCAATCTCTGCGCTAGACCGATTATGTACGCAAAATAAAGTTATTCTATGGGTTCCAAGACATGTGGAAATCTAGAGCAACGAGAGAGCTCTTGCTAGGAAGTTGCCATACTGCGGATGGTACTGAGCCCTTCCATGGCACAGGGTTTCCACTATCAATTAGTACCATGAACAAAAAGACAAAATTAACATGAGGAAACAGTGAAATACACTCATTGATCATAAACAATCTAAAAATTTCTTCTAAAGAAAAGAATGCGTCAAAGGAAGTAAAAAACGCTACGAATCCATGCAGACCTTTTCACAGGACACTGCCGAAAAAAGGGGTTTGTGAGGAATATTGGTATAATCTAACACCGCCCGTGAATTTTCTGCAAAAAAGCCACCAACACACCTGTTACCAAACTGTGGTGCCCGCAGGAAGAAAAGTGTGGATGTTCAACGTGACCTGATGATGATAGAAGAGATTCAAGAAATGACACCCGATCCTCTAATCGAATTCCTTGATGAAGTAAGTCTCACCTAACCTGTAGCGGTTAGTTCAATTGAATCGTGCATTAACTCCTTGACACATCCTGAACAATAAATCGTCTTTCGTCGTCTTTAGTGATGGGCTTGTAATGATCGACAAAAATCACCTCAACCAATATTTCGCAAGCAATAATTATATGGTGATACGGTTTTTGTTCTTTATTACGAAGTCAAAACTTTCAATATGGTGGTGTGTGTTCCATTTGAGGTCTGGTAAATTTGATAAACCTGGCGGCTGTGAAGTGATGATTTTTCACTCGTTTGCTTGATGCTTGCTTTGCTTTGCTCACAAAATGATGAAGATATTAGAACAAAATGATTGGAAACGATGCTACAGTTTCATCACACACGACGAAGAGGAAATCTTGTTATAATTATTTACTCCGTTAAATTTCGTGGTCCCATTGACTAAATATCTTTCAATTAATGAATCCTTATGGAAGGTGTTGTTTGAGTTAAAAAGTCAGTGTAACGAGCGGGATTCGAACCCACGACCTTCGGCTAAATACGCTAGGTTGCTCTATCACTTCGATCTTCTCGGACACCAACTTCCCATCTCAGCCCAACCTTTAGAATTTCCTTCGAAAAATAATCACTTACGTCCTTTGAGTGAAATTTCTTTCATGTAATCGTGAGTTTAAGTAAATTCGTTGTTAAATGAACAAATCTGATTGACTATGACTCTGTTTTTTTAATTTCCCGATTCGTCGCAAACAGCACGATCAGACTTTAGACCATAGAGGTTTTCCATTCTTTTCTATTGTGTCAATTTCTCTAGTTCAATGTTCTGTTCTTCAGCATTATTTGAAATATCACATTTTTATCCTTCATTTGGATATGCACATACCAAACTACGGAGAATATATTTTACTTTTTGTATTATGGCAGGAAATATACCTCTTCCACCCCCAGGAGTTTAAAAAGTTGGAAAGCAGTCAGGCCGTATGAACGATCATCCTTTTGTCGGAGTAAATAATTTCCAGAGACTTTTTACCCATTTATTTGACTAACAAAGAGCGTATTCGTCTTTAAAGCTCTTTGCCTTTTGTATTTCTACCGAATGTAATAAAAGCGCTGTCTCTCATCGGACTCACGTTTTGTCAATGGAGAATAAATGAAAATAAATAAATACATTTAGCCGTGTTGGCATAATTTTACATGCTTTAGAGCTTTTCTAGTTAAATCGTCACCCTGATGTTTTGGGAAAACTCATTTTTGATGGCTCTAGCCGAACATTCAAGTTGAAATTAATAAAAGTAAAATCTTGAAATATTATCTCTGGTACCACGAATAGAAGAAGTTATAATAGTAAAACAAATTGTCGGATGGCTACAAATTTAAAACTACTTTTTAGTAGAAACACTTGAAAAAATAGTAAAGAAAGGAGATCGAAACTATTCCTTTAAAAAAGCTTAAATAAATTGACTATTGTGATTTCAAATTGGTATTAAAATGCCAAACGAGCCATTAGGCAAAAATCGCCGGGTTTATTCAAATGGGCGCCACTTCTTTCTGGTCTAATAATCTGATATCGCCAGCCAAAGAGAAAGGGGTAAACAATGATCAGCTCAAGGTGAGCCGATAGCGGAAACCCGACAATAAATGGCCAAACCGAACTGATCCACGAGAAGCCCTTAACGCCTTCCTTTTCACTGAAGCACAACAAAACGAAGCAGATGAGCTTTTTTGTATATTCCTCGAAAGAACCACTCGATTCACATATAACGGGCAGTTTTTAATTTGGTTTTACGCAAAACGTCTTTCTGTCATTCATAGTAATATTACCTGTTTAAATAACCAACAACAACAAAACCACATAACAAGAGACATGAACGCTGAAAGTCATAATATTTACCCTACAACATGAACACATCGCTTCCTCAAACCATGTTCACCAACACAAAATATTAGCATTAAAGTACTAGACAAACTAGGTAAAATAAGACGGAACAATTACAACAAAACCAGAGAAATTAAACCAACAAGGATAATAAAAATACAATATAAAAAAGTAGAACTTGATTTATCTGTTATTAATCAAACCTAGAAATATACAAACACGCCGTATAAAAAAAATTATCAAACAAATTACCAGCAGATTAAACGTATCATTTACAAATTTATGACACTAAGAACAAGAACCAATCAATAATAAAGCGGAACAAAACTCAGTCTTAAATCTAAAACTCAGGTACACAAATATAACAGATACAGCATATATGTAAAAATATTAAACTGACACACCAGAACAAGTGAAGATACGTATGCCAAATTAAAAACAATAAAACATTAATGCCCTCCGAGGAGCGTCGGTTGCCGAAATGGAGCCATTGACAAGGTGCTGTGAGGTTAAGGTCTCGAGTTCGAGTCTAGCGTTCCTGGATCCAATCCCGACATATTTAAGCATGGCCAGTTTTTCAAAACTCCTACACCATCTCACGTTCAGATTTGAACAGTGAAAAGAGTAGGGGCCAAGAAAGGCCTATTTTTTTCAAATGCTAGAACAATTCCGTTTCTGGCTTGCGTGGAAAATCATCTATTTTTGGTAAAACAAAAATTTAGTGTGCACACTATTCATGTGCGTAAAGTTTTATTACTTTGACGGTAAAATAAAAAATAATAATTGTAATTTAGTTTTAAAAAGAAATAGTTTTATAAAGAAAATAAAAGAAATAATCTTTTATTTTAAAAGTTGTGTTCAAATTTTAATTCTATTTTCTCATTTGGTGGTCAAAAATTTAATAATAATAAGACTTTCTTTACTTTTCTTTATAAAACTATAAATCGAGAATCAAATTCCATTTCAAAATTAAGTTTTGTAGATTTGAGATAGGTTTGTTATACGATAAAAAGATTTTTTAAATTAAAAATAATAATTATTGTCATTTTATGTGTAAAATAAATTGTAATTAAAGATTCAAATTTAACAAATATTTCGTATCGTATTAATTTCGGTTTAAATGAAATATAAAAGGTGCCTAATCTATAAATGAAATAATTGTTGTCAGGCCCGACCGTAAAAACCTCTGGAACCTTGTTTTCGGTTTTCCAAATTCAGAGTTGTGCCCAACGAAAAAGAAGAAGACACATGTTATATATATTTATTCACAATGGATTGTCAAGAAAGTAATGTCGTTTTTCAATTATTTGACTAAATAGCTCAATATTTACATATTTGCTAACTGTTTTGTTTACAAACAGGCTTAATCAATCCGTAAATTAATAAATTATAATTTATTTCACCTCATTTTATATTTTTAGCTTCTTTATTTCTGTCGAATAATTTAATAATTAAATCATGGTAATCATGTCTCTGGACGAAACGCATTGAAGGCATTGTTTACTTTTGACTTCCAAGGAGGGAACAATTCACCTGTTGCAACTTGAAGTTTGTCGGCTGTGTTTGGTCCTAGTGCTGTAAATGTTCGAAAAGTCCTACTGTGATTTGGTCGATTTTAGGGAAAAAAAATTATTCTTGAAGTCGAAGCCTGCAGTCCTTCTAAGGTTGTCGACGACATATGGAGGCATACGATACAAAAAAAATTTTTTTTCGCAAAACCTGAGACATAGGAGTGATGTAAATGATTTCCATACCATTGGAAACCACGTCCAAATATTTGTATTTATGCATGTCATTCTCTTTCGCATCTGAGTCGTCATTCGTATGACCCATTTCTTCGTAAAGATAAAAGGATCAAATACAAAACGAAACCCTCAAAAATTTTAATTGCCAATCTTTTTTAAAGAAGGTGTTAAAGGTTAATAGCGAATTGTATTGTGAACTTCACACTTTCCAATAAAACAAAAAATATCCTGCACTAACTAAAAGAAAAGGACGAGTCTTTCACCACCTTGCTTTGAGGACCAAACAAATTAATTAACCTTAATTGGGAAATTGTATCAAATACACTCTTCTGTGTCTCGGGACACCTTGTGACTACTATTTATTTTAGTCATTAGAATTTTTTTTTTTAAATAGCTAAAATTTGAAAGCTTTGAAAGCGTTCAAAGTTCATACAGCTAGGTGTGGTGTTTACTAACCGTTATTTAATGATTATTTTGAGTTGGTGATTTGTGGCCTGGTGTGGCGTATCTAAGAAATTTTTTTCTTTATCGTTTCAACGTTTCGACCTTTATTGATATCATCTTCAGTTTCTAGGATTGATTAACACATCAAAAACATGTAGGATGTTTGAAAAACTGAATTTATACAATGCTTAAAAGGCATTCTACATAATTTAAACAGTTTTTATAAATCCCAGGCTCTGAAGATGATCGCACTAAAGATCGAAACGTGGGCACGATAGGGAAAATGTGTTTCTAAACCTACGTCACACCAGACCGCATCTCACGATCTCCAAATAAATAGTTTAAACAGCTCTTCAAACGTTCCTAGACCGAAAAGATAGTTTGTTTTTATGCGAAAAGAATAGATCTGCTGTCTAAAAATTGTTAAAAAGTAATTTCAAACTATGGACAATACAATCTCAAATAGTCAAGAACATGCAAGGTATAAAATAGATGAAAATATATGCTGTAAAAAGGTCATTATTTTCTTACCGACCCCAACCCCAATAATCTATGCGTATGTGTATATACATATGACACGAATGATATTTGATATGTATCACAAGGCTATACACTGCTATACCGGATTAACCTTCTTTCTCTTAACTAATCATATTCGATCACAGCCTGTTTTTATTAAATAAATAAGTAACTTTCATTTACTTATTTACTTTATTTTATAATACAATCAAATTTAAACCCTTTATCCAACAAACGGCGTTTATTTTTCCTCTAGAACCAGGTCTTGGAACGTAGGTATAATAATCCATTATTATATTAGCCGGAAAATTAATTATCTTTGTAGAAGGGAATTTGACAACTGTGTTACGTATATTCCAGTTATTCTAACCGTAAATGTTGGCAGGATCATAACCTCCCAGTCCTCAACATAATATTTAACATTAATGAATTGGCGAGCAGTCTAATTTCGCATCTCAGCGGAAACTGTTTTGCTTTATACTTAATACTTACGCTTACTTACGCTTTAAAAAATTTTGTTTTGCGGTTCAATTGATCAAATAAATCCGTGTTAAATGAAACGAAAAAAATCATCATCGTACATTCACAACTTTTCGTTTTCAGCCGCAAATTGGTTTGACGATCGTTTAAAATGTTTCTCCAACCTACCCGCCCCCACACAGTTCGAACTCGAAGCCGGAGGAAGGAGCTGGAGTTATTTCGTGACTGAGGGCGAATCCGAGGAAGTAATCAAGCGATGAAGGTAAACTCATTCCGGAGGATGTTGGAAGACAATACGCGCTGAAATTCAGTTAATCTCCTCGTCGCGGCCTTAAACTCTTTGATACTTTAATACTGACTTATTACACCCTTGTTTATGAATCTTAATTGCACCTCGAGTTTGTTATGGTAATTCGGAGCGGTTGCGCCCTCCTTCCTCTGTCTCTTATAATCCCTGTTAAAACTGTCTTGCTAAGTTGCGGACCTCCCACGCCCCCGGCCTAAAAAGACAACAATTTATATCGTTCTACAAAGAACCCCATCAAAGACTCCATTAACATCTTAATTCTACCTAAATTCCACAAAATTTAACCTCATATCGTTTGTCTTTGTTTAGCCACGAGCGATTTACACGATTTCCACGGAAAATCCCCCACCCCCCGAGCACTCAGTTCGCAAGCCGCCTTTTCATCCGCTTTAATCTCAATTAGCCTTTTACAATGTTAAGAGAACTTAATCCTTGAGGTAGAAAGGCATTTTCGTAATTTGTCATCCTTTCTACATAATAATACCTTTTTTTTTTCTTTTTCCTTAATGGGATCGATCATTGAGATATAGCTTGCCTTTACCTGGTATAAATCGGCTGTTTACAAATTGTCAAGTTCCCAAATTTATATATATATATATATATTTATCTTTATCTCAATCTTTTCTCTTA
>CM077103.1:14715980-14755862 GCA_039619505.1 Cimex hemipterus | reverse complement strand
AGAGAGAGAGAGAGAGAGAGAGAGAGAGAGAGAGAGAGAGAGAGAGACAATATTTTATACAGGGCCTAGAGTTCCTAAAAAAATAACAATAAGATCACAAAAATTTTATAAATCAGGCACTTGGATTAATGAAAAAAATAAATTGATATAATACAAAGTACAAAAAAAATAATAGAAACAATAGCACCAATAATAATGTTTTATGGAATATATTAATAATTAACGATACTATTTATTTTGCGATCATATCCACAAACTGTAAACTTAAAACTTGAGAAAAGGGAGGAAACTAACATTCTTGTGTTCTTAAAGGACAAATACTTTTCAGACGATTATTTTGGTTCTCAAATGTCCACCGTAATCGAAACAGGCGTAGACGAAGAGTGAAAATATGGGCCTGGAGGCAGGGAGTTTATTAGAGATGAAAAGTAGAAGGAGTCGCGACCGGAGGATTTGAATGAAATTTCGGAGAATTGTCCAGGAACGGTTTTGGTTGACAGTAACTCCGAGGTTGTAAACCGAGGAGCAGAAGGAAATCGGCTGCTTATTGATTGTGAAAGGAGGGAAAAACGGAGAGAATACGATCACGGCTCAGACATTAGACTAAACCGTCACGACATGCTGTTCTTGCGAACCTGCTGAACTTCGCGCCGTGAATGTACGCTTTCTCTATATATCGCTCTTCATTGGGTTAAAGTCAAAGAAAATACTATCACATTTATTAGAATAAACCGTAACAACATGCCTCTTTGCGTGAGAGACTCTCGGCTAGTAGACCCCGCGGCTGCGGGTTCGATTCCCGCCGTCGCCCCTGGCCCTTTTTTCACGATACCCTTCCCCCAAAAATCTAATAACGGAATAAATATATACAAGAAGCATGGCTAGATATGCTTAGTTCATGAGGCAAAAAAAAAAACAAAAAAAAAAAAAAAAAAAACATGCCTCTTTGAAGGGGTGGAGGGGATTGATTGAATACAATTCATTCTCCACTGCGATCTAAACAGGTCTACTGTGGATCACTTTTGGCTTAAAGCAATACATCTGAAATAATATTCTTATAAAACTGACTTACTTTATGTGTGTGAAATGTCCTACCGAAGGGTCTGATGCATTACATTCGCAGAGGATTTGTGCCGATGCCTCTGGTTCTTCCTGACGGCATGTTTCCCTCTCAGCTTTTCCCAGTTTCTTAAGGTTATAGTTAAGAAGGCCGTTGCCTGTGTAAGGGCCTACAATTCTTCTTAATTCTTTATTGTTGACATAGAGGATTTTTTCGTTTTCTGTTTTGAGATGTTTATAAATCTCTTAGTCTTTTATTATCTAGCGAAAATTTGTAAAAGTTTCGTATTTTTGCAACAGAGATACCTGGAGTATTTTTTCAGAGTTTCAGTTTTTATTTGTCAACCTTTTCATCCAATTCCAAACTAAGCTCACACTCCGGAGAACTTAGCTATGGTACTGGTCCAATGGAGGATTCCTCCTTTTTGGATAGTTGCTTAGCTTGCTTATTGTCAAAAAACTCACATGAAAGTTATCTTGTTTTGCTGTCCCAGAGTCATTAGACAGTACAACCTCTCCCAGACAAGTTTGCAGTTGAAAGTATAGGAATTCAGTTCCTTTATGTCTGAGATGTATATCCGTGCCCGTTTTGAATATTTTTTGGCTGGTGTGGACATAGTTTTATTGCATGGGCTTATCGTTGGGATTAGTCCATGGGGCTTTGCTGGGGTGAAATCCGGCCCTTTTATCCCTACACCTACCATCCATCTTTGATCAATCTGGGCATCACATTAGGCTCTCGAAACTTGGATAAACTTTCTTCTAAATGTCTCTATTGTCTATATGAACTTGGAAGGGTCGGTCAAAATTGAGCTTTTGTCAGATACCGCTGTAGCCATCTCATTTATCTAAATTCTTTGTGAAATTTGGTGGTGACTGCTCCTTAGATCTGGTTTTATTTCTTTATATCTAAGGAGTCTGTTGACCCTTTGAAAATCCATCTTTTCATCATACATCAAAAAACATGTAAGGGTGGGAAGTTGAATTCAGTTTCAATTGCTGTAGTGGAGCAGGCACGCAGAACCCTTGTAATATTGAGACCTGATAGACTTTGTATAATTTGGTGCTTGTCTTCTAAGATAATGGTGGGGGTTTCTTGGGTTTAGTTTCCTTTCAGCATAACATGGACGTATCGTGTGCAGTTACTAGTTTTGATAGTTTAAACCATATTTTTGATAATGGACAACCCACAACGTCCCTTTTTTAGCTCTGCCTTCATGATTGACTTTTAAAGGTATTTTATCCACTGATATGGCTCAACCTTCTACTGGAACTTTATTCCAGGCTAGATCTCGGGGCTGTATATAATGTCCGACCAATTCTCAATTTTAACAAGCGAAATTAAGGAACCCCACTTGAATAGCCTATATCATCAGTGTGTTATCCCGGACTTCTACATGTTTGCAAGTTCATACGCATTCATAACAAAAAGTACGGTACATAAACCCTGCTGCCAATGTACGTTTTGAACCATTTCATTAACGAATCAACTCTTTATAAGTCAATAACTTATTTCCCTGCCAATATGTATGCTTTGGAGAGTTATGCGAACCGTATCTTTGGCATGATGAGCCCAGTGGTCTTTTCTCTTATTTGTATTTATTATAGACGACGGAAAACATTTTTTTTTTCAGTTAGAAGGTACAAGTTCTTTATATATTTTAATTATTAAGATATCGTGGGATGCGGTCTGGTGTGATGTAGGGCACAGCTAAAAGTAATCTGAAGGACTTCGCCAACAATGAGAAGAAACTCGCATCGGCCATCGATCAGAGAACAATTTTGCTAAAATGCAGACAACACAAGGCCCTGAAGATGGTCGCAACAAAGATCAAAACGTTGGCACGATAAAGAAAATGTTTTTCTGATACCTACATCACACCCGACCACATTTCACGATACCTGAATAATTATCGATTAACGGTCGCTAATCTCTACACATTTATATATTTTGTTCCATCTTTCTAAAAAAAATATGTTTCATATAATAATAATAAAAAACCTAATCATATAAAAAATTGACAAATAAGCTGTCAAAAAAAAATATCACAACAAATGAGTTTGACACTCGCGCTTTTCAGCAATTCTAGAGCCACCCCTCCAACCCGGTAGAACGAGTGAGCGAGACAAATTATTGTTGCAAAAACTCTGGGACCAACAGCGGTGGTGGACGTCGTCAAAATGGCGCAGTTTGCTCCGCGCTAGGCCCTTTTAAAAGCGCTTTCGCCGGAGGAAAAAGTTAGAAACTCGGAATTAAGTGTTAACACATTATCTCAGGGTGGACAAAGTTTCTGCTAAACTGTGCCCGGTGCGGGGGGGAGGCGGGCAGTGTTAGCAAGGGTGCACCCTGAATTTCCACCCATTCAAACCGCCTGGAGGTACAGGGAGAAAAATGGAAAGGCAGATAAAATAAATATCTGCGAGGGTTATCAGGGCCGAGCATTCTCCTGACGTCTGTGGAGACAACTTTGTAAAAAATTGTTTCATTTTCAACACATTGTTGTTTACACAGAATAATCTACAATATTCATATTGGATATTTAACTTTCGTACATTTTTATGAGATGTATATACGTATTCGGGTTGTCCCTTTTAGATGATTTTCGCCAATGACGCTATAAAAAATGTTTAATATTTTTTACTATAGTTTCAAATTCACTAGTTTTCGTGGTCCGCTTGTCTAATTAATATTTTTCAATTAGTTAAAGTTTTTAGTTGAGATAAAAATTCGTGTTACTCGCGGAGTTCGAACCTACGACCTTCCGCTAGATACGCCGCTACTCTACCACTACCTCTACCCAAAGTCACGACAGCTCAAGTGGTAGGGTTGAGTAGGGGCACATCTAGCCGAAGGTCGTTGGTTCGAATCCCTCTCGTGACACTCAATTTTTTATCTAAATTAAAAACCTTAATTAATTGAAAAATAGTTTGAAATGTTTACTTTTTTGGAGAAAAGATGTACACTGTACGTGAGGCCTAGTTCAATTACAAAAAATGAAAAACGATTTTTTTAATTTTTGCGATGACTACAGTGGTGCCATTAGATTTGAAATTGTTCAAAGAAATGGCAAAAAGAAACCTGCAGCGTAATTTCGACTCTGGAGCTGAATATTTTACCTATGCTCGCGAAAAACCAAATGTCATCTCCAAAATGTTGAAATGGCTTTAGGTTTTTCAAAAAATATGTTAGATGTGTACATTTTTCCGGGGTTGGAATTTTAAGCCGTATCGCTTTCATCTTGTCTAGGGACTTCGGGGCTCAGATTATGACAAGCGTCTGACTTTCATTGCCCAGAGGTCGATCTGGAAGGCTGATGAAAACCTTCTTCCAAATATCCTACGGACTTATGAATCGAAGTTCACCTCTTACGGCATACTACACCTTTGAAATTTTCGAACTTGAACAGAAGGAAATCCTAGAATCTCTTAAAAAACTAGATCATAATTTAACACAAATTTAGCCGCGCTACATTTTTCTTTTAAACGCAGAACTACATTTTTTATTACTGGTTTACTAAACTATGGTCAAATAAAAGCAATAAAATTCGATAAAAATCAATTTTTTTCGAGTTGAGTATTAACCCATAGTTAAACCATAAATACTTTATTTCGAGTGTTATAAGTTTTCTTGCATGATTTTGTGTTTGTCCGAAATAAGAAAACCATCTGCAATTTACGTTGAAATAACTAGGTGATATTTATGGAACGCGCGGCTTGCTCAGAAGAAATATTCTAGTTATGTTTTAATTTAAGCACTTACTTCAGAGTCAGGCTTTAAAGATAACAATTGTTGTATTGATATTACTATCGATTGTAATTATTTAATCAAATTTAACTTTTTCCCTCACCACGAGCCAACTGTAACAAAAGTTTCACTCCGAGATAACGAACAAACGTATCCGATTGCTTGATTTTGTAATTCCATCGGCGCGGATCTAATGGAAATTCGACGCTGCGCACTTAATCCCGAATTAAATCATATTGCCTTCGGCTTAATTCCTCAAATCGAACCTCCGAGGTAGAGCCGAAAAGGCGGTTCCATTCGATAATTGGAGGCAACGGTCAGGTTGTTAATGTTGCGACATCAGACCCTCTTGGCTTAGTGAGGGGTGTTCACGTAAAATAGAGATCCAGCGACGAGGCGGATCCCTGAATTAGGCTCCGGTTTCCACCGACGGTCATTCTCCAGGTCGTATCCATTAGGGTATCTTATCTCACCCCTTTTGCCCAAGATGCTTAGTTTGATTAGTTGTACGGGTGGCAGGCCGCTGTCCGCTCACACCCCTCATTCCGGTAAATTATAACGGGTTCAAAAGCCCTTTCAAAATGGTCTTCTTTTTGCTGATAAAGCTATATCTCCGCCCTAATATCTGCAATGTACACATTCGTCTTTTGCGTGCTTAGATTTAATCGGAAGTTTTTTTTTTCATTATAAAATTGACTTCAAAGTTATGAAAAGTTAAATGTTTTCGCTTATTTTTGTGTTTCCTTTTCATGTAATTTTAAAAATGTAAGTGCTCACGTACTTAATACAGAAGCGTATTACGGTTATGAACGACCGTTTTTTTCCCTCTGCGAAGTGGGCGTCTCAAAGTTCCTAAAACATTGCGATAACAGCGGCATCCATTGAAGTGGTGCTATTCAACAAACGACGATATATGCTAAAAGTTCTATCGCTATACAGACCGACAATTTGTCGTTTCATTCCGTATCAGAAAAAAATATCGTTTGATAACTGTTGATACGCTGTGCAATCTCTGTGCCATCAGAAAATATTTTTCTGTCATACAATATTTCTAGTCACGTTCTAATAGTATTAACTAATATATTTTCATGCCATCTATTGTACTTCCATAATTTAAAGCTATTTTTTTTAATTAGTTTAATCCATCATTGAATTCAATCTATCACCTTGTTGTTATTATTTTGTTGATGTTTTCTTAATACTATTATTTTATTGATTGCCTAATCTGAGCTAATAATGTAGTGATTTTAAAGGGTTTCCTTAACAATTATTTCTAAAAAAATTAGCCCATAGTGAACATATAATGGTGATTAGTGACCGTTAATCGGTGATTATTCTGAAATTGTGAGATGCGATCTGGTGTGATGTAGGTTTCAAAAAAATATTTTCTTGATCGTGCCAACGTTTCAATCTTTATTGAGATCATCTTCAGTGACTGGGGTTTACTAACATTGTTTACATTTAACAAAAACATGTAGGATGTGGAAAAAAGTGAATTTATAGAACGCAAAAAAATATGTTTTTATATTCAATGAAATGAGTAGAAATAATTTGATATATATGTATATATTTGCATTGTATAAATACACTTTTTTCCACATCCTATTGGTTTTTGTTAAATTTAAACAATGTTTGTAAATCTGAGGTTCTGAAGATGATCTCATTAAAGGTCGAAACGTTGGCACGATAATGAAAATGTTTTTCTGGAACCTACGTCACACCAGATCGCATCTCACGGTTTATGAATAATAGTTTTATATGATCCTATAGCCCAGTTAGGGATGGTTAGGGATTATTCCAATACTCAGGGAGATAAAGTGGCCTTCTCTGTGTAGTGAGTGCGCGGGAGAACAGGCTGATGTATTTCGGCTTGTTAGCCCTTTGCGCGTGTCGCACAATGCGGGTCCGCCCACTCGGAGTGGACAAGCGAAGAGCGAGGTGGTCTTGGCTCTCAGGGGCGCCTCTACACCAATGCTGAGACGGTATCATTCTTCCGTCGTATGCGGAGGTGCGTCAGCTCTGTTCTTCAGAATCAAAACGTCCGATCAGGCCGAGTAGCCAGGTGCGGACGCTAAAGATCCTCGAGTCCAGTTAGTCTATTGCCTATAATAGGTAAAACCCTAGAAAAACTTGGTTCCGGCAACCTTTTCCGCAACAATCAGTTTTGGTTGTTTAGACGTTCTCATTCTGTTGTTAACCAATGCCATCGCTTTGTAGTTATTATCATCATTGTTGACCAAAAGGACGGATGATACGGAGAATTCCATGGTGACGCAAACCTGCCATCGGGGGTGGCACTCGGAGCTGCTCTGGAAACATAAGAGCGTCCTTCCTTTTACTTAGTACCTGATCCGAGAAATAGTTTCAAGGCATCAGTAGCCCCTCTCTGCGGAACATAGGCGGACGTAGCCGATTCTCAAAATAAGCACTGATACATCTCCTTCTGAGCTTGATGTAGAGACTTCGCAATCCTAAGGGCTGTTTCCACCTCGCTCTCATCTTGTCCGAATTGGAATATCGCATGCAAAGGGCTAGCAAGTCGAAATACATCGGCCTGCTCTCCCTCACCCTCTCTGGAATAGGAGACCGGAAGTATCTTAACCCCCTACTTCTATACGGTATATTATCGCTGACCTGAAACGGTCCTAATCTATCCAGATGATACCGCCATCCTTCGCTCTCATAAAGATCAAGCCATCTCAACTAGAATCCTGCAAATTCATGTTAAATCCCTTGAACGCAGTAGTTCAGCGGAAGATGTCAATAAATACAAAAATATGAACACTTTCACCCTTCGTAGAATAACCAGTGCAACCATTTACTACAATAGTATTCCTCTCCATCTAGCTTATGCATTACAGTCCGCTACTTTCGATTATTCATTGACAAACGACTTACATGGGCGCAAACGTAGAAAAACGATCAAAAACGACTGATTGACATGATTTCTTTGAGACCCATATGGACGTACTAACTTTGGAATTCGACACAACATTCGCATTTTCCAACACACCCAATCTATTCAATCCCAAATCGTCCGAACCATAGTCTATGTTTCTTTCTATCGATCCAGTCGTGCCTTCCACAATGACCTTAATATATTTTTTTATTAATGTATATGTTTGTTTAAGGTAAGGTTTGTTTTACGCTGTAATATAACAATTTTACTGAACCATACGAATTAGCGCAGGATTAAATAAAATGAAAACATAAATTTCGAAATACCTTTTATGTTAATTTTGTTTATTTGGGGTAGTATAAATCAATTAAACCACTTTATATTGAGTACAATTAAAGTTGAAAAAGCGAAAATTTTAAATTGATTAGATATAAATCCATCGTCAAAGTATAAAAGATTTTCAAAAAAGTGAATTTATGGAATTAAAAGTTTCCACATTTACACAAATTTTATAATCAATTCTAAGAATAAGCCAACAAAATATATCGTTGTGTTTTAAGTTCGTTAACTTTAAAACTCGAGTCAATACTTCTTGAACTACACCGGTGGTTACTTTACAACTTTAAGATTTTATTTTGTTATTCACCGACATAGAATATAAATCTGCTTCGAATAAAGACTTTTTGAAAAAAAAAAAAAAAAAAAAAACTTAGGAGTGGTAAAAAGATGTCAAGAAGAGGGCGGGAAAAAAATCTCATTAGCCTACGAATCCATTTAAAGTTGGTTCCTGGTTGGTAGATGGTACTGTCTAAGCATTGGACCTTCAGCTGATAAGACGTCTTCGTGACTTCGAACAGTTCGCATTGATCTCTTTGCCACTGTACCTATTACTACGGCCCTCGGAGAGAGCGAACCAGCTCGGTTTAAATTACAGACGAGCAGACAACCGCGGGTGAATCACTAATCTCCAATGACCCCGTTGCCTTCGGCTAATGAGCCTTATAGGCCGAGGGAAATTTGGAAACCGCCGCCGATACAAAACCGAATCTTCTTAAAACACATTACATGCAAAAGTCAAAATGATCCGATAATTTGAGAAACCAGAACGTAAAATCTTATACGAACGATTTTCTAAACGACAAAACACAAATTTGTATTATAAAGAAATCAATGCCATGAAATATCAATTTAATCTATGTAAATATCTAGTTTACACAATAAATATCTTCCTTTCGCCGTGGATTTAAGCATTTACTCAAACTTTCAGATAAATTTGTTTAATAGAATTCACTTAGTGATTCATCAATTTTTGAGCATACTGTTCGACATCCAATTTTGAAAGTTACATCATAAAACATAAATGAAAATAACATCCGGCGAACGGAAAAATTTTATGTTATCCAAGACAAGTATTCGTATTTATACCCTTCCAACAAAAATTAAGTAATAATAATATTAAACTTATTAAATAATATTAATAATATCAGCTGTCATCTGTCGTTTATTAGTAGTTAACAGATTAAATGCACTGCATTACTTACAAATAAGAAATGATAAATTGCGGGGAACGACGCAATGATTTATTCAGAACACGATACACAAGAATGCCACAGTTGCGAACAAAGCGAACACTTTGAATCCTGATGATGAGCGAAATAAAAACCGAAATGTTTTATTAGGTTTCGTGGTCCGATTGGCCAAATAAATTTTTTATCCAATTAATTAAAGTTGCGATTAAAAAAAAATCAGCGTTCCAAGCGGGATTCGAAACCACGACCTTCGGCTCTACCACTCGAGCCATCGTGACTGCGTTCTACACGGACACTAACTTGAATTGAAATAGGTTTCAACCGCACCTTTTGAATTTTCCTTCCTTTTTGCCGTTTTTCAAAAGTTGGCACGATAAATAAAACGTTTTTCTAAAACTGTCATCCCAGACCGCATCTTACGATTTTCAAATAAAATTCACATTCAGTCAAAATAAGCTTGAAATTATCTCAAAATTTTCCCAGTCATATTTATATTAAATATACGTCAATAAATCTTGCGTCGCAACCTTACAGTTGGCTTAGTTGGGACTTGTCGCATACTTAACAAGTTCAATTAAAGATGGTTAATGAACTTGTTTAGCTTTCTACATTTCCCAACCGACTCCTAAAACAGCGGCTTTCGTATTAATAAGTGTTTATTGTTCTCGAGTTGTAAATTAATGAGACCCGAATTACTTCTGCGCTTCTGTCTTTACTGACTTGCTGTACCTAATGAGCCAAATCTGATTAAGATGGATTTGAACCTCTGAATTAAAGACCAAGTGACGTGACGACACGATCTTTGTCGTTAAGATGTTAAGATAAATATGATACAAACAGGTACTGTTCAACGGTAAAACTTCCATTCATTAATTATAAATATTTAACACAACGATTAGTTAAAATGACATATTAATGTAACATATGATATAGAATGGGTTCGTTTAACAATTAATTTTTGTGCATGTAGTTCAGTAAAAAATAAATCGATAAGAATGTCAAGAACGTTACGAAATAAAAATTTCAAAACATGGTTATGTTTTACAGCATCATTGCTTATCCTATTATGTGTCCGGTTATTAGAGACCAAAAAGGGACCAGATGCTTCCTACCTTTACGCCCAGCAGGATGTAAAACAAATAATTTCAAATAGAGAATGGAAAAACCCCTGGGCTCGTAAAAATAGAATTAAACCTGCCAATATGTGGCGGGTTATAAAAGACGTCGGGTTGAAAAGGGAAAAGGCCATATTGACAAGACTGCGCATAGGTCATACAAAAATAACTCATGGCCATCTTCTCGCCAGAAAGCGACCACGAAGGTGCTCGTTACGAAGAAGAAGCAAACTTCCGAGCGCAGGTTTAGCTTTAATTCCGAAGACTTGGCGTTAATGGTATCTGATCGGTGACCGAGATCGCTTGGTGCGTGTCGGCGAGCACAGATCCTGGATCCGGTCTCTGAGGGCTTACGGGGGTTGTGTTTGAGTTATACTGTCTAGTTAATGTTAATTTACTGAAATGAATCGAATTTATTAGCGCAAATGGAAGTTGACAATCTAACGTACACATGAGAGGGTAGCAGCTTAGAATACCGACATAGTTTTACCATAAAAACAGAAAAAATATCAAGATGGCTGCAATTCCTGAATGCCTAGAAAAAACGGAAATAAACTCAGAAGGTCGGCGATGATATCAGCGGTTTTTCGGTCCATAAACAACCTACTTCCTATGTATATATTACGGACATAACACATATGAAATATTTAAGATTAATGTGTAGAGATTAGTAACCGTTAATCGGTAATTATTCAGATATCGCGAGATGCGGTCTGGTGTGATGTAGGTTTCAGAAAAACATTTTCTTTATCGTGCCGATGTTTCGATCTTTATTGAGTTCATCTTCTGACTCTCTCAACACGACATGCAAGAATGGCACAAGTATACAGAAATAAACACTTTGAGCCCTGAAGATGATCGCACTAAAGCTCGGAACATTGGCACGATAAAAAGAATGTTTTTCTGACACCTACATCACACCAGACCGCACCGCACGATATATGAATAATTTAAGATTCAATTTACTCCAATTTAACAGACACATGGGGAAAAGGTGAATTTATAAAATGCAAATATTTTTTTAATATTCAATTGAAGTATTTCTACTATTTGATTGAATATTACTTTCTTTTCATTGTATAAATTTTTCCTACATTCTATATGTTTTTATTAAATGTAAACAATGTTTGTAACTCCCAGGCCCTGAAGATGATCTCAATAAAGATTGAAACGTGGCACGATAAAGAAAATGTTTTTCTGAAACCTACATCACACCTGACCGCATCTCTCGATCTCCGATAACTTAAGATTCAATTGACTCCAATTAATTATTCTTTCGATCTACGGCTTTTGGTTAAGATAAAAAAATTAGCGTCATGAGCTGTATTCGAACCGACGACTTTCGACTCAATACACCGCTTTTCTAACCACTTTAGCTATCTTGTCAATTGGTTTGGAGTTTTTATCGTTATGATAAGGTCGAAAGAGTTAAACGTTTTTTTATTAGCATGATTTTCTCATTGAATAACGTTACACCAAACTATATGTTATATCAATTGATTATACTTTTTTATCTAAGGTGTTGGTTGTGATGAAAAATTAGAGCGGGATTCGAACTCATGACCTTCGAATTCATATTCGCTCTCTAGCCACTGGAGGTATTGTGACAATTGGTTAGAGCAGCGACACGTAGTGCCGAAAGTCCTGGGTTCGAATCCCGCTCTGGACGCTAATTTTTCATCTCAACTAAAAATCTTAGGTGAAAATAAATATAGAAACAAATATGGATTAATTTAATTAAATGTTTATTAAAGTAAGCCCTTTCGAAATATTATTACAATTAAAATCAAACCACCAAAGCTGAAAAAAAAAATCACAAAAGCATCACAATTTTCATTAAAACCTTCAGAATGTAATATAGAGTTAGAGTTATAAAAAGTTAGAGAATTCTGTGAACGGGCTCAGAGGAAAACCCTCCAAAGACCGGAGAATCCAAATCAAATTTTATAAAGGGAATGATTTATTTTGTCTTTTGTAGTGATGTCATCGCATAAAAACGGACAATATGCCTAAATGTAGTTTTTTTTTCAATGTTTATTGTTAAATTCCCCATAATAATATCACACCCGTCAATATCTCATGTGGCCAAAATTGAACTTGGACTGTCACCCGAAAAGGTCATTTATCAATGTGACTGTTTAATTGAACCAACGCTTGGGTCAAATTGGGTTTACCTTGCACCAACTAACACGTCCACTTCGATGTTTACCAAGACAATGTTAAATAGTTCAGTACAATTATTATATAGCGACGATAAACAAAAGTGATTGCCGAATTTGTTTTATATGAATTAGTATATTTTCAATAAAAATCCCGAAGCACGTAAACCTTTATTTTTGGTTTCTCGTGAGCGAATGTCATTCTATCTACTCTTCAGTCCAAACCCATTCGTTCTTAAATAATTTATTTTTTATTTAGATACAATTCACTCAATTAGAGTGGTGAAGTACTCGATAATCAACCATCACGTCTACACCTATTATTATAAATAAGATATGGCAATTAATTGGAATCGGTTTGGATTCTCGACGGCTATTGAAATAGCTGGAAATGGATGAGAATCCAAACCAATTACACGACATTTAAAAAATGCCAAAAGGAGGGAACACTTATAAGGTGGGGTTGAGATGGGAAGTTGATGTCCGAGTGGATCGAGGTCTCGATAGCTCAAGTAGTACAGTAGCGGCGTATCTAGCCGAAGGCCGTGGGTTCAAATCCCTCTCGTGCCATTAGCTTTTTTCATCTCAACTGACAACCTTAATGGTCATGTATTAATTGGGTCAAACGGACCACGCAAGTAGTGAATTAATAAATATGATAATGTCGTTAATCGACGGGGAACTTAATTTTTCAAATTCCCGCTAACACTATTCATTAACGACAATAAATACATTCACTCTCAACTATATACAAAAAAATCAGTACTATATACAATAAAGCCCCTTATTTCTACACAAATCGGCTCCTAGATCCAGATCCTCGCTCCGCCGATTCTCATATTGGCTAGTATTCTAACACTCTCTCTATATAGAGCCATGGGGACCTACCTTTCTGTACATGCCAGACACTATTGTTTGTCATAATTATTATATAGATATAATTGTTTATTTTATTGTTTGTTACATACATACCGGTTGTGCTGTTATATTTTTAATTAAATTGCGCGCAGATATTGTATGGTACTAAATTCACTAATTTGTAGTCCGCTTGATCAATTAATATATTACAATTAATTAAGGGTTTTATTTGAGATAAAAATTCGAATCCCTCTGGTGCCATTGACTTTTTTATCCCAACTACAAACTGTAATTAATTGTGTAATTAAAAGTAGTGAATTTAATAAAATAAACACCACATATTATAATAAGTTAGTAAATAAATAAATATTATTGTCATTAATGATATTGTGCAGTATCGGACAATCCGAGGTAGATGAATGGTTGAACGCGTCTTCAGGCAAGACGTTAAGCACATCCCAAGACTATAAATATTTTCTACTTATATATAAATCTTAGTACCTAGATACCTTTGATATGAGTTTTCTATTGGAACGACTGTATTTACTAGCGTGAATGGAGGATCTTATCCTCCAGTTACCTCGAGGGAGAACGATTGCTCTGAGGCAGTGTGAATGAATGTAATTTATTAGCGTAAATGAAGAGCTTAATGCGGATTGCAAAGGAATATTTAGCACTATGGGTTAGTGTGAATGAATTTGTGAATGCAATTTATTAGCGTGAATGGAGGTGCTTATCCCCAATTAACCCAAGGAATATCGAGTACCCCGGTGTCATGGGAATGCTAGATCGAAGAAGATTGAAATTTAACAATTACTGTCCTTTAAAAATGATTTATTCTAGTTAGTAATTTGATCTGCATAAAGGATAGTGTTTTTACTTTTTATTTATATTTATAGGATAATAATAAAATTATAAGTAATATTGATCAATTTTATTTATTTGACAATAATGATAATTAAATATTTGATTAAACTCACTACTGACTTTTATTTATAGTGGTACGACAGTTCTTGGTCTCTCTTCCATACTTTAAATTAATTTTTTTTTAAATTTGGTAGTTATTTTGCTTACGAACATTTAGTTCTACCTATCCTCCCATTTGATCTCTTTTAATTTCTTTTAAATTACAATAAGCATGTTGTAATTAATTTTTTTTCATTATTATTTTATTTAACTCTTGTGTACATACACATTATATTTTGCTAATAAATAATGATATACAGCACACTCAAAAAGTGTGATTAACATGGTATTTGAGGGCGGGTCCTGCCCTATGGCAGTCCACACAAAAATTCACTCATTGGAGTGTAGTAATTTGAGATTAGTGTAGTAAATAAATATCTGATTATTAAATAAATTAACCTACTTTTTTTGTTTTATCTAAAACAATGTAACATCAAGCGCACGTTTACACTATCACTTATTTACATTAACACATATTTACAATCTATAGTCCGTATGATGCTTTCTTTTTAGCCGTCTTTCTTGGCGGGGTGGAGGCATATTCGCTGAAATTTGAGTAATTGCCGGTTTCGGGTGGGAGTCAGCTTTGGCAAGCAGCATCGAGTATCTCTTCTTTAGTTCGTCTTCTACCGATGTGAACGATATTTCGCGGTGGAGCTGGTCATTCCTTACGAACCAGGGCGCGTTTGTTTTTAAACGTAATACACGATTGTGCAGCGTTTGTATCCGTTTTATTTGCGAGTGGATGCAGAACACCAAATGGGCGAGCCGTAAAACCATATTGGTTTTATTAGGCTTAGATAAAGGAGTCGCTTAAGTGGGATTTGGACAGAATTAATATAAAGACAAAATTACGTATACTGATTTCGGAATAAACTATTAAAAAAAAGGAGTACCCGGTTCTGACGCTATTGGACGAGAATGGTGCAATTTTATGAGCAAAACCATGTAATAAAATGATAGGTAAATTCGTTATATCATTAAATGGTATTCCGATCGGGCAACATCGGATCGCGTTGCATCGGGGAAGTCTGTTCTCGGCTTTAGTATCGCTTTGGGAAGAAAATTAAAACCGTTCTTCGATACGATATTTTGAAATTGCTAACTTTTTTTTAATAAAATAAAATAAATAAAATTTTATCCGCATTTCTTGAGTTTTTGGAAAATAGAGCCTGAACGAACGAACACTGAGAGATTTTTATTACTTCTTATTAAATCTTTATAAGTTTTATAATTACTACATTATTATATGTGAAGAGTCAGAATTAGTGGTTTTTACTAATTTTCTAAATAGTCGTGTATTTGGAGAGGTGTACAGGTGGGCAGGAGCGAGATGACAGCTTCACTCTTCAGTAACGGGATTATTACGGATATTTAGAATAAATCAAATAATCGCCTTGTTAGATTGGCTTGTTGGAAAAGGGGGCTTGATCTAGGGCTCCTGAGAGAGTCCTAACGAGGACCTCGGCCAAACATAACTCAAACAAAGAGGCCCAGGCCTCCGGCCACCGAGAACAGACCGTCTTCCTCCCCTTATCTCTGGACCTTTTCCAGCACTTTGGTTTATTGCCAGAGCTAAAACGCCCTACCAACATGTAACATAACTCCGCCACTGACTAATAAATCGCCGCGGAATATTTTTTCACCGCTTTCGTGTAATGTCTTACGCCTTAACGGTTTAGCGTAATTCGATCTTCCGGAGGGGGCAGAAGCTGGTCTAGAAAAAATTGTATAATTAGATTTTTATTTACTGCAATAGTATATGTATACTGTAATGACACAACTATTTATAATGAAATATTTCGAATAACATATATGCCCATCCAGTGGGAACTATCTTTACAAACCTCAATAACAAAACCTTTGATTAATAATTTATATTGTGCATTTATATTTATTATATATGTTCTTCCTTTTGGACGGAATTACACTACACTCTAAGTAGATATTTTCAATTAATTAATCTTCAAATAAGGTATTGGTTGACATAAAAAAGTCAGTGTCACGAGCGGGATTCGAACCCACGACCTTCAACTAACTACGCCACTGCTCTACCGTGACCTCGATCCACTTTGGCACTCACTTCCCATCCCAACCTCACCTTTTGAATTTTACCTCCTTTGTGCCCATTTTTCAAATGTCAGAAGCAGGACGGCTACTAAACTTTTGTACGCACGCGTTACAAACGGGTATAGTTCATCCGTTGCAGTGGGCATAGTAGTGACAGGACCGTTTTTTTCATGCCTGACACGGTCCTAAGACCTTAATTGATATGATATGATAAAATGATAATGGGATATGTATGACAAAAAAGGATACTAGGATGCGGGGTTTGTGATCTCCAAGCAAGGCAGCTTTAAGGCTTATTGTACGTTCCTAGTCCCTTAGTTCAGTGCAATAACCTCAATCCTTCTCCTTAAAAGTATCAGGTCATTGGTTGTCGCTGCTACAATGCATTCCCTAGATTTTGTTCATAAGTTAAACTAAATCTCCATTGAGCAGTTACTTTGCATTCGAAGATGATGTGACTGTTTCCTCCTCCTCATTGCATAATCTGCAAAATCGTTGTACATGCCCATGCTGTGTTGATGTTTTCTCAGATGTCAGTGACCGGTTTGTAGTCCTCTGAGTCTAGTCCTCTCCGATTGCAGCTGTGAGTTGGCCACTTGGCCAGTCTTTGTGATGGTTGTTTTATCATAAATTTACTATTTCTAGCGCTGCTAAAGTTAATCCACTTTGCCGTGTTTGGATCCCTTCTGCGTTGAAGCATTATATATCTTTATGTTATCCCCAGTGTAGGTTTAGGGCATATGTACGGTCTCAGATCCTTCTTAAATTTTGGACATTTTGGATATATTCACTGATCAATTTTGTGGTGATTCTTTTACATGCTAATGCTTTAACGGCTGCTTGGTTCTCAGATCTCGATTGTGGACAGTAAAATTTCACCATGTCAGGGAATAAGCGTTCTATGCAAGAAAAGTTTTTATAATCCGTCCTATTTTAATTAATTTCCCAGTTTAATGCAGAAATGGAAGAGTAAAAACGTTTCACGCATTACCAGGATTTTTTAAACAATGATAGCCAGTGTAGATTTAAAATTAAAATTAAGCACGCTTTTTAAATTACTGTATGCAATACGATTTCTGCCCACTAGTAAATTTTCACATTATTAAATATATTTATGAATATTACTTGTCTAAGAAAATGTGAATACGATTAGAGTTAACCCGCAAATCGCTAGATGTTGATAAGCTATAATGTTCAAAAAGGCAAATTTAACTATATTATTTGAATGGTATATAAAACCAAGTAAAATAAACGGATAGCTTACGTTATGATAATAGAGTATAAAAAAGAGTTGAATCATCAAAGTTATCTGGGATAGTGATATAACGTCTGATGGAAGGAGTGTGTGAGGAGGGGCGGCAGAGAGGGGCCGGATTTTATTATCCAAAATAAAAAAGGAGACCCCAAGGAGCGTTTTATCGGACAAATCTTGACGCTAATGCCCGAGGATTGTCTGAGGATGGGAAGTCGTGTTATTTTTATGACTTTAGCTTTTATCTCTGGGAAAACAGGCACCGGTCTCGTGCAAACTTGTCGCCCCGTCTTCGCGTCAACCCAAAGCTATCAACCGCCGCCCGTCTTTGTTTCAACACAACATCTCGTTTATTATTTCCTCTTCTTATTCTTTTCATTTTGTCAAATCTGCATAATATCGACGTTTTGACGAAATCTCGTCTCGCGCCGATGTCAACAAGTCGTCACTCTTCCTCCACAATCTGTGATACAAACAAAATAAAAATATCCTACTGTTTTGTAATATACTCCTCCAACTGTGCCATTATTAATTCCTGCACATTCTCTTGTATCACTAACCAATTTTTTAACCTCTTTGACTACTAGCCTCAAAGGCTGGACACTCCAAACATAAAATTGTAGCCCGTACACCAATGAAAATCAAATATCACCAACGATCATTGGGCCTTGCATTATCATGCATAACAGTCAGTGGCATAGAAGAAACAACTTTTCCGAAAACGGTATCGCGCAGCTTTTAGGGTACCTCGAAGATGATCACGTTTGTGTGCCCTTCCATACAGGTGCTTGCCCAAAAAAACACGACCATCTACATACCTTCTTCGGAGGGAAAACGTTCTGAGCAGTATCGCCTTCCTGTTCTTCTTTCGGCCATCAGAAGAGCCCAACCAAAACCTTGACTCACCAAAAACACGATTTTAGTCCAATCCTCCTCAGCCTACTAAAACAGCGGCTCCAGCACTCGAGGAACACGTGGCAACCAGAGAGGTGGCTTGTCTTTTTTTGTGGTTTGCGCTCTCGTTTTTTTTCTTCGGGGACGACAAGTGGACGTTTTCTGGATTCAGCGGCGTTTGTACGGAGGGAAGATCTCTCTCTAGGACGTCGGACTGGACAACCGGCTTCATACGAGTTCGAAGGTTTTTGCCTTTGACTTTCAAAGAGCTGCAGAGTAATCACTTGTCGAGAGAACGTTTTATTTTCATTTGTTCATTTTCTCAATTGATTTTCTTTATTATTGCTGGTTCAATGTTTTCTTGCTTTCTTAATTTTTAATAAACGGCCTTAATTAGTATTGTTCATTTTTCAATATAGAAAAGGTACTATTTTGTATTTTATTTTAATTTAAAAAAAATGGAATTTATTCTGAGTTGTTCTTTTTTATTAAAAAAAAACAAACAAAAGTGATTATTTGTGTTTAATTGCTGTGGTTATTTTTATTTTTTCTCACAAGGCCTGAAACAACTGTCCTGATCCCACCATGAGATTTTTTTAAATTAATATATTACTTTTTACACTACTTAATGTGATTTCTTGGGAAACTTGACCAAGCTTGTTTCGTGTTTTCTTATTGCCAGCATCTAAAAGTCTTTCAGTGCGTAAACCGACATTAGCATATTCCGCTACATTCTAAACATCATAAAATCGACTGCAATCGGTGATCAAGGCAAAAGGAGAAAATACATAGTTCAGAATTGAATTCTTAAGTTGTTTTCACAGGAACATATTTAATAACTTAATATTTATTAAAGCTATTGGTTAAGATAAAAAGTCAGCGTGACGAGCTGGATTCGAACCCACGACCATCGGCTAAATACGCCTCTTCTCTAACTACTTGACCTATCGTGACTTCGATCCGCTCCGAAACTAACTTCTAAGGTTGAGACGGGAAGTTAGTGTCGGAGCGGGTCGAAGTACCCGGGTACCAGACACTATCAAAGTTAGGAAGAAATTTATATTTAGAACCTCAAGGTAAAGATAAACCCTGACAGTCAGGTAAACTGATTTTAAATGAGTTTTAACATTCGTAAAATAATAATGATAAATTACAATTTTACAATGAAAGCTTATAATGATATGCATTAACACGGACAACCAAACTTTGCGTTTTAGCAGTACGGGTAATTACAGTTGGCGACATTTAGAACAATTTCAAATGTAATTAATTTAAAACAAACCCCACTAAAAGGCTTAACTGAAACAAGGCCGTCTATCTTGCACATACCACTCAACACCACAAAATACAGCTCCTTTTCAGAAAGTTTATACCATTTCCTGCTAATAAGTCGCAGTATGTTCCGTCACCGAGGGAAACGAGTAAATGTTAAATCAATCGGCGCCGAGAAAATGTGTACAAATTTCAGTGCACAGAACCCAAAACATGGGCTACGCTATCGTCGTAAATACGAGCCGGACGCGCCAAACACGCGGCCCCTGCCACGAAAATCTTATCTGAGCACCTAGGAAATAGAATACAATTTAAATCAGTAGGTTCCTTGTAAATTTTGTAGTAATTAGGGAACGAAAGTATCGACCACATCGGTAAATCTAATACGAAGTAAATACAAAAGTAAATAAAGTAAGTAAAGTAAATAAATACGAAGTTACTCCATGATACCTAATCATGAGAACCATGTACGTATTCTTTTTTGGGGAAAAATGCCGTTATAATTTCAATTCATTCAAAGGGAAGATTCCATATGCACAAAATACGAGGTTGGCGATACCCATACCGCAACACTGAACCGCGTTGCGTGTCTTTGTGCGGTAATCTTCCGAACAGGTTCGACCCCTTGAACCGCCCATCGAATGAACCACCTTTCAAAATGTCACAACGACGCGATTGTCCCCTGGCACGAGCGTTACTCCTTTTTCCTCATCTTTATTTACATTTATATTATTATTATCTTATTTTTATCCGTTTGCCGTTTAAAGCCGGCGAAGAGCGTCCCAATCTACCCGGAGTTTGAAGTTACAAGATAAATTATTTCGATATTGGCTTATATCGAGAGAAGGCAGAGGGACTGTGAAATAGACCGGAGGCGGTAGTAAACGGATCTATTCCCGTTTATAGCTGCAGTTGGAACTTATATCCCCAGGGTTTAGACTTCAAAAGGTATTGTTTGTCAACAAAAGGAGGTCGACGTTATTGGGCATAATGGTATAATAAGAAGAAATTTATAATGAGATGTGAGACGGTTTTCCTTCTTTTTTGTCCCAACAGAGAACACGAATTAAATTGTAATTGGAGTTGAAAAAGGGTTCAGTATTATTCTTAAAAGGAATTATTTCTGATCTTTTAGATGAAAAAATGAAAACCTTCTATACAGATATTTATATCCAATATATACTTGGATTTTATAATTGAACAACATTTTCTTTAATACAAAAACTAATTAAAAACTGCTAAAGGAGAGTTTCGTTGCGAAATACACATTTGGGACATTTTTATACTTAAAGTTTGCATTAGTATAAAAGAAATTATGTCTTTTTTCATTAAAGTTATACAAAAAAAAACTTACATTTTTATTCTACCTTTTTCCTATATATTTTTTGAGCTGATATTATGCCATTCTCTAATGTGTCACTTCGCTTTCGAATCGTTCATTTGGTCAGGCAAGTAGAAAGTTGTCCCAAATTAGACCTTAGATAGAATAGGTTTGACCTCTAGAGTCAACTCGATCAATCGATAGCATTTTTCTACTGAACGAGGTATAATCTAATATTAGCCCATAATAAATCACGTTGGTGTAGTGCAAACTTATGTAATAATGTATCTTAATTACACTCCTCTTTGAGGTAAATAAATAGAGTAACATATCAAACATAAAAATAAAAGTTTAAAAAAATAATTAAGAAAAGGAATCAAGCTTGTTCTTCTTCTTCACTGAGTGTAAACATTAAAAAAAATTTGTACCAACGTTTGTATCAAGGGTGATGCTTGATTGTCGGACTGCTGTACCGTTTTTATTATTTGAGGAAGTCTGACCGAGGCATGGGCAACCGAGGAGGCGAGCGAATCAGGTCAACCACAAAGTCCTGGGCGACCACCCGGCCGATCCATCTTGAAGTTTAAGAGAAGACTATAACATTAAAGATGCTTTTCGTGCATATATCAGTCCACTGTTTTTTTACGTAAAATACCGCCTTCGAGTTCACGGAATTACGCTAAATAATAATCCCCCATAAAGCTTAAAAAGGCAATTAAGTTATTATCACGATTTCCGGGACGGTCAGTCTTTAGTGTATGTCTGGCGTTTAAGGTTGTTGCCATCAGAAGTTGACAAGCGTCCTTTTCCATTTTATCAAGGATTTCGGAAAAGAGGTCAATATCTCGCTCTATTTCAGAAAAATAAGTTTAATTTGCAATTTTTGCAGTGACCACCAGGGCTTCTCCAAGCAAGAAAAGTAATCGCTCTAGGAAAGCGAGAAGTTCTCTTGAGCCTTCTTTGTCGACCAAAATGATGTCTGTCAACAATTAGCGACTCATTGCGATGCACCAATGTCTACTCTATTAGCGAACATGCTTTCAGATACTATATAACAATTATCTCAAGGTTGTTAGTTGAGGTAAAAAAGTCAAGGTCACAAGTGAGATTCGAACCCATGATCTTCGGCTAGGTACGCCGCTGCTGTCCAATTGAGCTATCGCGACATCGATCCACTCGGACTTCAACTTCCCATCTCAACTGCACCTTTTGAGTTTTCCCTCGTTTTTTTTCATCCTAACTAAAAACCGTAATTAATTGTAATGTATTAATTGGTCAAACGAAACTAGCGAATGTTATAAGTTTTGACCGTTATTGAGATCATCTTCAGAGTCTGGGATTTGTTTAAATTTTATAAATGCATATAGGAGAAGGGGGAAAACATTGTAGACATTAATTTTTTTTCACATCCTACATGTATTTGTACAATTTAAACAATATTTATAAATCCCAGTGCGTGAAGATGATCTCAATAAAGATCGAAACTTATTAAATTCGCTAGTCGAAAGAAAGACAGACAGACAGATAGATAGATAGATAGGTAGAGAGATAGATTGATAGATAGATCTGCTCGAATAATTAATATCTTTGAATGAATTAAGAATTTTAGTTGAGATAAAAAGTCAGTGCCACGAGCGGATTCGAACCCACGACCCTCGGCTGGATACGCCGCTGCTCTCCCACCTGAGCTGTCGACCTTGATCCACTCGGACACTAAACTTCCCATCTCAACCCCACCTTTTGAATTTTCCCTCCTTTTTACCATTTTTCAAATGTATAACAAAACTTTTAAAAAAGTATTTGTTTCTTTTTTCTCCTATTTACTCGACCAAATGTAACTATAAATACGTTCAAAATATTAATTTAACAAAGATTAATTGAGTAATAAATATTAAAAATACAAGGTGATTAATTAATGGTTTTGAGTTTAACTATTAACAAATCCTCAAATTAAATGAAAAATGAAAATAATGAACAAAATTCTTTACTGCAAGGACACAAACTAGTAATATCTCTTCAAAACTATCGAAAACGCGAAGACCCATTAGGATTGGACTAAGGCAACGTGATAAATTTGTTGGCCGAGTTAAGTTATTAATGAGTTGAAGAGTCTAATTCAAAGCTAACTCAGTAAATCAGCTAAAGTTTATCCGTTGAGGGAATAATCAAAATTTCATTAAATGGGAAGGAGCCGGCCCGAATCTAAGCAGTCAGTCATAATTTCCGCAATGTTAAATCAAGAGCGGAAATGGACTATTGGTCAGCTAGCTGTCTTGTTTCACGGGAGATATTAAAATGAAGAAACCACTCAACTTGCGACCGTTTCCTCGGCCGATAAGTCAACATCTACAGTTCTACAATTTAATCGCTTGGAAGTCTGAGAGATGAATCGATTGTGGCGACAGTCGTTACTAATATCGAAAGGA
This sequence comes from Cimex hemipterus, assembly GCA_039619505.1. Lineage (NCBI taxonomy): Eukaryota > Metazoa > Arthropoda > Insecta > Hemiptera > Cimicidae > Cimex > Cimex hemipterus. The sequence continues at coordinate 14,732,297 of CM077103.1, read as the reverse complement.
CATAAATACTAAATAAAATTATCGACTCCCTCTGGCAACGATTTAGCATGAAGTAACTCTCATAAAGAAGAGCTTAACGTTAGATGATGCGTAGAAAAGAGGGCTATCAATTTTATTGATATTTCGTTCCCGATATATCACTCTTTTCATATACATATCGGAACAAATATAGATAGTTTCTTTTGCACAATGTGTTCGGCTATTCGTGTTAAAAATTTAGCCAGTAGGTTCTCCATTCAAAATGGAACCAAAACATCCTAATTAACTACGGCCAGAATCTCAACAATTTCAGAGGTATTCCCTTTTTTCTAATTTTTTTCAGATTTCAAATAAACGTTGATGAAATTAGCTTTTTACTAGTCAGAATTTCGTAAAAACGTACTGTATTTATTATCCTTTTTAGTGGTATAATTCCTCTTTCAAATGTGAAGAAATTGATAATAGAAAGTTAGAAAATGTGGTTGACGAAATGGCAAGGCTGAAAGATTTGAAAAAAAAAATTATTTTATTTTATATGAATTTATTAATTTATTATTTTGTGAATTGGGTTCCAAATCGAAATAATTCAATTGTTTACTTATTCTGTTACTTAATCCGTCAACCAAAGGCTTTTTCCTTTTTGTCGTAATATATTAATTGGTCACGATAGCTCAAGTGGTAGAGTAGCGGCGTATCTAGCCGAAGATCGTGGGTTCGATTCCCTTTCGTCCCATTGACTTTATCTCAACCAATTGTAATATATTAATTGGTCAGGCGGGCCACGAAATTAGTGAATTTAAAAATATAATTAAAAAAGTGGATCGAAGTGGTAGAGCAGCAGTGGAGTTAGCCAAAGGTCGTCGATTCGAATCCCGTTTGTGACGCTTACTTTTTTTTATCTCAACCCAAACCTTAATTAAAGATAAATTAATTACAAATAATTTATTTTGTCAAGCGGACCACGAAACCTATCAAATGTAATTAAAAATCAATTACCCACTAAAATGTACATTAAATTAAGTATGTTTTTTGGAAAGCTCTTGGTCTCTAGGTTAGGTTGTAGTAGTTTAGAATCACCACAGTAAGTTTTTCGACATTGAAAAAAAAGTTTTGACTACTAAAATGTAAAATTCACCAACTATTACGAGTTTCGAATCGATCGCATTTTGTTAGAAATTTAACGTAGAATTCAATGGTTCGCAGGATTTATCAAAAACCTTTTAGTTATGGAGTTATCGTCGTTTATTTGAAGCAAAGTCGTGAGATTTTCAAAAGTCAGAGGAAAGGGGGAACAACTTTGAAACTATTAAGATTCGGACGTTAAGTAGTACCTTTTGGTTCTATTTTGAATGTAGAACCTACTGGCAAAATTTGAAACACGAATAGCAGAACACCCTCCATATAACGTTTGGTATTTATTATTTGAACTTCATTCCCATTTACTTTACTAATCCGACTGTTGTTGCATCATTATACAATATTAATACCTTAAAGCAGTTCGAACCCAATTCAAGTTCTGAGACAGTTCCCAGCTAATTTGCTACATCGTACACACGATCATAAATCCATCGCCCCCCCCCCCGATGTTTCAAACAAAACGAGGATTTCGAATGAGCTTACAGAATATTTAGACGTGGGTGTGGCTAATCTGCAACAACATCCTCTCAAGACCTGGCAAAAGAATAAATATTTGTACCCGTCTATACCAGCTTTGAGAAAATCTTGCAACAATTCCGTTCGATAACAAATGAACGACTTCTCAAAGGCTAAAGCCCTTGTCAAAAAACTGACTACAACCAAAAATTCAATTAAAACTTTTTTTTTCATCATTAACTAACAAATACATGTTTGTGTGTTTACTATTATATTCATTATACTAAAACTTTAATGCTATTTCCTGATCAGATATCGCACTTTATCCACATTTCTTTTGTGATAAAAAAAAATTAGGAACCTTGATATTTATATCGAATTTTTGAATAATAAACCTGGTGTACTAATAAATCGGCAACGATATTTCATTTGATATGTCTATCGATTTACTTAAATACATTGCCCAACCCTACTGTCGCGGACGAGTAGTCAACCAACTTTACAATATTTTTTATACTATCTTCAATTCAAATGTCATGTGCTGTGATGGAATTCGAACCCATACGGCTGGAGTGGCAAGTACGAATCGTAGGACTACATCGTCCTCAAAATTTAAAGTATAGCTCAAAATAGCTCTGGGACAATTTTATGTTATTATTGCATCTAACTTTTGACTACATTTATTTTAATTGTATCTTATTTTTAACGTTTGATAATTTAATGTCTCTTGGCTGTAATAACAATATTATACAACAAATTACAATTCAGAAAGGACTAGCCGGTTGTAGAGCATATAAGAGAAATAGAATTTGGTAAATAAATAAACACATTCTCGCTCTTATTACAAAGGCACTTTACATATTGAAACTGCACCATCATCAATCTATGTCGTATATTTCATTCGGATATGTATTTCGGGCTACGAGGTCTCTCATCAAAGATGTTATTTTGTCTAAATAAAATTCCTATTCTGGATACTGGAATTTAGTTCACATAATAGATTCGACAAGGTCGAAAGTTGTAGAGCGTAAAATTGGCGAAAAATGACGGTTCAAAATTTTATGCATTGTTGAAAGGCGGGAGAGAAATTGATGAATTTTTTTTTTCCATGAGGACAAAATCATGTTTGTTGACTGAAAATTGGGAATAACTCCAAAACGGATCAGGCAAAGTGGACGGTGATCAATTGAAAGTTTATTAAAATTTTCTATAGATTGCTACAGGAGGCCGCTCAAAGACGATTTCATCCCTGCATAGCTCAAATTGAAGTTTTCGTAAAAGGTGCAAAACCTCGCATAGTAATGTTACCGAATTTTTTAATTTACTGATGAATGACCGTAGCCAGAAAAAACATTTGAAAAAGGCATTTTGATCGACTTAAAAAAATAAAATAAAATTTTCTAAAAAAGGAGAACTAGGTTGTCTGTGACTTAAAAGGCCGAGATAATGTGCAGTTTCAAATTTGGCTACTTCTTCGTGCCAAAACCTGATTGTAGGTTTTTGATGGCTTCAGTCCAAATCAAAATACGTACGAAAAGCCAGAAAAATAAAAACATTCAAAGAAAACGGGCGATGATGTCCTCAGCTGTTTGACGGTCCATAAACCCATCATTAAGACATCACCGCCCGTTTTCTTTGAATGTTTTTCTTATTTTTCTGGTTTTTCGTACGTATTTTGATTTGCACTGAGGCCATTAAAGCTCAGTTTTTTTATACACTAACTTATTATAATATAGTATACTAATATACACTACATAACCTAACCTTGTTTGTACCTCAGGTGCAACTACCGAACAGTAAGAAACGATAACAACCTAGACGTTCTGGTAACACTCATTCCCTCCGAGTAATCATATTTCTCGGGACAGGGTTGAACCCACCCCATTCACGCTAATAATTAATTTCCTTTTATACGGATATCACACATTTCCTGACAGAACGCTATGTTCCTCCGTCTCGGTAAATTAGACTGGATTAGATTAGGTTAAACGATTGAAAAATCAAGACAAGGTAATAATTTCAAAGATTGTCACTATTTTTAAAAAAAATGAATAATCCATTGTACATATTTTTAATGAATTTGTGTATAACACTGAACCAAAACTAATGTTCTGATGGCATAAAAAAAAAAAAACAATTATTTTTGATTCAAATATTGGGGTTTAAATGAAGCTGTCAACAATCTTACCTACAAAAGTCCTTCAAATATTTATTAATAATGTTTTTTCTCGCAAAAGTAGAGGTTATATAAAGCCTCGGGGTGCCGGTGTTTTTGAAAAAATAAAACAATTTATAAGTATGTCGCAAGCAGGGAGATTGATTCGAACCCGGGACCTTAACCTTACCGTGATGATCCCCTAAACCGATGCGGCCACCGGCGCTTCCCAATAATGTCAAATTTTATGTTTTTAAATTTACTGTATATTAAACTATCGTACGTCGGTTAAAAATATTTTGTCATTAGCTTGCAACTACGCCTTTGGAAAAGTTTCTCAGCGCGGACAGCTCGTGTCAAACAGATCAAATTATTAATTGTCAGCCGTCAAAAATGACTTCCGAATTCATTTCAATCCTTTCACGTCCCGGTTCCTGTCAAAAGGTGTGTAAAATAGTGGTTGAAAAATCGACAATCCATCTACACGGTCGCTTTCGATGAATAGGTAAACTAATCGTGTCAACAATAAATACAAAGGGGAAATTAGTCAATGTCAACCCGTCAATAAAACATATTTTCTCTAGAAAAGATATTAAGTTTTTATGACTTATGTTTGACACGTTAGCCCGACCGAGAGATCGATGGACGGAAAAATGTAAGCAGTTTTTAATTCGAAGCTATATTTAGTTGTTCGCGGATATTTCACGCTATACACAGGATGACTAAATTTACTGAATATTATTGAAACAAAAAAGGACTGATTTTTCCCCGCCTGTTTTCCATATTTTATATCCGACAAAAGATATATATAAGAGAAAATATTACATATTTAACATTTATAGTTTTATACAGCATGGATGGTTATACCGGTAGTTAGCTAAGCATATAATTATTTCAGACGTGAGAAATTAGGCACTAAATTATATTTAAAAAACTGAACTGAAATAAAGCAATTACTAGTTGTTATCAAACTTGTTATATTTCCTTTCAACATTTTTGATATTTAAGAGGAGAAGTAGCTAAAATCTGGAAAACGCTCTACGTCCTAGATAAGGGACTCGAAGCTCTAGAATTACGAACAATATGGGACACTAAGCAACAAAAGTAAATATCATGTTGCACTCTTTTTACGTCACCGAGGGACACATGCCATTTTTCCCTCGCCTTCCTTCCATAGCACAGAATTAAGAAACAATTGCTGGCCCAGAAGGTTATGTAGCCATCGTAGAGCATGCATTAGCCTTAGAGCAGTTTAAGTCCTTAAAAAGGAGATACCTGGGTGAGGTTTGGGCCAAATCGAGAGATTTTCTAAAGTAAAGGTAAAATTGCAACCAGAATTAAAAGCTTGTATAATCAATGGCCAAATCAATTAGACTTAATAATTTTGAGAGAGGTAATTTTATTGATTCGAGAAGCAAAGCCTTTTAAGAACCTTGAGAATCAACAGCAAGTACAAGATGAGTAAAAAGAAAAATCCACGGCTGCCTAAATATAAAAGAAATATTAATCCCTACACGTTTAGCAGTGATAATTAACGATATTAATTGTTTCAATTACTTATTATTTTTATGTAAGGTCTTGGTTGATTTGAAAAAGTTAGTGTCAAGAGCGTGATTCGAACCCAGGACCTTTGGTTCAATAACGCCTCTGCTCTAACAATTGAGCTATTGTAACTTCGAACCACTCGGACAAGTTCAACTCAACCAATACCTTAGATAAAAGAATAATGAATTTAAATAATATGGTCAATTATAACCGCTAAACATGTATGGATTAATATTTTAATTAAAAAGAAATAATCATTTAACTGACTGCTCCCATAAGACATGCTGCTGACATAAGCCGCTAAGAATCCTGATTAGATGCGATTTGAAATTGGCAAAAAAAGGGAAAATTCGAAAGTTTGTAAGTTGAGAATAGGAATCGGTGTGCAAGTAGATAGAAGTCACGATAGCCGAAGGTCGTGGGTTCGAATCCCGCTCGGGACACTAACTTTTTCAATTCAAACAAGACTAAAGAATATTTAACTGATATGACGTATATTTTGGTGTAGGCAATGAGAAAATCTTTCTAATAAAGAACTGTAACGAGTATCTACACTGACTGCAGATACATCTGTACATGGATATGTCTTACGATGGCTATTTAAACACACTTGCAAATTATCAGGGACACTTATTTATTAATTTGAGGATCGTTTTTATTTGGAAGCTCATTATAACCGCGTCGCGTCACATGCGCCAAAAGCGTCAATCGCGTCGCGACTTTAAAAACACCTGTCCACCAATTCGTTCTCGCGTAACCTAGGTAAACAGCGCACGCAGGGTCGTGGTAACACACACACGCACGAGCGTGGTATCATTTTCCGTGTTAAACTTTCGGACTGACCCCCAGCCGTAAGACATATCCATGTCAAAAAATGTTTAACTCTTTCAATCTAAAGCGTTTCATAACGCATAAAAGCCCTCGCCTGGTCCGCCTAGCATGAAAATCGATGGCAGTGAATTAAATAATATAAACTTAGAAAAATCAGTGATTAACTTCTGAATCAAACAAATTATATATTCTATTTGAGGCAACTTTCGCCAACGGAACTATTTTTTAGATGAGTGATTAGAGAGAGTCTGGGGTTAAGGACAATACCAAAATATTTAATATCCGGGAAGTATTCTGGGAATTTAATGCATGGCTCAAGAGTTGATCAGGCATTTAATTAATAATTAGCAGTACGAATAAGAAGATTTGTTGCCTGTTGTGTTTAATCTTTCGGACTTTTCTATAAAATTTGGGAAAGGATTTTTCATTAGTTGGTCGTTATATTTACAGGGGGATAGCAACCACTATTTTCAATTTACACGCCCGATCAACTCTTGACCTATGCATTTTATTTTCGAGGTTTCAAAATTGGAAATTTCATAAAATGTGTAGTTTTGAAGCTTAAAACTTTTATAATGTAATAATTCGTAAATTTAATGATCTTTTTGCAGTTATTTAGCAAGCATACTGGCAATTTTGTACAAGAAAAGTGGGAAAATCTGAAAGTAAATTCGGCGCTAAATATAAAAGTGCGGTCGAAAGTTGGAACAAGAAACGTTAGAGTGGAGAAAATTTAGGCTTTATGTAAAGAAACGTGATTTACTTAAATAAGCTTTTAAACAATCGTTATTTCTGAACGGGTAAAAACCAAAGGGTAATAAAACCATAAAGTTATTAGATGTATTGTCACTGAATTTTTTTTTTAACCGGAGTTGAGTAAGCTTTGTAATAATGAGATCAAAAAATCAAACAAGCAATTAATGTTATTGTCCATATATTTGGGCATCGATAGTGAACATGGACACACCTGAACGGACTGAAAGATTTTCTAAGACAACATACACTTGACATTTAGGTAAGTCAAAAGCGTATTAAAAAGGATGCCCGAACCCCCCGTGGCAAAAAAATAAAATAAAACATGGTGAAAAAAAGATTTCGCCCGAGGTGAGACCTTGAGGAATGCTTCTGCCGGAGGGGGCGGCCAGGGGTGGATAAATTTAATAAAGTGTCGCGGGGGTTGACGTTGAGAAAGGGCGGCAGTATCTTTGATATTCCCCCGCTGGAGGGGCTGCTCCCCAGGGGCGTCGGAAGTAAGAAATGGGGTGAGTTTGGCAAAGTGTATCTAGCATCTGTGTTCTTCCGAGGTATGGTTTATACATTTGTTTCTCCGGCGCGCACTCACGCACCCCCGCCATCTAACAGAGAAATAATTGTTGACTACGTGTTCCTTTCTGAGGTACAGATCCGAGCTGAGAGTAAATCATCCTGCACAACTTTTGACTTAAACAAAGATAGACTTTACAATTTTTTTATAACGTTCAATCTTATTAATTTATTGCCTGAACGGGCAGTTGAATAAATCATTTCCCCTATGTTAAAAAGTACTGTTTTATTTAATGTATTTTTTAAGTTTTTATATCTTAAATACAAGTAAAATTGAATTCAAGTAAGGAAAGTTTGGCTATATTTATTGTGCCTGTAATCACTTTCAAAAGAAATAATCCTCAAAGCTCTCCAAACTACAGTAAAACCTGAAGACTACTATACATATATTACTTGTATTTATCCGGCCAAGTTTTTACAAAACAAATAAATTAAATACATATAAATTTAAATTTTTTTGTAATTTAGTAGTTTCAGTTCATTCCAACCCATTGCTGTTTTAGTCGGACAGGTGCGGATTCATCAATCGGCCAGTTTTGGTTGTGGGTTTGTGGTTATTTTATTTAGTCGAGTTTGTTTTATACAGTGAACGGTTTCGTTTTTCTGTAGACTTTCTTCCTGCACGTCATGCCGAAAAATCACAAGGAACTTATTTCACACAAGACGACCACGAACCTTCAACAGCAGACGTGTTTACAATTCAAAGTTTGGTCATTGTCATTATTTCGGTCTTCCTATACCCATTTGGTCCATCAGAAACGTTTTGGCTTCTTAAAGCCGGTGTACCCTGATGACCAACGTTAAGACCAATCCTGTACACAGTCTACACGCTGACCTACTCATTCACACGAACTTCGCAAGCCACTCCTTTCATCACATCCCGATTCTACCCTTGCAGAAAAATCCACCCAAGGCCATTTAGACATCATTACCGACTGGTGCATTCGATGGCGCATAAAGCTAAATCAAAGTTAAATGATCAAAAAAGTCGGCACGTGACGTTCACACAGAAGTATCCTCCCACCGGTATTCACCAACGAAATCCCTCATCAAATCAAATCCCCTACTTTGTTTTACTTGGATGGCAGTATGGCACATGAAACAAAAAAGAGAAGAACTGGACCGAAGATACGGACAACTCAGATATTGAAGCAGGGAACACACTTACCAGATGCAACGCTATGCGACGCTACCCGATGCTACTCGACGCTTTGCCGTCGTTGCACATCTATGCGACGTCTAGCGCACGCCACAGCGTGTATCACAATCGCAAGATGTCTTTCGTTGTTAATGCAGTATTTTGAGAAAAACGTTGTAATAAATTGGTAGTTAAATTTTATGAGCACCACTATTTAATACTGACAGTTAAATTGAATTAATTTAAATAAAATTATTCAGGTGTTTCCATAAATGTTCTGCCTAACTATCATAATTAAATAATTCTTGTAAAAACTCATGAATATTTGACCTCGTTTAATTTGTTTTAATTAAAATAAGCATGTTGTAATTAATATAAAGTCAAAATTAGATATACTTACTTTCAAATAAACTACAAAAAATAGGAGTGCCCGATTCTGACACTATTCGACGAGAATGTTGTAATTTTATGAGCAAACTAATGCAATAAAATGTTAGTTAAAGTTTATGAGCCTAATCGTGTAATAAATTTTTCGTTAAATTTTATGAACAAATCCATGTAATAAATAGTTAAATTCATTCTATCAATAAATTGTATTCCGGTACTTTAATCAATTTTCTGGCAAAACATTACAATTTTTTTTAAATAAACACTAAAAAAAGTTTGATGTAACTTAATTTTGTATATATTAAAATAAGTATGTTGTAATTAACATAACGGCAATAATGCATATAGTGTGAAATAGAAAAACAAGTGCCTGGTTCTTTTGTCTGTACCCGACGAAAGTCCGGACAGTGTGGATCCCACATCATGGAGTAGGGTAGAGTGGCATCGGGCAGATGTGCACCGCGGTGGGGGTAAAACGATATAACGGAAAATTGGTCTTTGGATTTGCGTCGGGTAGCATCGAGTATGTTCCCCGCTTTACTTGGACCCCAATCCGCAATGAGCACACACAATAAACTAGCAGTATACGAGACACCAATTAGACCGATTTTGGCTTACGGAGTCAAGCTGAAGTGGTTGTAAATATACATACAAATCTACAAGCTGAAGGGGAGCAGGAAAGTAATTCTATATCTAGAGTTAATAGTTTTGTTTTCTCGTGTTACGAGGGGAAAAGCATGAAGAAGAGAAGTGGGGGTTTCTTTATTGATCAGATGATAAAACGAAACTCGTCAAAAGACTTTTCTTACCATAGTTTTGAGGGGATATCGAAGCGGTGCAGAAAGCGTCTTCGCTCATCCGGAAAGTATAAATATCTAAAGAGCGGTCTAAGCGGTGTTAGAGCTGGACAGGCGGGCAATTTGTAGACACGTTAGGATGCCCAACGGCCACATATCTCTTCCTGAACATACCTCTTGTCTTCATTATTTAACTCCCGGTCTGGGGCAGTGCAATTATAAGCTAACTCACAGGTTTGCTCGCCACATTACTTAAAACCTGAAACGTTAACCGACCTCCGTGTCAGCCTGGGAGAAAGAAATCACCAGAAACTCTTTCAAAGCTACAGGAAATAAAAACGTTAAGGGGATGTTCGGGAAGAAAATGTTGACAGTGGGTACTGTCGAGGCGGAGAGCAATCTGAGGAAAAGAAGGTGTGGGGACGGAGAAGGTGCCACCGTCCCAGAGGCAATCGGATCCGACATCAAACATCTCCTAATTACAGTTACCGGAAGAATCCGACAATGCGGTAGATCCGAAGGGCTTTAATCCCTTTAGGCTTAGGATATATTCGTCATTCTCTCTTTAATTTATTTATCACGGGGATGGGAATTATCCTTTCCAAAGACAGCCTCGAGGGTGTGATTATGAAAAGTCACCAATTAGCCGGTTAATGACGAAAATCGAGAAGTCACCTTTTAAATTGCCCTGCAAAAAAAAATTGGTTTGGTTTCATTAAATTTTTTGCGTCAAGCGGAAAATAAGATTGTCTACTCTACTGGTGGATATGCGCGTCCTGTGACTGAATGCAATAGTTGCGCAATCTAATTGTTTGGTCTGAATTCTAAATTAATTTTATGAAAAATCTTGATTTAAAAAATGTATGAAGTATGAGCTTATAGCACGTAGGGGAGAACGACACAATGCCGGTCACCGGGTAACGGAGGTCAATGTGCTTCTTTAGCATTCATAAATTTAGGGATGGATTTAGAAATTTTCTGAATATTTGAAAAAATAACTGATCGTGTTAAGTAGAATGTAAATAGAATTTCAATGATGGAACAATTCCCACACTATACTGGTTTACATTTTTTGTTTACTTGACTGTTTACTTATTTATTCACATCATTCGTTGCTGACTTATCAATACGTCCAAAAACACAAACTACGCTAACGATATCACAATCTTTTCTGCATACAATTTTTTCCTAGCGACAGTAGCTGCATCAAAGCAAAAAGCCAATAAGTTACGTTTATGTTCAAACTTCAGACCTGCCCACGAGTGCACGCAAACAACAAAGACCTCCACCCATCCACGTACTCTACCTTGTGTCTCTTTAGGTAGCAGAGTGGAAGAAGAAAAAAAGCCTAAGTCCATTCATTTCTTTTTACCATCTATACTTCTTACATATCTGCATATCCGAACCCATCGCACAATTTGCAATGATGGCACCGCTATCTAAACACCACAATCCTAAACTAGCCACAGAAGGAATTAAACAATATTTGAACTCCATTAACGGCTGGTGCACTCGACGGCTGTTTAGGTTGAACAAACAAAAACACTCGAACAAGCTATTTTACACTCAAACGTCAAACTTTCCCACAAGTGCACAAAACAACATGGACTTCCGCCAATTCATGTTCTCTACATTGGGTTTTCTTTACGTAGAAGACTGGAAGAAGAAAATATCCTAGATTCATTCTTCTCATTTTACCATCTATACTTCTTACATAGTTGCACATCCAAAGCCTAAGGACAATCTACACGGATGACGCAGCTATCTAAACACTCCAATCCTAAACTAGCAGCTGATGCAATTCAACAATATTTGAACCTCATTACATATTGATGTACTCGATGGCGGATCAGGTTGAACGAAGAAAAAACCGCGAACAAGCTTTGCTCACCACTACCCACCAATGCACTTAAACAGCAGGGTAATGCCACCATCCAACCATGACTGCAACCTTGGGCTTTACCCAAGTAACCCACATACAAGGTCACACTCGTCAGATCTATCTGAACTTAAGGAGTTAAATTGTGTTGCTTCTTTGCTTCTCCATATCCTCTATTATCCAAACAATAGTAGTAAGTTTTCCACCATACCCTTAATGCTCCATTGTACCTCACCAATCGAAGGATCCATAACGACCTTAAAATCCCATTCGTGAAGGATTCCATTAGGAATTGCTTCTCCAACCCATTATCCGAATCCCATTTTTTTTTCAACGTCTATTCCTCTACGCCAAGTAAAACGACGAATGCCACATGACCTCGTATGTTAACTCTCCCAATTAAATAAAATAGAGGTCCAGTTCCAGGCTGGTTCCTCTCGCCACTGCTTCCTGGTCTGAGAGATCTGTCAAATTTGTATTTAACTACAAAATTTGCTCAGTGTATATTTATTTTGTAAAAAAAAATCCATAAATAAAATAAATCTAAAATATATTTAGTAGTAGAACAAGTCATATAAAAGAAACCGGTGGCGGTGAAAAGGGATGATATCTTATCTCCCAAAGGAGGACGCAAAGCCAAGTCTTCCTGAGCTGTTAATGCATGTTGAATTAAATCAAAGGATGTTACACAAGAGAATTCTATCACAACTGTACAGGGAGATTGGAAGACTACCCCAATCGTTTTTCACATGCTCTCTCATTCTTTCTTTTTAGTTTTCGCTTTTATATCTAGGACAATTTGATGCGAAACCCTGCCGGAAAGGAACAAGACAACGGGATCATTTATCTTAAGGCGGAGTTACCGCAAGGTGATCTCACTTTATTTTTTACGTGTGTCCCGTTCCAGTGACACAGTGAGTTAGTAAACGATCGGAAAATACTTAGGGGACGTCAGGACGAGCTAGCTAATACCCGTCGGAACATTCCTTGGCTGTATGTAGCGCGAGGAAAGGGCATTACTGTTCTACCTCTTTCAGGGCACAACTCCATTTATATGGAAATCCTCCGAAGAAAAATCTCCTCTAACACGGATTTGAGTATAACAGATGTTTTATTCTCATAACTCGCAGCCTCGCCGCCCGAGTGGGAGGTGGACTTTTAATAACGAATTTGGCGCAATAAACAAGCGACGATTCTTGGTTTAAGAAAAATTCACTTTCTTTCTGGCCTCTAGTAAATGAATAATTTGTAATTAGTTTTGTTTTCTTATTAAAAATTACATACGGCCCCATAAAATTCTTACGGGATCTAAAAGTGTTTTTTTTTTCTAACCGAAGCTATACAAAAATCGCCTTTGAATGTTAATTTTCCGGATCAATCTGGTCCTCTAAAACAGGATGGCAAATCCCGGCTATTTGCGAAAAAGATGGCAGTCGGCCAAGAATTATCAGCGTTGAAGACAGCTTGTTTTTAGGGAGACTTACTGGAATGGACCATATTTTCCTGAAGAGATTCATTACCATCCAAGAATGGATAACGTTTATCTCCTTCTGTCAGGCTATAAACTACAGTCACAACGTTACTCATTTAAATACAATTAAAAGCTCTCATGTTTTAACTGTTCTAACCTCAAGCACTCTAGGAACATACGAATCGACATGTTAATTAAGAAATCGGATGAAAAAAGAGTGAGAGAGAGAAAACGTGCGTGTGTGGTATATGAGAGAACAATTTTTTTATGCTGTTCATTATAACATACTCTTCATTTAGTACATGCGAGGTGTTACCAGGTGTTTTATTAATGATGTAAAACATATTTCACTTTTCTTGGGTGATCGCAACTACTTTTATTCCATACTTTTAGGACCGGCAAAGTACACAGGAAAAATAAAATGTTCCCACCCACGTTTTTCATAATCATAAATACTTGCAATCGTTATAATTTTTATTCTTTGATGTTTACTATGTTTACTGGGTATTTTTGAAGAAAAACTTTTGAACAAAAAATCGAACTGAGTAAAACAATTTTACCAAATGTGTTACTATGGAAACAATGAAGAAATTAAGCAACTCTGTCTGGAATATCGATTCTTCTTGCGTTGGTCACCGATTTTGTCATGTTTTGAATGTTGTGCTGAGGAATATTTTAATATTCGTCCAACAGCGCCATTCTTAAATTTTGGACAACACAGACCCAAAGGTGTTCGGTAGGGTTTATGCCAGAAGTACGCTCCTGATGTGCAGGAACTTTTCGGACACGGACTACTTACACTGCCACTTATTCTTTACAATAGTATTTATTGTTTGTTTAGCACCATCGTGATTGTGAGTTCAAGAATTCCTGGGTTCGTCCGCATGTCCATCGCTGTCCAGCGCGATCTGTCCCGGGTCACAGAAAACCACCACAATTTTTTCTTGACGCTCCAACAAAGTGTATCTTTCGAATAAATGTACGACGAGAGTATCCAATGAGAATCTGTCCTTTATAGCACTCGCTGAGTCAGTGCGCAACTTGTGAACTTCTTTGACAACTGGTCCGAAAGGCGTTCGATAAGGTGTATGTCGGGGGTACATGTTGACACTCAAAAACATTAAATTGAAGCCAGTTACAAGAAGTCACCAACAATTGCTGTTTGGGGCCTTGCATTATCATACATAAAAATGAATCTATAACTGTAAGGAACAACTTCTTCTGATAACGAATCTTAACTTTATCGCGTAGCTGTTGGCGAACTCTTCATGAAGATCAACTTTTTACGACGTTCCCAAACCATAACACAAGGGATATATCGTCCTTCTGTTCTTCTCTCGTCGGCAGATTCAAATAAAACCTTCCCTCGCCCGATAACAAGATTTTAGTCCGATCTTGTCTATATCAATTGATGTGATTTCTTGCGAAACTTAGCCAAGCTTTTCACTAACTGTTCAGAAGTCCCGGATCAGTGGCAGGCCTTCTCGAATGTAATCCAGCATCTGAACGTTTTGGCCTTAGGTGCATAAACTGACATTTCTCACTTATTGAAGTCGTTGCTTGATCTCAACAGCGAAATATCGATTGCGGAGTACATTCGAAACATTAAAGCCATTATTTTTCTGAGGATGACACGATCGACATGATCCATGTATCTCGAGCAACCTACAGTACCGTTCGTAGTGATGACCCTTCGGACTGTCTGGGAATAGAAATTATGAATGATGGAGTTCAATCCTTTTTAAAAAGATGGTTCGTACTCACAGTACGTTGTTTGGCAACAATCCGGATTTCGAGCCTTTTAGCACATCATCAGTTTGAAGGCTTTTACTTATAGGTTTTTTATTTATATGTTTTAACCATACTTATTATTATATACTTTTATAATTCATGTTGAGAGATGTGTTTGTAGAAAGCCTTCAATCTGATGATGAGCTAAAGGCCTCGAAATCCGGATTGTTGCGAAACAACTTACTGTGAGTAGGAATCATCTTTTTAAAAAGGGTTGTTCTCGGAATGTTAAGCACGCTTGACTAATTCCAACTTCCAACAATGCTATGATTATAGACAAACCTGTATCTCTTTAAACCATCATCGAATAAATTTTAAACCTAAAAATAGTACAACTTAAAAAAATTGGACCCCGGGCACATTAGAAAGAAGCTCTCCAGAAAAACCAACAAAGAAGATTGGCTATTCAAAGATTTATTTACAAACTCATTTGTAAACACAATTTTATCTGTTTTATCTACCTTTAGTACTTTTAAAAACGGCCAAATATTGGTGTAAGATAATCAATGGAGGATTATCAAAGAGATAATTAAAAATATTGCCTCTTAGCGTACATTGGTCATCGCCAGCCCTCCCTTCCTTAGATTTGCGTACTTTTTCCTCCGCTTTAAACTTATTAATTTTTTTACGGATTCTTCAGTTTAGAGATGATATTTTATGATATAAACGGTGAACAATTCTCGTTTTTCTTTGTCGTCTATGTACCTCAGGGACGCGTCTATTGTGGATAAAGTAACTGAAATTATTGTACAAACACAAGTATATAAAAAAAGTGACAGGAAAAAATTTGATTGTCTGGTTAACAATCACAGTACCGCAGAGTACTAAATATTCCTCAGGGTGTTGGGGCCTCTACCGTTCACGCTAATAAATATATTCATTCCTATATATCGGATACATGAAAGAACTAAGATTGGTGCCTGCTGCTTCAAGCCTTGTATACTTAATTTTTTGCAGCCTGTCGTTATATGCTCTGCCGTGATAAGCTATAGCCATTGAGTAAATAATTAAACACAGTTTCTTTTTTTTTGTTCCAACTAACACGAAAAAGCACTTGATCACCTCGTGTAATTTCACAGTCGGATTTTAAACAATAAAACGGTCCACCGTTCTACACAGTTTATGGCATTCGCGCCAATTAAAATTTCCAACATAAATACCGATTAGGGTATTCTAACTTTCATCTGTTACTGGTACTAAAATTTGGGGTTGCCATTAAATATCAGTTAGACCGCTAATTTCAGTTTCTAATTACTTTTTTAAATAAATTATTACTTTTTCTATTTACTAATAACGAGGAAATAAGTCCATGAGTCGGGAAAATATACTCGTAGCGACTTATTTCACATTCTGTATGTTTGAGTACTCTACGTTCACGTTTAAGGCGTAATGGGAGATATCCCCCACCTCAAAGGACCACTGATAAAA
>CM077103.1:14693556-14715970 GCA_039619505.1 Cimex hemipterus | reverse complement strand
TAGAAGTGAGCGTGAAAGAGTTCACTCCGCCTCACAATTCAATATACGTAATACGTTTCATTCAAGACATTAAGTTATTAGAGAGAATATGGTTATTTTTTTAACTTTAACAATGCCATAAAAAATTCACATGGATAAAAAAATATTGATTGCATAATTATTTTTCTATCAGATTAAAATTATCACAGGAATTGGTCGATCTAGTACGATTTTTTCTAAACATTTTGACGTGCATCTATCCAAATTTTTATATTAGTAGCACTAGGTATTATTATGGTCAAATAATGCACACGTGTTAGGTCCGGAGGTTGGGACGTGGCGGTTTTAGCCGTATCGTCCATCTTTTCGTTACCCTACAGATCTATATGTCCGGTAAACTCAGACAACAACAGTTCTCCGGGACGCTCCAGCTCATGGTACTTTCCAGCAAGAGCTCAAGGTCGGCATAGAACATGCCAGACTCAGGAGTAACGCCGCTGAGGTTATTTACTCAGATAGGCACGTAGGATTATTTCACAGTCTCGAATTATTATAGTCTGGATAAGATCTTATAAATCTGGATTATAAGCTGGATTATGGACTGGAATCACCTAAGCAGGGTCCAAATCTCGATCAATTCTGCCGTGTAAACGAGCGACCTGGCCTAACACTTTATCAATACAATGCCATTTATTTATTTTCATAAGGTAATTATAGAGCAAATGAGAAAATCGAAGCTTTTAATGAAAATAAACTTATTTTTCGAATAAAAATAAAAAGATCTAGTGCCGATAATTTTCCTTACATTCCTTGATCAAATTTAAAAGGTAACCTTTTTGTATGGTTCATAGGAAAATCGTTGATATTGGTCATTTTACATACCCCGCTGAATTGCTTCAGTGCTTTTCTCTTCCAGTTTATTAGATTTTAATGCGATTTATTTTCAATATTATTAAATAAATATCTTTCAATTAATTAAAGATTCCAGTTGAGATAAAAAAGTCAGTGTCACGAGCGGGATCCGAACCCACGTCACAATAGCTGAAGTGGAAGAGGAGCAGCGTATCGAGCCGAAGGTCGTGGGTTCGAATCCCTCTCGTGAAACCAACTTCTCATCTCAATCCAACCTTTCGAATTTTCCCTCCTTTTTTTTTATTTTTCAAATGAAGAGTAATAAATGGATATGTCCCTGCTTTACCGCTCGAGATGTTCCGAACTCGTGGGTTCGAATCCCGCTCGTGACACTGACTTTTTTATCTCAACTAAAATTCTTAATTCACTGAAAGATATTAATTGTTCGAGGGAACAACGTAAATTAGTGAATTAAAATTATCATTTATTTTTATTATAATGAATTTTTTTAATGCATCACCAAAATGATTTTTAACATTTGGATAATAAAGTTAAAAAAACGTCTTTGCTGAGAGGTTTAATGAAAAATTAAATTGTTTAATTAATTGAAAGATATTAATTGTTTGAGCGGACAACGAAAATTAGTGAATTAAAATTAATGTTTATTTTTATTGTATTTCACCAAATGATTTTTAACATTTAGTTAATAAAGTTATAAAGCATTATTTGCTCAGAGGTTTGTGAAAAACTAAAATCCTTAATTAATTGAAAAATATTAATTGGTCAAGCGGCAGCTCAAATGGATAGAGGTCACAATAGGTCAAGTGCAAGAACAGCGGCGTATCGAGGCGAAAGTCGAGGGTTCGAATCCCGCTCGTGACCCTGACTTTTTATCTCAACTAAAATTCTTAATTCATTCAAAGATATTAACTATTCGAGCAGACAACGAAAATTAGTGAATTAAAATTATTATTTATTTTTATTATATTGTATTTTTTGTAATATTTCACCAAAATGATTTTTAGCATCTAGATAATAAAGTTAAAAAACCTTCTTTGCTGAGAGGTTTAGTGAATATCGTATTTGTTTCCGTGTATGTCAATGCAGGCTACGAAATGAAACAAAAAATGTCCATTATAAACACGATGCGATGCTGTCGCATTTGACAAGTTTGCGGAAGGCACAAAATTGTTTTTTATTCGGATATTCATCCTGGGAATAGGGTGACGCATGAATGGACCTGGGTACTGTCAGCTTTGACGGATCAAGACAATATATCAGCGGAGTGGTCGAATTTGAGTTATCGACAACACCACGGAAAAATAAACCTAACTAATGAATGAAATTTTTTTTTTCACACTGACACCAGAAGTACTGATGAATAAACCCGAAACAACATCAAGATCTCATGATTTTATCAAATGTGGCTATAATCAATTGGCAGTTTCTGCCTTCATTTAGAATCCAGACCTGAAAGATATTACACTAACATTGGAACAATAATAAGTACTAGTTATTAGTCCAGATAGTTTTTTTCATGTAAATGTTTTAAGAAAATGAAAAATTTTTAATTAGCTAATACATCGTAGATTAATTTAAATAAAAATTATGTTCTGCATTTCATCGTTCAGGTCAGAATTGACACTATACATACGCGACTTGTCTACTCCATTTCCTCCACTTTAAGAAATTATATGTATTGCTTGGGTGATTTACTAGAAGCGGCCAAGGCTTTCGATATTCAGGAGTCTGCAAATCCTTTATGAGTTCTACCACATCCTTTGCCCGAACAGATTTCTCTTTAGAGTAAGGTGTGGCAAGATATATACAGAGATTAGACCACGCAGAACATACATTCACGTAACATCTGTCTTACCTTTGACAAAAGGTTTTCATCTTCGAATGCTATCGGAGGCCTCAAGCGAACAAAACCTTCACCTTGTCGAAGAATAGTGCACAAATTGACAAACAAAACTGTACGAGGAAAACATTACATAACTTCAACGAAAGAAGCTACCGCATGAACTTAATGATGCGGATTTCGAGCCTACAGCACATCATCAGGTTCCTCCTGAAGCTCTACAACTTAATCCAGATCATTATAACAACTTACTGTGAATAAGAACTATCTTTTTAAAAAGACTGAGCAACACACTCACACCACCATCTTTTCTATCAAACTCGTTAGTTTTTTAGAACTATTTAAACGGCAAGAAATTATAGACGATTATCAAGATGATGTCGGGTGTTTGTCTGCGTTTGCGGATGGGTAAACTCATGCTGAACAGGAGCAAGGCCTTTTCATAGGTCCCTCTTTATTTGGAACCTTGTTGAACTATTAATTTCATTGCGCCTTCTCCAGTGAGGAGAACTGTTCCCAATAAGCTCTATGTCCGTGTAGCATGACAACGAAGATGCCTAGCTAATTGTACTCTTTATATGAACGTATACATTGTTTTTATTAGTTATAACAACTATCAGTTTTTAATATAATATGTGCTCATTAGTGATCGATAATTATTCAGACATCGTGAGATGCGCTCTGGTGTGATGTAGGTTTCAGAAAAACATTTTCTTTATCGTGCCAACGTTTCGATCTTTATTGAGATCATCTTCAGGGCTCAATGTAATTGTCTGTGCCATTCTTGCGTGGCATGTCATCTCACGATATCTGAATAAGTTTTAATATAATGCAAAAAATGCTGAACTGAAAAATTAGAGTTCCTAAAAAGGGAAAAATTCAACGTTATTTGGTTATTGTTCACAGTATGTTTATTGTCTCTTTTTATTTTTATTTTTTACAATAAAATATTCTTTTTATGTAAAGCCTTATTTGAGATGAAAATTTTAGTGTCACGAACGGGTTTCGAACCCACGACCTTCGGCCCATTACGCCGCTGCTCTATTCTTTTTTACATTGGATTTTTCTTTACTGCCCTTTCAAATTAAGATATAGTTGGTTTTACAACTTTCGTTGTTCTTTTTTTCTTTTGTATGCGGTTAGTGTAAAATTTTGTCCAATATTTCTAGTTTGGTTGTTCGATATATTTATTCTTTTTATGTGTTTCGTTTCATTTTTTCTTATTGTGCTTTTATATTAAATTTAAACTGGGAAATAAATTTTACCCAGGGCAAAACGATTAATTACTACCTTAACTCACCCCATTTTTTCACACCGTGACCACTTTTTCCCATTTAACATAAAATTTCTACATTTTAATAAGATTCAATATAATTAAATAAATATAATATATACCGCAACTAAAGGAAATGTTGTATCAGCTAAAAGCTTATTAAAGCTTACTAAGCGACCGTGAATATTTCTAATGAGGTTGGTTTTAAATTTTTGCAGTTGTTGAAAGATTTTTTCCCAAAATTTAAATTGAAAGTTTCAGAATTATTTCTTACTGAAGGAAACCTAACGTTAATTTCAATGTTTTTTTTTCTTTTTTCTACACAGAAATTAGTCGTTCGTGAGGTACGTTTTATGAGTTAGTTGAAAAGTAAAAAGCTGAATATCTGCGAAAGGGTTGAGAATAGAACCAAGATTATTCGTACGCATATTTTTTTTTTTTGCATTTGAGATGTAGAAGAATCTAACGAAATTTGTCATACGAGTAGCCAATCACCCCCTTTATGACCTAAGTACAAGTTAAGGATAAATAAATTAAGAAAGATGAAAAAATTGGGTTCAGTGGCCGCAACGATTTGGGTGTTGACTCAGCGCTTTATAAGGCCAAGTACCCAGGTTCGAACCCGACGTACTACTTACAAATGGATTTTTTCAAAAACACCGGCACCATGGGGATTTATATGACCCGTGAATTTTGAACCCTCGTAAAAAGAAAAAAAAAACAATTGACCGTAAGTTGAGAAATCTGATGAACAGATGTAAAGATTGAGAAATCATTACTGTAAACTAATAATCACGGAAATAAATCCATCAGTACGACTATCAAAAATTATATTAATATAATTCCCATCTCGATAAAATAACAAAAAGTGAAATGCAATATGAATGTGTACGTGCAGGTTTGATGTTTTTAGTTATAATTAAAAATTGTCTGACTATTTACATTGGTTGGAGGAAAATGATGCTTTGAAATAAAATCCCTCGACCGTGATCAAATAAAAACTGTCATTGAAAAGAAGATCTTAATAGGTTGAGTTTTAATGAAGAGAAACTCTTAAAAAATATTTTTCTGAAACGTTCATGAAATGGAATGGCGGTCTGGACCACTGGACTAAACTGGCGATTAAATTATTGCTCGGCGGTACCCAGGCGGAATTCTTTAACCGAATCATGTAAAATTATTTTGTAAAAAATGGTTGGAACTTTTCGTACTGGTTTTTAGTTTCGTGCAGATAGAAAAGTTTAATAATTTATGAAAAATTGAATTTTTTTAATACATACCTGTAGGTATCACACATCAAAGGATCTGTGCTAAGTTAATATGAATTAATTAAGATTATTCTCTATCAAACCTGAAATATTTATTCGAAAGCTCGGCGTGGAAACAAAAGCATTGCTTTTTTTCTGACAATTACCCTAGTTCACGAGACTCTTGTTATTTACACTTATGCTTGTAGTGCTATTTAATGTTCATAACAGGTAAAAGTTTATTCTTACAAATATGAAGAGATGAATACGTACAAAATATTTGTTTCATTTTTTAATTATTAATATTGTAATTAACAAATTTTGAGCAATAATTGGAGAAATTTTGGATTTTTTGATACCTCTCCAAACTCGGATCCTATACTTATCAAGGATTGTGCTAATACAAAATAAACAGTCATTTATTCTGACTGAAGAATATTTCTTAAAATTTTAAATTCATGAAATAATTTTCTAAATATTTTCGCCAAAGCATCAATATAAAATTTACATTAAAATTTATTATAAAAACATTATTAACTCCACGAAAATTTAATATTGTATTTTCATTTGAATTTTTTCCGTGCGGCTACATTTTTCTTCATGCAGTCTTATCTTCTATTTCTATTCGATAAGCTAAAGTGGTTTTTGGAGCTAGCTTTTATAGGATTCGAGTGAGAGGTAAATATTGCGGTCGAAATTATTTCCGAAGGTTTAGGTGAGTGCAGATTCTTGCAACTAGAACAGGAAAAGTTACAAGAAAAATCCCACATTCAGGAGCCGCTGGCAAGACTATAGAGGTTGATAACAACCTGAAGCTGGCCAGTGGGTGATAAAAAACAAGGGAGCTCAGGGCGAGGAACAGAAGGCCTTGTCGCCCTTTATAATGGAGAGCAAGTTGATTCAGTGTGAATGTACACTAAGTATATTTTTCTTACTTCTGTCTTGTCATTCACTTTTTGAGCCAGTCTTCGCTTTGCTCAAGGTGCTCTTGTATATTAAAGATAGCTTGAAATGGATTAGGCTACGTAATGGTGGTATTGTCCGTTTGGGGGGGGGTGATGGTACTGTGGTGTGAAGGTAGGTCAGCAATATAGGAAAGAAAAAGATGGGACCAAGAATGTTTCCTTGTGGGACACTGGCTTGTATCGGTCAGAGAACTCGTTGCTCCACAACACACTAAAGCAGAGGTCTTTAAGGAAGGATTTATATTCAATAAGATAAGAGGAGAGTAGGAAGTTTTGAGTTTATAAAGCTTGCCAAGGTGCCAACCCTTGTTACTACTAGAAACGCACCCGACCAATATTCTTTGTTCTCTAGAGCAGAGGAGATTGTATCGACAACTATCTATGTAGTCAGGAATTGGATGTCGGAATTGGTGAGAGGGTTTGTTTTATGAGTTGCACCTTAACTAAATTTAATGATTACTATCCCTGTCAATTTTTATAATTGCACATGTTGTAATATTAAATTAGTTGAAAGAAATCTAAAAAAAAAAGAAAATATATCCTTATATACGAAATACAACAAGCAAAAGTGAAAATATGAAACTGTTAATGTACTGTCAAATATATTTAAACTTTTAATTAATTGAGACAATTCATTTTAGACTTTGGTTGGTGGGAGAATAAAAGGATTGAAGATAGAAAAGAAAAGAAAAATCCCCACATTTCTACTCTGATCGAACCATTTGTTTATTCGCAACCCACAATCAACCCACAGACTTTTTCAGAATATATGTAATTTCTCTCGTCATTTTTCCATCGTCACCGTTTTATGTCATGTGATTAAAATATTCGTAATGGGTGTGATACTTGACATTTATAACGTTTTCGAAATCACCTTGGAAAACATGTCTAGAAGTTCAGGTTTAAAAGTCCGGAGGAATAAATTAATACTAGTCTGTACGTACCTAATTATTGAAATGAAAGTTCATTTTCACTTCAATAAGAAGTAAAACTTGCAAATACGTGAATGTACGTCCCAACAGTGAATGTAAATCGTGAATGGGGACTTTTCATCCGAGAACTGATTATAAGGAAATAGGTTTTAGTCTGTTGAGCAGCATTCAATTATAGTTGTTAGAGAAGGTTCCAATTTCAATTAATTAACGCTTTTGGGCTGACAAAAGTGCTTATTAACTATTGAGGCGTAATTCGAGTTCTGTTTCGTCATAGGTGTATCCATTGGATACACTTTAATACCCGCCTTAAAGACGGTAGTAAGCTCATCGTTCGAAGTCAAACACTAATTACTGCCGCTTCATCAGCGAATAATATTTTAAACTTTCAGAACATAAGAAATATACGTCTAGCTTTGTTACGCAGTGCCGAATTTTTCATTATTATTAACAATTCTGTGACAATCTTCTTTCTATATTCCTTTTTATATGGTAAATAATTGCACTATTTTGTGGACTTAACTTTAGACATATTGCCTTGTCGTGCTTCATGCTCTAAACCGAAAAACCTGTATTGGTTGATCTACGCGTTGACATTTGACGTCAGTAAATAAAAATATTTCTCTATTTTGGCAATCCCAGAAACTTAAAATTTGGTTCAAATTCAGAGCTTATCTTGGTTGGTTTTGTTAAGTTCAGAAGGTATCAACAACGATAAATCGCAATTGTTCAGTTTTTAAACTCTTTATTTTAAAATCATTATACGATGTTGGCGCGTATCTATCTATCTATCTATCTATCTATCTATCTATCTATCTATCTATCTATCTGTGTGTGTGTGTGTGTGTGTGTGTGTGTGTGTGTGTGTGTGTGTAGGAATATAACAAGGGTGGTTTTTCAGTCCTCTTTTGTTTTTGCTCTCCATAAATGAACGATATATTCAAATGTTCTCGCCAAAGAAAAGGAATATATCAAGGATGGTTTTTCAGTCCTTGTCTGTTTTTTCTCCACGTAAATGAACGATATATTCAAATGTTTTCGCCAAAGAAATTAAGGTAAAGAAAACATGCATAAAACTCCACATCTAAAAACAATTCTCTTGAAAAACTTTAAAAAAACCTATCAGTGTTTAATACGTAAGGAACTAAATTTTGAGCAAAAGGTTGTTCCGAGCTCGTGAAATGCGGTCTGTGTGACGTAGGTTTTAGAAAAATATTTTCTTCATCGTATCAACGTTTCGATCTTTATTCAGATCATCTTCAGGGCTCAAAGTGTTTGTTTTCTGTGTACTTGTGCCATTCTTGCGTGTCGTGCTGAGAGTGTCCTTTGAGCAAAAGGAAGAAAACTGTCTATAGTGCAACATCAATCTGGAAGAGATGGATTATCAAACTAAAAGAAGAAATCCTCAAATTGAACGTACGTTCGATACTGAACCATCCGAGTCATATTCGATGTCTAATTAAATAATTAATGTACATTAGTCTAGTTGTTAGCTGCGTTCTAAATATAGATCGGAATCCATTTGTCTGTTATGCTCTCAATGGAGCGAGTTAAGTTTGAAATAGCTAGGCGTAGAGATTTTATCAGGACAGGAAATGTTTCTGTTACAAATGCATTGTATCTGAATAGGCTAGAATACGAGAATTTGTACGCAGACGACGCAGAACTTTTGACATTGCAGGTCAGATGTCTTCTATCTCAAAAGCTGAAATAAAAGGTTAACAACCAAATTATGCATGGATATAAAACATATGTAGTTTGTAATAATTCTAAGTTTGAGTATAGGTCGTATTAAAACAATTTCGAAAATTATGTTTAAGTTTATAATGTCAATTTTGTGTTGATTTTCTTTTTCTTCCCTTTAAAAGGATTTAGTGTTTGTTAGTCTAGTTTTTTAGCTGTGTTTTAATTGTTATTATTAGCTGGCTCCTCTTAACGCTTGTTTCAAGGGCATGTTTTTATTTATTTTTTTAATTTTTAACGAGGGTTCCCAACAGCAGAGGTCATATAAACCCTCAGGGTGCCGGTTTTTTTAAGAAAGCCCGATTGTAAATATGTCGGGTTCGAATGCAGCGGGTGATTAAAATATCAGTACTGAAAACTCTCAGGTCGTTCGTCGAGCTTTCGAAAGGTAAATTTGAGTCATCACAATTTTGAAACATTAATTAAAAATTTACAATAAACAATTATTAATTTACAATATGAAAGTTATAATTCAAAGATGTGTCATCATTGTGTGCCGTGTTGAGAGTGGATCTACACAGAAAACAAACACTTTAAGCCCTGAAGATGATCTGAATAAAGCTCGAAACGTTGGCACGATAAAGAAAATGTTTCTAAACTTACATAACACCAGACCGCATCTCATGATTTCCAAAGAATTAATAGTAATTACAGATTTTCATTTTTCATCAAGTTACACAATGAAAGAGTCAAAATGACAAAAATATGCACCACTGAATATGGCTCCGAGAAACTCTAGGAAATACAATGTTAAATATAAAAGTCTGACTCGTTTTCCTCTTTGCCTGACTCCTCGACTAATCGTCAACAAAAAATGAAAAACAATTATAACTACAGTACCAACAATAAGTTCAAAATAAATTTATAATAATAAAAACAACTAATATTACGAGGAACAATTAGTATTATAGCAATTGTTTAGTGTTTTTGGTTTTTGTCGGTTATGGCGGATTCAATTTTTATTAAGTTATTATCAAATATTTGTTCGCCTTGTAAATTTTTTATATATTTTGTACGAGGTTTCGCAACAGGAGAGGTTATATCAACCCTCTGAGTGTCGGTGTTTTCGAAAAATAAGCCCATTTGTAAGTATGTCTGGTTTGAATGCAGGGTAGCTGGATTTGAACACGGGACCTTATCTTACATGATGGGGGCCGTGTCGACACCTGAACAGTTTCGGGCGCCGACGCTCCTATAAATTGTTGGTTATATTTTTAATGTCCTGATGATGAGAGTGTGTTATTCGAAAGCTTGAGTGCGTATGCTTTTTTCAATTGACAGTATCTCTGATCTTTTCTAACATAATAAAGGCTGGTAGTAAGTACATTTTAGATAATACTCATGAACCAAGCCCTTATCAACGCAATTCCAGGCTGAACGTGAACGAATTGATGATTACCATCATCGTCAAATAATTGTCATTTGGACAATCAAACTGATGATCTTCTCCCCCTTCCATTAATCACTAATGATAACTTCAAGTCAAATTAATCCTCGGGGTTTCCCTAATGTTTTAAAACGAGGGGTGCATCCTAAAAGCCCGAGGGGCCCGTTGCAGTTCAAATATTTATTCCCTCTGCTAAGCAATGCTTAAGCCCAAATTGCCTTAATTTAAAGTATATAAATGAAAGCGCATGTTACCAACTTTACATTTGAATGATTAAATATTTATGACGGAACTACATTAAGCTATCTGCCGTCGTTCGATGAACACAGGAAATATCTAACTTGTTAAACTGCAAAAACCAAACGAGCAGTAAAAAATTCAGTGAATTTATTTAGATCTTTATTTCCGAATGTAACGAAAAAAGAATAATTTATATTGGTTATTCAGGGTTAATCTGTTAATAACAATACTGCACGACAGGCTACCTTAGTATTCTATCAAGCGACAACATTCACACGTAAACCTATGGCCTAAAAAAACAAGTATCCCGTCCTGTCCTCCACTGCACATCAACAACAAAGATACTTCCATACAAGTCAAACATTTAGGATTATACGTAGACAGCAGACTGACGTTGAATCCCCCTGCCCAATAAGAGAAGACAAATTTACACAAGACTCGGATAACCACGAAGGTTTCAAAGAACGAAATCCGTCTTTAACGTCAACAACAATCTGAGCACACGGGAAGATGGGGTTCTGCCAAGCCATCCAACATCCAGCGATTCCTTTAAATGAAACGTTTTACACAAAACTTCAAAGATTCTTACTGCGTCACTAACCTGGCTATCCATAACGACCTCAACATTGATTTTGCCAACGAGTTGATCCGTTCCAGGTTCCAAAATCTTAAGCCAACCTCTTGACCCATCCTAACACAACTGCTCAAAGCGTTTCTGCACATTCCCATACCGAGAACCTGCCGATGGTCCCCAGATCATTTTGCACACCGCTAATGTTTTTCTAGATATTTATAATTTAACAAAAAACAGTTTTAATCTACTTTATCATGCATTTTAATATTTAGGGGTTGGCTCACCAAACACAAATCTATAATACTTTCTAAAAAGATAGTTCCTACCCACAGTAATTTGTTTTGCAATGATCCGGATTTCGAGCCTTTTAGCTCATCATCAGGTTGAACGATTTCTACAGCCCCGTCTCTAGACGTGTATTGCCAAAGTGAAACCGCTGATACCTCCACCAACGCGACGTTCCAATCAACAGCTGATTTTTTAATGACGCTCAATTTGAACGTGCGAAACAAGGAAATTTATGTTCATAAATAATATCAAACTTCTAAAT
Organism: Cimex hemipterus; assembly: GCA_039619505.1. Taxonomy (NCBI): domain Eukaryota; kingdom Metazoa; phylum Arthropoda; class Insecta; order Hemiptera; family Cimicidae; genus Cimex; species Cimex hemipterus. The sequence goes on along the minus strand of CM077103.1, from coordinate 14,704,367 downwards.
AGTTAAACTATTATTTTAATAGTTTTTTTTTATTCTAATATTTATTTGTGTTATAATTTCCGCATTTCGCACGTTCAAATTGAGCGTTGGCGGAGGTATCAGCGGTTTCACTTTGGCAATACACGTCCAGAGACGTGGTTGTAGAAATCCTTCAACCTGGTGATGAGCTAAAAGGCTCGAAATCCGGATCGTTGCAAAACAACTTACTGTGAGTAGGACCTATCTTTTAAGAATGTATTGAACACCACACTCACTCCATCATTTATCATTTCTAACATAAATCCGTATCACAAAAAAATATTTAAACATATTAATTCATTCTTAATGTTTCACATTTAGTGCGGTTAAAGTCAAAATCGTCGCCAATGGTATACAAACGTGGATATAATAATCAAATAAAACTGCAGCCAGATCTGCCGTATAAATCAATTGAGAAGTCATATATTGTTTACAGTCGCATAAAGGTGTCCCAATAAACCGCGTTGAAGATTTAAAGCTTGGAATGTCGACTTTGAACGTTTTATTGACTGATTAAGGACTATTGCAAAGTTTGCGGTAGAGCCGAGGCATTTGAGGAGGCCGTAGATGTAACAATATACGATAAGGTGGCGGTCGCTGCAGCCGGCAGAACTAAATCCAAATTCCCTTCTCTGATAAATGAACTAAATAAATTATCCACTTTCTTGGTTATAATACATTTATCATTGTGGCTATAAATTTTAATTATGACTGAGTAACAAGTTCAAAAGATTCAATCAACTGATTCATTCGAAAATTATTTCTGTCTCGAACCGGTACATTGGCCTCAATGAAAAAGCACAAAAAAATGTTTTCATGCAAGTTTTCCCTTAGTAGATAATAGCCATCATTAATCATTTCGATCTGTTTATCTTTGTTGAGATTATCTTACGGTGGACGAAAAACAGGCTAACTAAACATTAGACAGCCTACAAAGACTGACAGACCTATGTATTAGATTGGTAAGGAAAACAGTTCACCCAATTGTACTAGAAATTTGGTAGCTAAACCTACTACCATAATTTTATACAAGAAAAACGAAGAAACGCTCATTTAGGCTCCAGAAACATATTAAGTGGAATCGAAACTCTACGGGCACTCAGCCATAGCTAATAAAACCAAAAACTAAGAAATCAAAACTGCCTGATCCTCGGTACATCTTATAAAGTCTCAACAAAAGACTAGAAAAGAAAATTAAGGAGAAAATCAGATGCAATTATTGGGTTGTCCGGAAAATAATGCAGGATTTTAAGTTTTCATTAAAAAAAATCTATATAAAATATTCTGTTTACGTTTACAGGATTACTCATTTGTATGAATGTCAACACTTATTAATCCTCTTCCAAATGATATTGTTTGTTTGCCTCTGTAGCATTCCGCTACTTGGAAATAATTCAGTCATCCTTATAATGTCAAAGCGAGAATTTCGTACGATTTTCTTTTACGAGTTTAAACTCGGCCGAAGCGGAGCCCAAACGGCTAGAAACATTAACCAAGTCTGGGGCGAGGGTTGTGTTAATGAGTGCACTGTGCAAAGGTGGTTTAAAAAATTTCGGGAGGGAGATTTCAGCCTTGAAGATGAAGAAGGTCGTGGAAGGCTTTCCTCTCTTAATGATGATGTTCTGCGATCAGTGGTGGAAGAAAACCCCAAAACAACTGTTCGAGAACTTGCAGAGCAACTCAAAGTCAGTAAAACGACCGTCGCTGACCACCGGTATGGTGGGCTTCATTTGGTTTAATACACTACAGCTTCTTAAATCCTGGCGAAACCATCAATGCTGAATCATACTGTAACCAAATTAATACCATGCATCAGAAATTGGCAGTAATGAAGCCCTCTTTGGTCAATCGGAAAGGGCCCATTTTGTTGCATGACAACGCTCGACCACATGTGTCACGTGTAACGTCACAAAAATTATTGGAGCTTGGCTATGAAACTTTGCCTCACCCACCCTACTCTCCGGACCTCTCGCCTACTGACTACCATTTTTTTAGACACCTGGACCACTACTTACAACACATAATATTCAAAAATCAAACGGAACTGGAAAATGCATTTATTGACTTTATCAATTCTAAAAATTCTGAATTCTACTCAGACGGAATTAATAAGTTACCAACACCAACACGTTGGGAGAAATGTATTGAGAGTATGGGAAATTATTTTGATTAAAGAACATTGCTTTAAAGTAACTAGTTTTTTTTTTTTTTTTTTTTTTTACCAAAATCCTGCATTATTTTCCGGACAACCCAATATATTTTATACAGGTGGTTCTAATCACACAATTTTTTTTAAAATTATTATATTACCGTACCGCCCCATCGTTCGGAGTCCACACTGATCTATCATGTCTAGTGCAACCGACTTAAATCAAAGACGTGGGTAAAACTTCCAATAGACCGGGGAGAGTCATGGATTTTTTGCGATCCATATGAGAAACACGAATACTCAACAATAGACTAGTTTCTATGAATAATGCCATAGACCACCTGAAGTCCACATTAGAAAAAAACACCGACTTCCAGAGCGGCATTAAATCCGATTTTAATTTCGTCACAAATTGAAACCTTGACCAAATCAATCCAAAATATGATCCATTCCCCACCCAGGGAACACCTGGCAATTTACGAAAACCCAACACACCCCCATACTAATCACACTTACGCTGACGATAAGCTCAATAACATTCACGCGAATCTCGACGATGAAGAAAAAGTTTTCTGTCCACTAAAAAGTATTCCTATCAGAAAGCGAAATTGAAAAAAAATCCCAAAACTTCGACACAACGACCCATGGTACATTTTGAATTTTCTAGACAAATTATTCTTTGAAGAAGTTTTTACACGCGTCGTCGCTATTCAGGCTAACCCTTTCTTCCAGGTGTAACTCCTACTACTGTTGTTTGGCCAAGCCTACACTCACCTGAAATTTATTGGGCGGCAAACACCCCCAGATACATTCGACAGACGGAGCGACGAAACTGGACAAAATCATTAACATTTCCTCACTGAAGAAGGCACAATGCTGAAACGCGTTGTGTAGTTCAACAAACAGTTTACATTATCATTTAGCTACGCGAGGTTAAGTACATCATTTAAATCACAAGTAATAAAATCTGAAATTTTGAAATTAACAAATTTCTTCCACCTCCACGACTTAACAAAAATCTTTTAGCCATTTCATTTACGAAATAATAAAATAAGTAGACGGATGGGGGTAAAAATTAAAGAAAGCAAATTTATAAAAGCTGCATGAGTAAATTTTAAGATACATCTTATTTATTCGTAGTATACGTACAATTATTTATTGCGTAAAAATGTATAATTTCTCTGCTGTAATGTCTAGAAACGCGACGTCCTTTTTATGTTTTTTTATATATATAAAACACATAAAAACGACAAAAACTTAAAAATTGATTGACTAAATTAATCCTAGCTTTATTTGAGCTAAAATCCGTCATATATTCGAAGACTAACGGATAGGGAAGGTTGACAAGGAGTGTATTCTGTGTTTCAGAGGACTGGTAATCGGATAAAACGGAGAAGTGAGGCGTTAGGTCGGGCCAGACATTTCTCAAGTTTAGAGTCGGCTCTTGAAAGCGCCTTTTACTCTCAATTTATGTTGCCTTCGTGCCTTACATATGTTTCCCTGATAACTCCTTCACTTCACGCTCAATCGGCCAAATCCCCTCGAAGGCAAATCCAGGAGAAAAGTGCCAAAACGTTTGATACCGCCGGCTGTCTGGAATGCCAGGACCAGCCGCTACGTCGAGGCATGTGGGAGTGAGATTTAATTGAGACTTTCTCTCAGCAAATCAAGCGAAAGTTAAATATTTAATAAATTACAATATTATATGAAACTTAATTTTAAGTGGGGAATTTTTACACTCATCAGTAATTTTCTCTAGCACTTCATAGTACTTACTAATGATTTTTAACGGGGCTCGTAACAGCCCAGATCATATCGAGCCCCCGGGTCGCTTTACTATTATTTTTAATATTTAATAAAAGCCCAATTGTAAGAATATTAAATTCGAATACAGGGCAATTCACAGGATTCGAACCGAGGAAATTTACTTTACCGTAATGACTGCCTCGTCAACGCCACCGGCATTTGTTTTATTTACATTTCGTTTCATTTGTGCGTGACATACCCACTGAGGAACGTCGACGATGATATTGGGAAACTAAGGAGTAGAGCATACTGGCTTCCTTCGAAGTTCGTTAGTTCAATACTTTCGACAGCTCTATGTTGATTTGGTTCCCCTCGAGCAGTCAATCTAAGATTAATTTACTTGAAGGTGTTCAAAGGAAATTTATTAAAAAGCCAATTTACAAGTTAAGACTTCAATGGGATAATGACCAGTATGTAAAATGGTTGACACTGTGTAAAATGTTCTTCCTTTCGTAAGGATCGATTTCTGGTGTTGGAGATGTGTTTCTTGTGGAAGGTGATAAATGGCTCCACAACTTATCAAGTTCACAATCAAGCCCCTGGTCACAGTTTTCAGCAACACAGTTTTTTCACCCAGTTTTGTTGAGCTAACTAGGCTTAACCTTTAAAAGTCCTTTAATCAAATCTGTGGTCTGCATAATTTTAATAAATTTGGATTCTCTTTTGATGTATTCAAAACTGAAATGCATCAACGCTTGTCCTCTTGATTATAGTTAGTCTGTTGATTTTGTTAATGTGATTTGTCTTTCTTAATTTTCAAATTTGCTTATGGCTGTAGTGATTATGGGGCCATCAGAAAATAAATCGCTACAGAGTTCTTGTCTTTTCGTACTATCACCACCACCACCTGCTGTCCTGTTTGATTCAATGATGTGTTCTTTTAACGTCGCAATCTTCATGTTTTATTTAAAATCTTGTTACGAAATGACGTGACTGTCGGAACCTAAACTATACCATTTTTAAGATCATCGGTTATTTTAGGGTATCCGAATGTTCAAACTAATTTAAGTCCAGCTTTTACTGTAAAGAACAACTGGAACAAACCGTAAAACGTCCCTAATCTCGAAAGTTAACCGCTATTTAAACCGATCGGCTGTTTGCCGAAAGGGTCGAAACGAAGGGTTTTTTCCGGTTATTTCTGTTTTACCGAAGGGTAACGAGCGTTTTGGTTGAAATTCCATCATTGCTTATAACCCGTTGTCGATTATGGCTATGTTTATTTCTGATGCATTATACAATTGTAAAACGTTTGTTAGAAACTTTCCACCTTGTAAACAGCTCAATGAGTTCTGTTTACTATTTTAACAACTGCTGTAATAAAGCTCAACTAATTACATTCACAATTTTGATATTTTTCTAATTGTAACATACATCAGTTATAATAATTGGATTTTTACTGTCTAATTACAGTCAAAATCCGAGTGATACCCTTAATGATATAACTATATATAAAAACAAGAAAAAAGTGAATCTGAAGGAAAGTAAAACATTGTTTCTTCGTCAACCTTTTGATGATTATATCTCCTTCATTAATTACTTTGAAATTTCAATATATTATCTTGGGTAATTTAATTTAGCTAACAATTAATTTATTTATTACCTACGGTGGCCTCACGGAGAGCTTTCTTCCCGGCATGAAGTAAGTGCTGGTGAATCGGCATCTCATGGTTCTTCAAGAGCGGATCGAGCTTTCATTGCTTTTGGAAGCAAAGATGTCCATCTCTTCATCATGTCCCATGAGTGTACTACGGGATTCATGTCAAAAGAATGTGTTGGCCAATTCGTTATGATAATCTCTACATCTGCCAAGTAACGGGATACATAAATTAACACGAAACAGTTCTCAAATAAATGAAGCGATTGGGACGACATATTCCGAAAGACCTCCAACGTACCTTAGAGCAGATAAATAGACTGTGTGATAAGGAATTCGGTACGGCCATGGACGTTGATTCATTCCACCCCTTACTATAACTAGCTTTAAAAATCTGCGTCACACTACATACACCCTTTAAGAGCTATTGTATCCCCGTTCTGTGCCTAAAGCACACCGGTGAGTCCTATTTCAGCAATGAGGTTGATTAGTAGACCCGGCTTCAGTGGTTGAATCTCTTCTATAGCCATATTGTACATCCCAAAGCACTTCCTCCTGAAGACAGAAGGTGTGTTGGTGTCTCCTCTGCCTTTTTGCAGAATCTGCATGTGCCGTCTTGGAATAAACAAATCTTCTTTAATTGTCCATTTAGCGGGTCCTGTTAACAATCCTGTTAGAATTCGAAGTTTTGCCCTTCCTCGTTTAATTTATTCTCTTACATTTTCCCCAAATTGGTTATAAGGTCCTTGGATTGTGACCAAGTGAGTTTTGTTGTTCAGTTTTCTTTCTATCCTTCGGTGTAAGGTGTTCATTGATAGTGTGGGTTCGTATGCCACAGAAGGGTTCGAGAACTATCAGCGATATAGCAGCCCCTTTCCTTGCAAGGGTATCCGCATTATCGTTGCCTTTCACGCCCATCCTGCAGAGGCTGATTTCGTTCAGCCAGTTTAATTAACAGTTTCATTGGGTTTTGCAGGTCAACACCATCTTTGAACTAATTATATTAACGCTTATTGCTTTGATGGCTGCTTGGCTATCTGACTTATTAGTCTTGTTCTTGTTATTGTACCTTTTCGTCAAATTGAATTGAGTACATCTCTCGATTGCATGAACTAATACTTGTAAGAGACTGGTGTGTTTTCCCATGGGCCCTGAGCATTTTGTTCCTGGAGCAAAAACTCCTACCCATGTATATTCTAGATCCATCTGTGCTTCAAAAGAGGGTCCATTCTTAAAAGAGGTGTTTTCCTCTTGTTCCCATTCTTTTTTGGTGCTAAGGTTTATTTGGAAGTTTTGATTAAATTCAAACATCCTGTTCATGTCGTCTCTTGGAGCCATGAGCATCAGATGGACCGTAATTTTTTTCTGTCTCTTCTGTTTAGTTTTGTTCCAGTTGGTGGTTTTTTAATGGGAGTTTCTCTTCAATGATAATAATAGTTTTCTGTGGTGTAGTGGTAAGTCAAGTCAAAGTCGTGTCCAGGCGAGAAGCTTATTTGCGACTAGTTGGCTTTCTACTCGATGCCTCTCCAGTAGCGAAAGGTGATAGGGGTTGTCTTTGAGACTAGTCTTTTCTCAGGAAGGCTCCTGATGACTGTTTTTCAGAACGCTCATTCATTTTTGAGTTTAATATTAATGATATTGGGCTTAGTGCTTTACTAGCTGCTTGGCCAATGATGACGGTTAAATTACAGTTCGGCAATGCGGTATGAACAATAAAACATTCGTCTCTAGCTGGTACATAGAGACAGTAGATGATCTAGCCAGCAGATACATTTTCTTAGCTAAAGACATCCGGTTGTCTTAAACCTTGCAGAGCAATGTTGAGGGTTGAGAGTGGCACACTCAGTTTTGTTATGTACAGACTCTAGATCCGTCATGGGCGAAGCTTCTGTCCTTGCGAGATCTCGACTTACATACTACCGACCAGGACCCGAGGGGTTAAAAGCCTTGGTAGACCCATAGCCCATCCCTAATAGGTCCGGGACCTGGTCGGCTCACATGTCCTGCATAAACCTTTCGGACCTATTCACAAACCCCAACATTTTGAACCATTTTATCTTGGGGAGTGTTTTCGTTATCTCTTCTCCTTCAGAAGGTTCAAATCTTTCCCTAGCATACCTATCACATTCTGCGAGGTACTGTCGAGCCGTTTCTTTCTTTGTTACACAGAAGCTGCAAAAGGGGTCGGTAGAGTACCCATTATGAAGAGGTGTCTTCTCAAGGGGCAATGGCCCGTTAGGAAAGCAATCAGCCTCCTAATTCCCCTCCTATAGTCAGACCACTTCAGGGTACAATAAGCCAGAAGGCTGCAGTGCCTGGGCTACACAAACCCCGCCTCGTATTCTTTCCTTAGACCACTTCGCTTCTTTTGGTTTGATTTCCTTAAAAAACTCCTTCGATTGCCTGTGTCCGGGGGACATATCCCATTCTTTAAGGAATTGTTACATACCCCAGCAACTAATACTCTCTTTCGCTGTGCTTATAGAGTGGGGTAATACCGGTTGTGGCCCGACCAACGCGGTATTTGATCCCTCTTTGGCAGGTAGTCCGCTTCTTCATCGCCATAGTGCCTCTTATCAGCTGGTATCCATACGAGGGTTACCCTATTCTCGTCCTTAGTAGTTATCCCGTTGATAAGTTCAACGGTTTCCTCTGCCAGCCTAGTTTCAGATAACTCTTTTCGTAATGACTTAAGACAGGCCTGACTATCGGAAAAAATTCTAATATCTTTCCCTTAGTATTAGATTCCATGAGTGACTTGCAGCAAACATTGATGGCCCGGGCCTCCGCCTGAAAGACTGAGGTGTTATACCAAGAGGGGAGGAGATGCTGATTTCTAATTTGGTTATATGTATTCCAGCACCGCTTCCCTTGTCCTTAATGAGTGAGCCATCGGTGAAGCAATCTATGCTACTATGGTGATCATCCGCATTATAGTTATAATCACATGGAGATCTCGACCTAAAACCATTCTCTTAAATTTTTTAACTCAAATTTATTGTTTTAACTGTTATTTCATTTTGATAATTCGGTTAGAGAAGGCAATAGCAAACATTTATTTTGTTTTGTATGGCGTTCGTTACACCCGTACTCATGTCAGCACTGCAATAATATTGAAATTGTTAAAGATTTAAGACAACCTATTTTCTTGAAAAGTTTTGGGAATTGGCTTGAAAAAGTGGTTTTTCGATGAAAGACAAAAGTCAAGACAAGTCAAAAATTAATTTTATTTGCTTTACAATGAATAAATCATTCTGAGGAAAAAGTATTTTCAAAATTAAATGATAATGTAATGAGCAAAATAATGCAAATTGAATAACGTGCTCTCAGTAAGTTTAACTTGTGTTTGAGAGCAAGAGTTGTGAGCTCATAAATAGTTTTATCCATTACGAAAATAAGCAAAAAACAGATTTATATAAATTAGTAGTATCAGTATATACTCAATTTATTTTCCTATTCACATTTTATGTAATTTTGAAATAATTAAATTTATCTTTAATTATATGTTTTTAAAAAGATTTAAATTGATCATAAGGGGGAAAGTAATTTATATCAAATTTGTTATGATATATGAATCTTAATCCTACATCACATGCATTGTTATTTGCATGGAAGTGTTTACCTTAGGAACAATACGCTTTCATAACCCATTTGTTCTTGTAGTGTAATTTAATCCATAATGGGTAAAATTTTATGTTTACAACTACGAAGACATGAATACATAAAATATAATTGTTTGACATTTAACGTATTAAAATCAATGGAGAGTTGTTTTGTGCTATACATTCTGTGTTTATTTAGCAATACTTGTATTGTTTGAAAAATATTTCTTAAACTTTTAGATTTATAAAATAATTTTCTAAACTTTTACAAATGAGAGTTGAACCGAGTTTGACAGAATGCCTCTTTTAAATTCATAGTGGGGAAACCTTGTAATTAATAAACAATCCACAATTATTGCTGAGTTTTGCTTAGCTGATGTAGTTAGGTTAGTGCCAGATAATTGCACCTTCCCACGAAATCACCTCGTCGAAAAGCGAGCACCTACTTTGTAATTATCAATCTTCGGGGGGGGGGGGGTGTCGTTACATAAAAGAAAAAGTCGCCGAAAATAATCATTCGCCCGCATTGTAGTTACGTTTCCCCCTTCACTGTTTACATCGGTAAGTTATGCCGGCCGTATGTTTCTGCCCGAAGGCTTTCAAAGTTTTAATGATTTCTCCGCTTGGCGCAACTTCGGGGATGAATATGTAGCACATGTTGTTTTGAGGTACGAATCCAAACTTTTAGTTATTTCTGAAATCAACGGGCGTTGATGGGCGTCGAGAGATGTTACTTATTAAAACCGGCGGATAACATACCCCGACTCCAACTTTTCCGATAGCCTCTGTTTGCTCAGAAGCCTGAACGGTCTATATCGTAACTACTCTGTTCAAAAGGATACAAAAACATTATTTGCCCTTTAAAAATACAATAAAAGTAGGTATAATTTTAATTATTTCTATTTACAGTATCCTAAATCATTCCTCACCACCGATATCTTGCCATATAAGGTTCCGTTGGTTAAATTTTTCCTTTAACCAATTATATCAGTGATAAATGTTAAAGTGAGATATGTGACAAATGAAGATAAATACTAGCAATTTTCAACACAAAATATAATATAGGAAGTTTAGGGACCAAGAAACAGTTGAGGTCATCGTCTATCCTTTCGTGTTTTCCTTCTCTTTTTTTTCAGCCTGCAGCCATTTGAACGTCTAAATTACCGTAGCAATAAATGGAACATATACTCGAGAATTTATTTAATGAAAAACGTTCGTTTTAGAAACAAACCACACAAACACAATAATGGCAATGGGGGAAGTTTAGGGGCCGACAAACAGCTGAGGTCATCGTCTGTCTTAGCGTATTTTCTTTGTATTTTTGGTCTTTCACGCGTATTTAGCTTTACGCTGCAGCCATTTGAACGTCTCGAGCCCTGTTTTTTTATTTATACTACTTCGACAATAAGAATAAAACATAAACACACTCTCAACACGACACGCAAGAATGGCACAAGTACACAGAAGACAAACACGTTGAGCCCTGAAGATGATCTCAACAAAGATCGAAACGTTGGTGCGAGAAAGAAAATGTTTTCCGAAATCTACATCACAGCAGACCGCATCTCACGATATGTCAATAATAAAACATAAAATACACAATATATATATATATATATATATATATATATATATATATATA
>CM077103.1:14649516-14693156 GCA_039619505.1 Cimex hemipterus | reverse complement strand
AACAAGATATATATATATATATATATATATATATATATAAGATGGCTGGCGATAAGTGTCGAAAATTTCTGGAGGTGCTTTTATTCGCTGTATGCAACAAAAAACGTCCTATAAACCCTTGTCCAAATCTCAATGGTAAAGAAGTAATTTTTGGTTTTGGGTTTTTTAATTTCCTCGACTTAATCCAATAAATGTTTATAAAATTGAAAATTACTGACTGTGGAAAAATCCGGTTTGTGCCACGTGTAATAATGTTAAATTTGTTGTAAGGAAACCAAACCTATTTACATTGAAGAATTGATGGCAAACATCTGCACGAAAAATTCTGAAAAAACAAAACAAAAATAATTATTCAGAAATCATGAGATGCAGTCTGGTGTGATATAGGTTTCAGAAAACATTTTCTTTTTTTTATAGTGCGAACATTTCGATTTTTAGTGAGATCATCTTCAGAGCCTGAGATTTACAAAGTGCCTGCGCCAGTCTCAACACGACACGCAAGGATGGCACAATTACTGACAAAACTCTTTGATCAAATATAAAAAATATTTTTTGCATTACATAAATTCACTTTTTTCCACATCCTATGTGTATTTGTTAATTTTAAACCATGTTTGTAAATCCCAGACCCTGATAATGATCTCAATAAAGATCGAAACGTTGGCACGATAAAATGTTCTTCTGATCGTACCAGACCGCATCACACGATTTCTTAATGATTATCGACTAATGGTCACAAACTACCACACAAAAAACAAAAATGTTGAAATTTGGATTTTTTTTAAAATATTCGTTTAAGACTTTCTACATACCATATTAAAATTTGTTATTTCCGTTCAGGTAGACGAGCGAGAAACCTCGACGGGAACTCTGTAGGCTCATCAATAGAAGAATTTAATAACGGTAAGTGTTTTTGATTTTAATTATATTTCACTTTTAAAGTTATCTATTGTACTGACTCAAATATGCCATTTTTATTCAAAATAATCTTAGTCATAAAAAGTAAAAATAAGGAGTAGAAATTAGTTATTTATTTTATGTAGTTTGGTATGGCTAATCATTTTGACCTGTCTAGCCTCGCTGGTTCGGTATCGCAAAAGGTTTTCGGCAATTTGCATACGTATAATTAAGATAAAGATGTTACGAAGGTTAATCAGGTTTTGTAGAATAATTTATTTTATTATGAAATATTTAGAACTTTCCAACGTCAGTCTGTTTGGCAAATTTGACTGTATGCAATAAATTTTGACCCTGGTTAAGATATAAGAAAAAGTATTGTAAGAATTTCTTCTTAGACACCAGTGAAACTGTCATTTTTCGTGATTTTAAATTAAACAACAAACCTCCGCGTTCGTCTGTTTTTTCTATCCTTCGTTGCAGGTCACCCACCCTCAACAATCCTCCACAGTGAACCGTCATCCAAGCCAGACTCCATTGTGTTGTATTCTCGGATCCGTTGGACGAGTGTCTAAAAAGCTGCGCTCGCTATACAAGAACAAACTTTGAATAGTAAATACCTCGGCACTATTAGGAAAAGGTGGAGAAGCATTCCATAGCGCTGATTGGTCCCGTGTACCCGAGCGTCTTCTTAGTACGCTTAGATGTACGTCCTCTTGCCCCAACTACTACATCCAATGCATTAAAGAACTGTTGCCTTCCTCAATAACCCACATTTTTGAACTTTGAGGCCAGCCCGCAGTCTCATGCCACTGTCTAGGACAAATGCTCCAGCCTAGCTGGTGATAATGTTAAGACAGTTAGGAATTTCTTCCTAAAGGCCATTGAAGTTCGCTCATGGTGGAAGAATTAAGTCCGACGTAAATATTTATCCGCAGCCTTTTTAATAATAATATTGGTAATATTGATTTAATAATAATATCATACCTAGGGGGCCGCGGTAGCCGAGTGGTTACGGCGTCAGACTCTCGGCTAGTAGACCCCGCGGTCGTGGGTTCGCTCCCCACTGTTGCCTCTGGAATTTTTCTGACGCCTAAGGGGACCGGTGGCCGCAATTAAAAGAAATTGACACGGCACTCATCAGTGGAAGGGGCGGAACCGGATCTCAGCGACCCTGAACCTAGTCCCAACCCCCTTCAAAAATGAGTTTCTTCGATGGAAGAACACCGGTACAACGGGAGCTCAAGTACACATTTTATGTTGCGAGCTCTCCCTCAAAATATGGAGCCAGGGTATAGTACGATAAGATGTACAGTTACAGTGCTCAGGAGGGAACTCCTCCAGTCCCTGGTATCCATCCATCCACATCCATCCACCAATATCATACCTCAATTTTTCCATACCCGCAGTATAACAGTATCTACATCAATCATCTCCTTCTCCATACTGTACATATATCACCTATCCGTGGATCTGTAAAATTTACAAAATTTTCTCCTTTAAGCTTAGGCCAAATAAGTTAGTTTCAATTGCCCTACAAGTATTTTTTAAAGGAAAGAACGTGAGTCGTAATTCATCAAGACTCAGTTCCTATTTCCATGACTCCTTAAGACGTTTCCGAGAAACTAGGTCCTATCACAGAAGGCCAGGTTCTGGACGTTCTAGGGTAACAGAATCACACGATCACCGTTTTTTGATTTTGGGAATTTCGCGAAACCGGCACCTTATTGTTGTTCAACCGATTCATCAGCTCCAGGAAGTTTGAGCGGGGGTTACAAACTTACCTTCAACAGCATAACATCAGGGTCTTAGCCTGGCCAGCCCGTTCTCCAGACTTGAGCCCCACCAAACATTTATGCGATAATCACAAAAGGCGAATAAGAAAACGTCCTTCTCTTCCTGACACACTCCTCGATATTAAAAAAGACTCTTCGTGAAGTGGGCTAACCTCCAGCAAAGACACATTTCCAGCCTGGTAGATAGTACGCTGAGGCATTTGAGATTTAATTAAGGCAAGAGAAGGGAGAAAATACGCAATATTGAAATGATAATTAAAAATCTAAAACTATTATTTTTCATCTTCATTTGCAATTGACATTTATTTTAAACTTTTTTAGACAAAGACTCTATTATTAAAAGTTAAAAAACGTAAAACTTTGATTAATATATAAACATGTATACAAATTAACTTATACTACACGTGGATGGTGTTTTTTGCCTGTATATGTATGACTAATAATCTTATTTACAATTGTTTTTATTTACTTGTCAAATCCCAAATGTTAGTTTTGAATTCAAACGTTCGTACCTATCTAAATTATATTTCACATTATTATTATTTTATTATTGCCAATGTTTAATATGTCTATGTTTTTAATGTTTTAAATTCTTCGTCTTGCTTGTAATTATTGTAATAAAATAGGCTATAAGTACTGAAAAGCACTAAAGACCAAAAAACATAAGAGCTTTGTTTTCTCACGTAATCACTTAAAGTTTAAGCACGTTCAATTCAATCGGATAGCGGTCGCAGAAACAACAGAATCTGTTAGAAAGGGCATGCACGGACGTGGCGAGTAAATGATTCACAAGCCTTCTTGCGTGATGCCCCGTTCGTCGGATGAAATTTTAATAGGAAGCCTGTGGGAATGGCTCGTTTACATGAATTAGGGAGGACAGAGTGAGTTATCCCCCCCGTAGAGTTAGAGCCGCTACGATAATTGGCCACTTAAATGCCCCTAGGCCATCCGTCCAGCCCTCACCGCTTTTCAGATTCGGCTCCTCTGATTTCCTGGACAAGGCCAAATTGGGAGACACACAATTGTCCGCCCGTACGTCAGTTCAAACGAACGGGCTTCACACAATTTGTTTTCTTATTCACCGACTCCGCACCTTTCTCTACTTACTTAATTCGGTCTTTCAAAGAACAAGATGCTTAAAAATTATTTATTTACCATTTTTTTTAAATTATTGTGCGGTAAAAAAATTAAATTTTCAAAAAGATAATAAATCAAGATGCAAAAGCAATCCATTATCAATTCTTCAAAAGCTTACACATAGAAGTAAAGATATCATATGCATATAATGTTTTATAATTGTCCATCTGTGTAATTGAAAATCAAAAAATCAACTTGTCCCTACAATTTATTTTACAATGATTCTCCATCATTGTTTAAAATTGTTTTCCCTTATCGACATAGGAAAAAATTTTTTTTATCCCTTTTTGTCTATAATTTTTAAAGACAAATTTTGATTTTCACTTACACAAATGAGTAAGTATAAAATCTTATATGTTTATGTATCCCTTGTAGAGCCTTGAAGAAAGTTTCAACACCAGAACATTCGTTGGACCACATCCTCGATACTACCGCATATATTTTACAAATATATTACACTAATTTCGTGGTCCGCTTGACGAATTAATTCATTACAATTGATTAAGGTTTTTAGTTGAGATTTAAAAAAAGTCAATGGCACGGGCGGGATTCGAACCCACGATCTGCGGTTAGATACGCCGCTGCTCTACCACTTGAATTATCGTGACCTCGAACCGCTCGGACATCAACTTCCTATCTCAACCCCGCCTTATGAGTGTTCTCTCCTTTTGCCATTTTTAATCCGGATAATTTGCCAGCTATCAATCCGAGTGGATCGAGGTCACGATAATTCAAGTGGCAGAGCAGCAGCGTATCTAGCCGAAGATCGTGGGTTCGAATCCCTCTCGTGGCATCGACTTTTTTTATCACAAATGAAAACATTATCTAATTGTAATTTACAAATCAAGTTCATGTTATTTTAAACAAAGAGTTATGTACGTACAGTGATGGACACAATACACTCACTCTTAAATTTTAATATATTCAGGATTATTAATATTTTGAAGACCAGAACTAGAACACAGCCACCCCATAATAAATGAATCATTAGGTTTCCGTTGTTTGCCATACATTGGTGAAATATCAGAAAAAGTTATTAAAATTAAATTCTCTAGTTTTAGTGGTCCGCTTGACAAATTAATATATTTCAATTAATTAAGATTTTTAGTTGAGATAAAAAAGTCAGTGACACGGGATTTTACAATAATTCTCTTGAAGTGTTTTTACCAATAAATCTTAACAAAATGTGGGTAGTTAGTCAATTATTTTTTTCTTCGATATTTTTTAATAATATTTTTGAAAAAAAAAATTTAAATAAATAAACAGTTTAGCGTTTATAATTTAAAAAAATTGGTAATTTAATTTGGGGTTAAATGATGGGGGTGGGTGTGAGAATTTAAACTGGGCAAAACGGGCCGGCGAGGATGAGATGCCGGACTAATCCTTGCCGGCCATGGGTCACACTTTGAACCCACCTAACTTTATCTCGGCCCTAAATCACGAGGTGGCCCTGTTTAGAGTTAGGTAACTTAAGAGAGCTCGACTTTGCCGACCACAATCCTCCAACGAGATCCGTTCGAAATTAGAGGCTTAGGCTTTCCTAAAGAGGAAGGGGTTATAATCTTGAGGAATCCCGATTAAGACGCAGCCCCCAACCCGCAGACCACAGAGGTATGATTTGTAACTTAATTCTGTAAAAATCGTACCGACTTTTCTCTCTAGATGAAGGTTTTGAGCCAGTTCTTGTTCGAATTGTTAATTTTGTTAAACTACGATGTTTTCGATAGAACAATAACATTGATTTTCCACATTATTCAGTTAATCAGCTCTCGAGTCTCAAAGCGATGCTTTAAGTGGAGTGGCAAAATAAAGAGTCAGCTATCATCCCAAAGAAAGGGGAGAAAGAAGCCGTCCAATAAAACAGGACCCAAACCGCCATATTTTCACGAGGTCCCGCCGCTCACATTTGCATGTCACTCATCCTTTATTTATCTCAGGGCCCCTTCGATCTTACGATTATGCCGAGAGTCCCGGAGGAGAATAAAAATAGAGAGAGGGTTACGACCCTGGCCTAACAATAAAGATAGTTGAAATCGGCCGTGCGCACCGAGTATGTTACCGGAATTATCCACCGCTTTCGGACCGGCGGCAAGTCTGTCACATTTGCAACCGTTATCCCAGGGCCTGCATGATTTGAAGCCCTTTGCCAAGTACGGCCGGCTTAGCGGAGCCGCATTCGAAGCACGGTCCGGCGGATTCTCCGACCACAGGATTCGCCCAAACGTCTCTCCTTAATTTACGACCCATAAAACGTTATACTGGTGTCGTGCACGATGGCGCAAAGGCGTGCTTTGCATTCGATGTATTTTACGAAAGCCCTCGTGCCCGTCTCCGTCGGATTTGAAAGTATTTATTTGTATTAAGTATGCTCATTGACTACGTATCTTTTACAAACCCTTCATCCCTCAGATCATGAACATTTATCCGATCCAAACATCAACAATATAAGAAACTTCGGCTGCGATGGCATTAATGCACGTGCCACGATTTTATGATTTACCTTAGGTTTATAGTTGATAAGTATATGTTTGTTTTGAGGCATACACACGTTTGAGGGAGACGAGACTTTGACAGGAAAAAGTGCTAGAATCTCAGAGTAGTAAACTGTCCAGCACACCAACTCGGGGATCAAAAGTTCCTTTTTTGTAAGATCTCTGTAGTACGCGGTTTGTTGGAACCCGGAAACCTCACGCTTATGTGTACCATTTAGGGTATCTTCTTCGCTATGTGAGTCATCATCCCAACCATCTACTACTATCCATCTACTTTCGTTTTTCCAATGATTCAATATTTTATTGTGAGGGCCAGACTAGTTGGCGGAGCTTCTGACGGTGCACATCTCTTCCATATCGTCGTTTAGGTCACTACCAAGATTTTGGAATAAATTATCAGCACAGAGGCAAATATATCGAAGATGAAATTCGTATGCGTATGTTTCACCTGTTTCGTGTAATCATAGTGACGGGGTAAGGCTCACCACCATCAAATGTCTTTAATGCTTAATTTAATACCAAGTAAAAAAAAGGAAGTATCAATGAATATCGACTCTATAGTTTAAACAGACATAATTTAACATATTGACTTCCTCCATGATGGCAGGTTGTTCCAAAAAATCCAGATTAACCATACAAGTAATGAATTGCTGAGATGACGGAACAGAAATACAACAGTCCAATTATAATTTTAACTATTTCCAGCCATTGCTGTCAAACGGTACAAATAATTATTCAGAACTCGTGAGATGCAGTCTGGTGTGATGTAGGTTTTAGCAAAACGTTTTCTTTATCGTGCCAACGTTTCGATCTCTATTGAGATCATCTTCAGGACTCAAGGTGTTTGTCTTCTGTGTAATTGGGCCATTTCAAGTCCAAACACCGGCACCCTGAGTGTTTGTGTGACCTCTGACGTTGCGAACCGTCGTAAAAAAAATTACATATAGCTTGAAAAAAAATTGAATTTATACGATGTTAAAAATTTTAGATTCAATCAAATTATTTGTACTCACTCAAAGTGTTTGTTTTCTATGTGTACGTGTTATTATTGTGTTTCGTGTTGAGAGTTCAAGTGAGATTTTGCTGTTTTATGCTTAAATAAGTTAGATTTGGAAGTGGTGGGGAAGGAAGTCGGGACAGAAAGACATTTTTGTATGATGAATCGGCTTCTTTGAGGTGAAAGGAGCTAACAATGTGGAAAACGTGGGTAATGGTTTAGCCTGATTATCCTTTCAGGATTATATAGACGGGGATAATTAGGGAAAAGAAAACCAAATTGTTGAAGAATTAGATTAGGTAGAAATGTTTGATGTGTAGAATGAAATGATTGTTTTATACGTTATATTTTGTGTGATGTGATAATGTATGTTATCGATTTGTACAAATAGTTTACTTATTTGTATAACTATAGCAGTCAGTGATTTCTGCGATGGAAGAAAGTAAAAGAAATAAGTTGAATCCCTGTGCATGAATCCGATGTAATTATGTATCTGTCGAATCGCCCCTCGGGTCGAAACTTGCAAATGGGCTAGTAGCATATCCTATTAAACTTTTCACCTCGCGGGAATTACATTCTCGGACAGAAGGACCATCCCACAGGGACGGACCGCAACTTGCAAATCCCGCTCTTACTAGAAAAATAACTTCCACCTTAACAACTTTCTCCGTGCCGCTCTCGGTACCCCTTTTAAAGTTCACGCCGGCTAATCGAAAAAAAAATCCCCTTAGCGCAGTATCATCTCGGCCCGGTTAAAAGCTTTATCTGTTTACTACGACGATAACAATTAAAACTGCTCGACCGATCTAAAGAAGGAATATTTTCCCGTCTCTTCCACCCTTATCTCAATGAATAATACAAGGGGAGGATCGATATTTGGGTCCTTGCCAATAAACAAGGCACTAGACATTGGGAATACAGGAGGTCAAAACCAGTGGAATCTTCCGCAGTAAGAGATATTACTACGTTACGTACAGCGTTACAACACAATGTGTCCCATACAAATAAAAAAAGAAAGAAAAAATATAGAGGTTAACGGTCTAAAAAGCATTGTACCGCATCGCATGCTTCTTATCCCCCATCCCATGTTCGTACTCTTATTACGTCTTAACAAATATCACTTAATATAAAAAAATCTTGCGAATTTCTCAAGAGATAAAGTTCTTAATATATTTTATTAAATTATACGAAAAATTAATTTTAAATAATGTTGTAATAATTTGATCTATGTTTTTTCCGTTTCTATTATAGTTCAAAGATTTTCGTTATTCAGATTTAAAACCAAATCAATTTTATTTTATATTTATAATCTATTTCGTTTTATATAAATAATACAGACTGGTCAGCTCGGCGTGTTAAAAATATTTCGGTGCCAGTCTATTTAAAGTGGAGCAGAATGCCATAAACTTCATGGTTTTATTTATATTTATATTTATAAAACAAATTTCTTTAGACAATTTTTGTTTCTCCTCTCTAATGTATTTTCCCAACCGTTGACCCTATTTTTAGATGTAGCACCGAATTTTCTTTTAGATCAGTCTGTTCCTCAAACCGACAAAGTTAACTATTTAGGACTTACATTTGATAGAAGACTAACTTGGAATCCACACACACGATTGGTTGGATACAATGGTCACCAGGGCCTGGAGGAGTTCCCTCCTGAGCACTGCAGCTGTTCAGCTTATTGTACTTACCCTGGCTCCATTTTTGGGGGAGGGCTCACAACACAAAGTGAACTTGAGCCCCCGTTGTACCAGTGTTCTTCCATCGAAGAAACTCATTTTTGAAGGGGGTTAGGACCAGATTCAGGGTCGCTGAGATCCCTTCTATTGATGAGTGCAGTGTCAACTTCTTTCAATTGCAGCCACCGTCCTCTTAGGCGTCAGAAAAATTCCAGAGGCAACAGTGGGGAGCGAACCCACGACCGCGGGGTCTACTAGCCGAGAGTCTGACGCCGTAACCACTCGGCTACCGCGGCCCCCTAGGTATCGTTCAAAGAATTGTTAGTAAGAATGATATAAAGCTCTATTAATTATTGAGATATCTTGAGATGTGGACTGGTGCGATGTAAGTTTCAAAAAAAAATATTTTCTTTATCGTGCCAACGTTTCGATCTTAATTGAGATCATCTTCAGGTCTCAAAGTGTTTGTCTTCTGTGTACTTGTGCCATTCTTGCGTGTCGTGCTGAGATGTCCTTTGAGCAAAAGGAAGAAAACTGACTATAGTGCAACATCAATCTGGAAGAGATGGATTATCAAAATAAGAGGAGAAATCCTCAAATTGAACGTACGTTCGATACTGAACCATCCGAGTCATATTCGATGTCTAATTAAATAATTAATGTACATTAGTCTAGTTGTTAGCTGCGTTCTAAATATAGATCGGAATCCATTTGTCTGTTATGCTCTCAATGGAGCGAGTTAAGTTTGAAATAGCTAGGCGTAGAGATTTTATCAGGACAGGAAATGTTTCTGTTACAAATGCATTGTATCTGAATAGGCTAGAATACGAGAATTTGTACGCAGACGACGCAGAACTTTTGACATTGCAGGTCAGATGTCTTCTATCTCAAAAGCTGAAATGAAAGGTTAACAACCAAATTATGCATGGATTAAAACATATTTAGTTATTAATAATTCTAGGTTTGAGTGTTGAGTGTCGCTTAACGGTCACTAATCTATACACATAACATTCTACAATACTATTGACATATAATATGATGTCAGTCTTCAACAAAGAAAAATTCCTTAATATTAAATAATACAAATCGTTAAATATATGAAATACGTCGATTCATTTGTAAATTTTGACGCCATGTCAAAACAATTAGCAATATCGTTTACATTTTTCTTTAACATCCGTTTAGTTATCGCAGATGGTTTGGTCAAACATGGTAAAAGGTATGGATGGTCATATGCAGACATAGCTATAATTTTCATACCACTTATTTGTCGTAAAAATCGAAATTTTCTATGCTTGTTTTCAATTCAAACATTGATATGTATATACGTTTATTTATAACAAAAGAAAAATGCCTACTAAAAAAGTTTTTAGTATATAATATAAGCGTAGAATAAAATCTACTGTCATAATTTAAAAATACAAAATTTCCCCGTTCCACTTGCATTATCTGTTCGCTATCTCGGCCTACAACTGGATAGGCCCAGATAGTATGGGTTGTGCACAATTAAAAAAGCTGTGACACAAACACGTCACCAGATGTCCTCTTGAAACAAGTCCTGGCCAGCCAAAATATACTCGTGCATATCACCGATTTGGCAGTGCAGCTGTTCATCATCAGTGTCTGATGAAGTTCCACTGCTTCAGATACACGAATAAAGAAAATTCAAACCGTTCAGAATCGCCTTGGTACGTACGCAACGTCGCGATTCACCGGGATTTGGATATAGCAGATGACCGGACAGTAATAAAGTACTCATACGATATGCACAATGAAAAAATACAGTCACACCCTAACCCGACAATGCAGGATATCGCCAACTACCAGCCACCCCCGGACATCTAAGACGGTTCAAACGTAATAGGCAGTCTGATATGCCTAACAAGACTAAGCTTGAATAGACAAATTTGAAGAAAAAAATTTATTGTTAGTTATTTCTTAATTTATATACTATTGTACAGTGCCAATCAAGTTTCTTCAATATTAAAAAAAGTCCATAATATATCTAGATGTTCTAGTTCATATCGTGGTATTTGCAAAAAAAAATCTCTAAACCAAAAGTTTCCATTACGTTTTTAACTAATAGTTTACACTTTTGCTACATTCAGACTGAAAGATACCCACTCAAAGAGAGTAAAAAAATCAAACAGAAGTTAATACTTCTTTTCTAGGTCACATTAGATCTCGAGGCCGCATTTATGTGCACAGGTATTTAAATTAACTAGGTAACAAAGAAACTGTTATACAATAGGTTCATTCAATGAAATTATCGATTTGAACAGATATTGTCGAGAGATGATGATGAATGAAGGCCGGGTTAAGGTTTTTCTCTGAGACCGATCCATCCCTTCAAAACGTTGAAAGAATCCTGTTTACATGACTGAACCGTACATATTTAGCAATGAATGTTATTTTCATATTGAACCAGGTTTCCTCGGCCAGATGACTCTTCTCACCGCTTCCCGTTTGACCGAAAAACCGTTTTATTTAATCAATCGAATAATTTAATCTCACGATAAAAAGCTTTTTTCCGTTCCGTTCGTTAGTGCCAAAATAATATTTAAAAAGTCCGTTTTTTAAAAGCTTTCCAGACGTCAGAAAGGGTACAATTCGGGACAAACGTATAATTTTGACATCGAAACAAAAGTTGATTTGTTAATTTAATAAGTTTAATGTGATAATAAAAAATATAACATTTTTTCTTTCATGTAAATAATAATGTGAGATCCAATCCAAATAGTTTATCCTTGTTTTGTATTTTAATTACAAAGATAAATAAAATAAATGATGTTTATTGGAAATCCGTCTATTTTCAGTCAAACAAGTCCTCAGTGAGCTAGAAAATGATACACTTACTAGCAAAAAATTCCACTTAATTGATTTTTTTTTTCATTTTCTCGATAAAAGAAAATTCTTCCCAGAACATGTCACATTGTTTTTACTAATAATTATTTCTGAATGCTATGTATCAAATTGGAAATATCAATTAGAGTTCAAAACAAGATTAAAGGAATTTTTAATGTTTAATTTTTACGAAATTTAAAATGTTTATTAAGTCTCATTTGAATTTTGAAAAAATAAACTGTTTAGCTTTCAACTTTCTTTTCTTAATTTCAATGTTCAAGCTTCAAAATGTCACTTAGTGCTGAGGATGTTGCGCGTGGTGTGGCATGTATGTATGATGGATGTTCCGTCAGGTATGCGGCTATTGCCATAGGAGTTCCTTAGGAAACACTGCGAGAAGCCGTTGGAGGGTTTCGAAAAACTGGGTGGTCCTAGCATAGAAATCCCGTTTCAGGAGGCCCTACGATAACAGAAGTTTGCAAAATCGGCACCTTGCTGTTGTTCAAGCGATTCATCAACACAAGGAAATTTTTTCTTTTTTTTTGTATCTTTATCAGGGATAGCCAGTTCAGGTAGCAGTGACAAGCAATCAATGTAAAGGAATAACTAGATGAAATAAATAAATAGGCTTATAAATGTATAAATAATAGGATAAACAGCTTAAACATTAATATCACAATTCTGATAATTCTTGAAGTATTTGAACAAGGCGTCATAGACCTCCGTGTCACCCTGTGCCAGCAGCGAGCTTAAGTTCACTTCCCCCAGAGTGTCCACTTCTTTCAATTGTTCTCGCTATGCCTCATACGGGGTGCATTGTAGTGATATATGGTGAAGGCCCTCTTCTACATAGCACGTTGCGCAGTTTGGCGATGTTTTGCAGTTAATCCTGTATAAATATGAGCCGCAGATGCCGTGGCCAATTCGGAGTCGTGTAAGTGTTGAAAAGAACGCTTTTCCTCTCTCTATTTCTTGAAGCCACGGCTTCTTTTGTAATGTTGGGAATAATGAACGGTAGAAATTCCCTGTTGTGCTCGTATCATACCAAATTTGCCACTTTCCGGGCACGTCTCTTTTGATATAATTTGCCACTTCTCCGACGGTTAGCTGCACAGTCACACAGAACACACTGCTCGAAGAAGGTTAAATCAACTGATGGCTTTTCGTCCTATAAGAGGACCAGAATTGACTAGGCCCCACAGAGTTGCACGGCTCCCATTTGTTCGAGAACACAGCCATTGGTCTTTGGACGATTGGCCTCTACGATCTCCAGATGGGCGTTAAAGAGTGTGGAGAAGGCGAAGCCTGTAATTTTTAAATAAGCACAATAATGCCCGTCCACATGCCGCTCTCAGAGTACAAACGTACCTTCAACAGCATAACATCATGGTCTTAGCCTGGCCAGCTCGTTCTTCAGAATTGAACCCGATCGGTCATTTATGGCATATCCGCAAAAGGCCAATGAAAGTACGCCCTTCCTGATACACTCCTCGATCATGGAAGGACCCATCGTGAAGAATGGGCTAACCCCCAGCAAAGAGACACTACCAGCCTGTTGAAAAGAATGCTGAGGCATGTTTGAGTTTTAATTAAGGAAAGAGAAGGGAGGACATATGCGATATTGAAATGATAATTAAAAATTTAAAAATAATTTGATCTGTTTGTCTTTTTTTCATTCTCCTTAGCAATTTCATGTTTTTCACTTTCTTAGACAAAGACTCAATTATTAAACGTTAAAAAAATATGAAACTTTGAATAGTATATATAAAACATATACAAATCAATTTATATTCAAATTGGGTGGAATTTTTTGCCTGTCAGTGTATATCTAATGATAAATATTTTGGTTGAAAGAAAAACTAACAACTGTAAATTTTTTAAAGTGTAAAACAAGAATATTAAACAGAACAATTTTACAAAACCTTTGAAATGATTTTATAGAAAAACAGGATATTAAACAGTTGACACGTTTTCAATGTAATGTTATGTTCGTTATGTTAATGTTTCAAAAAGTCTCTTTTAAAATGGAAAATGTAGATATCAGTGACGATTAAATTCAATCTCATATTTTAAAATGGTATTGTTTTTTATGGATAAAATAGAAAAAGGAAGTGAAGGGAAAAAGCCGAGTAATACATTGCTTGGAGAATCTCCACTCTACTAAACATTAATCTCTCTTTCATTCACATCGCCTCTGAAAATGGAGCTTTGGGAATCTTTTCCAATTCCGTTCGGTCACCTCCAATTTATTTATTTGCACTAAATAACTCTTCGCTTCGCCCAAGGGAAGGAGGGCCGGGGGAAAGAAGATTGTTTACAGGATCCGAATGTTTCACTGAATTAGTAATAAGAATTGAACACCCCCTCCTTCAAAGCGTTTCCCTTCGGCGACCCCTTTATAATTGCCGGTCCTATCACGTTGTCCGATTTTCCAATTCTTTTTCCCATTTTCGTTAACGCACAACAATACATCTACTATTCGTTTTTTTTTTTCATCTCGGTTCAGATAGAATTGATCAAAAAATTCCATCCAAACATTGGAACACGAATTGAGGTTAAGTAAAACTCAGAGCCACATTTTCAATTAGACTTATTACTTACATTCATTACCTATTTTTATTATGTTGAGTGCAAAATCAAAGTGTAATAATAATAATAAAATGGGAAATTTTTTACAATACAGCTGAGGTTATCGCCTCCCTCTACGTGTTTTCCTTCTTTTTCAGAACGTTCACGCGTATTTTTCAGCCATTTCTTGAGCGTCGCGATCTGTTTCGTACTCTCTGCTTTTATATAAAAACCAGGTCGAAATCATAAATTGCTATCCTTTCACGTGTACTTCAGGTCCTAAACTACATAATAAAATGTTGTATGGACAGTAACTTCAGGTTCAACAATAACTTTCTTTCACGCTAATTCATAATCATAATTAATTGACATAACCTCATATCCAATACAAACTTAGAAATCTGGTCATATTCATTCCCGCAGAGTACACGTGTATTCTCATTGGTGGGCATGTCAGATGTAAAACCTGCGAACAACAGCGAAGCAAGTACTGACCCTTGTGGCATACCTACAAGCACTTTTTCTTCCCAGAAGTCTCCGTACACTAGTTTTTCTCGGAAAATCTCTCCTTAAAGTAAGATTGTATAATTAGATAATAGGTTTGGGGTAAAAATAATTTCAATTTGTATAATAATCCCTCATGTCATTTTGAGGGGAACACGAAGGCTTGGGCAACATTTAGAAACACTCCCGTCCAATCTCAAGATGGTATTTGAGTACACGAGCGATTTTCAGTCCCCTATAGGGGGGCTTTTTAGGGGAAATTGGGTTTTTTATTGTATATAATATGTCTTATGTGTTGTGTGTCTATATGTTTTGTCTGAGTGCATGTATTTATTAGCGTGAATGGAGAGGGGTGAGCGTAAAATATAACATAATAATCGCCCCTTGTACGTTGAGAGCGTGTTAGGGATCGATGGCGGAATATTTATAAAAGTACTCCACCGACCAAACGGACTTTACTGTATGGATGTATTTATTTGTATGAATGTAGTGTTTGAAAGTGTAAATGGAATATTGTCATAGTTGGGGGCTGAAATGGCCTAGAAACCCCAGTCAAAAAATAGAGATAATTGTTTTGTAAATTAATATTTTGATTAATTTAGACAAACTAATAGGACGATAAGATAATGGGGAGATTAAATTTGTATGTGTCTTTGGGATCATTTTAATGTAAGAAAGTTTCAATTGTATGGGAAAATGGTCTAAAAATTTCGTTAAATAAAGAAGTCAGAAAGAAGGCGGCTGTTTCGCGAAGTTCTTGAAGAACTTCTCCTGTTATCAACTCATGGTGAGATGATTGTTTTTAGGAAGCGGTTGTACTTGTTTTAGTGTTATTGCTTTAGGTGATAGATCAGAGGTACAGGTGTCATAAGTGAATCTGATAAATTTATCGTTTTTCATTATCGATAAAATTATGAACTTTGAACAGCTCGGAGAAATGTTTCGCAAATGTTTTGGACTTTTCTTTACCAGAAATGATCCAAGTTCCATCATTCCTGAGAGGGGCTGAGACAACATTATGGAACTGGATACGTTTAGCTCTACGCCAGAGGCACCCATCCTCTGTTGACTTTTTAAATGTGTCTCTTATGTTTGTTGTTTAAGTAGTTTTATTTATTTTTTTTTTTCAATTTATTCAAAAGTTTGTTGTAATTCGTTTGTCAAGGACTGGTCTAGTACGTTGCCGATGTCAAAAATGTTTATCAAAATTAATACAATAAAACGAAATACGGTAATGAAGAAACAAAAGGGAAATTAAATATATTTTCATCCCGTATCACATGGGTATGTATAGACTCTTTCCCTTAAAAAAAAGTAGAGAGAAAAACGTTAGTTTATCGCTAAACGAGCAAACAATCTTACCCTCTTGTTCGGTTTATGTTGTTCCCTTTGTTTCTCGTCCCGACAAGAAACTCTATCAATCAAAACTTAGGGGCGGCTTGTCCTTAGAGAGAGTTGGGTTCAACAAGGAACGCTGGATGTAAGGTAGCAGGTATTATCCGCCGGGCAAACCCTAGTGTTGGTGCTCATTAGGCTTTGCTAACGAGAGGGTCATTTGCGAGCAACCCACGAGCAACCCCTCGCACAAAAGTGTTTGGGGTGGCGCCCTCACCACGATCCGACTCCCCACACCGACAACAATTGAAAACCGAGGGTTAATCACGACGGCGATATCTTGGATAGGACTATTGCAAAATTGGATCATTTTTAGCCATAGACGAACCATGGATGGCTGTCTACTTTTATCGTCATCATGACGGCTCTACTTCGGTTTTAATATTTTTCTGATAATACGCAAAAAATATAAACTATGATATTTTAAACGTTACGTAAAGGATTAATTTTAAAAAGTAACTAAATAGTTCTTGCTGAACTGATAGGACACTGTGTCCATCCATATCGCATTTCACACAATTTCATATTTTCTATGATTTTTTTACATTTTCTTGAGAACCTTGGAGACGATGTTATAACAAAAACAAATACTGACGAAAACACGGCTGCCAAGAAATGAAAAACGCTTCCTCGCGACCTCGTCCTCTTCTTATCCTTTCTTGCCCTATACCTTCAGTAGCATCCCGAATCTCCTTCTCAAAAAATTTTAAATACCTGAATGTAGAAGAGCTTAGGTTGAAAGTGACTAATTGTCTCCTGCGGCTTCTTCATCTACCCAAGTTTTTGACAGGTTTGTCCCCTGGATTCGGCCAATGAACGGTTAAATTTCCTTCCAACTTGTTCAAATTCGCAGATTGCACCCACATGTCCGACCATGAGTCTATAATTTCTCATAAACGGCAAGAAATATTTTATCTTGAAAACAGAACAAACGATTCCAACCCGAGAGGTTTGAAAAACTTATATAACTTTTTAGTACTAGTTGATTGAAGAGCAATGTAAAAAAAAGTGAACCAATTATACGTGTAATGAGTTCTTGAACATTATTCTTCATAAATGTACACAATGCTTTCCTGTAATTGTAGTCCAGGATTGTAATGTAAGAAAAACAAGAAAATAGTACAATGCGGACATAAAACAAATTAAACATAAATTGAATATCTTGTATAATCTTTGCAAAGTAACAAAAGATGTAAAATTCAGGGACAATACAAATAAATTACGATTAAAATACAAGATTGAACGTGATAAGGGGAAATAATTATCGAATGCAAGAATCTAGCCATTCCATCAGAGAAATGTGTCGTTTAATAAATAATAAAAAGTTTACTAGTTTCGTGGTCCAGTTGACCACTTAATATCTTATAATTAATTAAGGTTTTTAGTTTAGAAAAAAAATCAGTGTCACGAGCGAGATTCGAACCCTTGATACTTGAACTATCGTCACCTTGATCCACTCGGACACTAACTTCCCGTCTCAACCACACCTTTTGAATTTTCCCCTTTTTTTTGGCCATTTTTCAAATGAACTTGTTGCCGATAATCAAATGGATTACATGGCAATTGAAAAGTGTTGAAAAAAGGAGGGAAAAATTCAAAAGGTGTGGCTGAGATGGGAAGTTAGTGTCCGAGTGTATAGAGGTGTAAGAGCAGCGGCGTCTCAAGCCGAAGATAGTGGGTTCGAATCCCGCTCGTGCCATTGACATTTTTATCTCAACCGAAAATCTAAATTAATTTTAACATATATATTGGTCATGCTGACCACGAAATTAGTTAATTTTAAACAAAATTAAATAATTGTTTCTCATCATCAACAAGTTGAAAAGGTAACGAGTTTTGAAGAAATTTCAAATGGCTCGATTGGAGGAAAAATTTCAAACGTACCGACCTGCAAGTACCCTGTCTGTTCCTCATGGGATAGTAAAATATTAAAAAGACGTTACAAATTATATTCACTATTTAGTTTTACCTCATCCAAAACCTTAATTAATTAAAACAAGTTATTTGGTCATGCGGACCACGAAACTAGTAAATTTAATCAGTTTAAAATGATATACCTTCACTAAATCTCTCCGTGGCTATTTTTATTTGTCGCCCATAATCAAATAAATTACATGACAATTGAAAAGTGTTGAAAAAAGGAAGGAAAAATTCAAAAGGTGTGGTTGAGATGGGAAGTTAGTGTCCGTGTGGATAGAGATCACAATAGTCCAAGTGGAAGTGCAGCGGCTAATCAAGCCGAAGATCTTGGGTTCGAATCCCGCTCGTGACATTGACTTTTTTATCTCAACTGAAAAATTAATTAATTGTAATAATAAAAAGGGAGGAACAAAAAAGATGAAAACTAGTAATACTATCGATGCCAATGCCATGAACACTTTAGCCAAAAAGTAGATATAATTGCACATTCTCCCCACTTATATGATGTTCAATAGATTCAGCTTTGTGACGGTTAATACTTATGAAGTTACAAATGTATTCTTTAATTAATAAATTCTTGTAGCAAAGATGTTTAACGTTTTGATATCAAAATAGTTAAAAATAACTGTAAGGCCTTAGTGATAACTGTTACCTATCTAATAATTAGGAGCTTAAGAAAAGGCGTATTTTTTAAATGTTTAAATGTACCAGCAGACTGTGCAATTTAGGAAGGATGCGATATTGAATTTTTTTATAATTATCAACCAATACCTCTAACGTGCTGAAAATTACATTAAACTAAGAATAATTTTTAATCGAATCACTTATTTTCTGCCAATTAATTTTATAATGTAATCTTGAGTTTTGTTGACATTGCATTAAATACTTTTGAGGAAAAAATCTCAGCAAGATATCTGACTTCGGACCGTATTAACTATTATTGAAAAAGCTGAAGTTATTATACAATTTCAGTGTTGATGGTTTATTATTAATTACACCTTACCTCAAGGATAGACTTTTGTACTTTAATACCAAAATCTCTTGTGAATAAAAAGATACAGTGCTCTTTACGTAGCCCAATACTAAACATACCCATACTATACAGAAATGACATTCGAAAAATTATTTCTCAACCTTTGCTGATTAATGGACAATAACTATCTGAAGTCTTAACTTGAAAACTGTTACACAGAGAATGGCCTCAGTTACATAAGAGCAAAACGTAGGTCACGCTGCTGGCTAAGAAATTGCTTAGGGTATATACAGATTAGCATCTGAAACACCCACTGTAATACTTTATTTGCAAAACTAAGTGGTTTTCTTAGTGACCTGTTGTTTCATAATTTTTTAAAGTCGTGAGGAGAGGTCAAGAAGGAGGTAGTTTAGAAAAACACCTTTTTCATCTGTTTTTGCCGACGTTTCGACCTTTGTTCGGGTCATCTTCAGAGCATAAACTGATGTGTGAAAGTTTTGATCTCCTGAAGATAAGCAAAGTAATTTCTGAAGAGGAGCAAAATAAGTAAAAGAAACCGTAATTTACATTCGGCATCCCTCGAGAGTCCCGGGTGTCTATCCCTCTTACCGAAGTCTGTATTTCCTTTCTTTACCAGGTCATTAACACGAATCGTCCTCATTACATTATCTCTAATCTCTCTATGACCTAACCATTCCCCGGAACGTAAAACATGCCATTTATACGGTCTTTCCTCGTCCTAGCGCCAAAATTCTGCAACTCTCTCCATTTAACTATCCGCAAAGCCGCATCTCTTACCTCTTTTAAACTTCTCGTATACACGCAGCTCTCCATCCAAACAGAGTCTGTTTAACTACAGTTTAAATTTATTTAGTAATTATTATTTCCTATCAACAATTGTTTAGTATGACATTCGAATTGTTTATTTTTTATTTATTCATTTATTAGAATTATTTTCTATCTTAATTTTGAGAGTATCTTACTTTAGTTTTAGCTTAAGTATTGTATTGTTTTCTAAAAGCCTATTATTATATTGTAATCACCATGGCAAGGTTTATTTTTGGGAGAAACTTTTAACAATCTTAACCTGTGCATCATTCTAAGGAAACAATCCTGTCCCAGAATAATTTTACTTCTTCTTGTATGGTAACCTTTTATATTTAGTATTATGAAGTTCACATATATTTTAAATACTAAAAATCTTCTCACATAGTAGTGTTAATTTGGGATCCCTTATTACGCTTATCATGTTTGTTGTGTTTATCAATGATGTTTAGCATAGTTTTTTTTTTCGATCTTAATTAGCATATTTTGGTTATGAAGCTGAATTGATTCTACTGCAGTTTGGTTCAAATCTGGTTTTTGTTTTTCATATAGCTTTTGAATAATATAACAAAAAGTTTAATTTTTTAACGCTTGTTTGAAATAGCTCATCTTTGAATTTATTTCCCCTCCTCTCTGGGTATTTGAGCTGATTATACCCCTTCGATATCCAGAGGTCCCGAGGAAAGACGCAAATGGTAAGAGACGGAGCACCCCCCCCCCCTCGCGCGGAGACAAAACCCGAATAAATAGACGAGTTAAATGAACCGTTTCACCCTCGACGCCCTTTGCCGGAGAAATCATATTGGTCTCACCGAAATCCACTCTTATTCTACTCTTTTTTCAATTTCTTAATCTCGACTCAAATAATTCGCTTAAACGGACTTCACTTTATCGACCTTTCACAAGCCTTCACCCCGAAAGATTCTCTCCAAGGGGAGAAAAAGTCTCTTATCTCTCTTCCGCTGTGTATATTAACAGCAATATTTAAGGCAAATATTGGCTTTGGCTTTTTTTTTCTTTTGAATTAGTGGAAAGTCGACTCTGATGTTCTACCATTCCGCACTTTACTGTAAAGGAAAAATTTCTTATTTATTATTTTTTTATCAGTAAGATCCCTTTTATGACGTCTTGACGTGTTTAGCATTGAACTCACACGTGTTGAAAACAGAATTAACAATAGTGAAACAACAATGACTTTGAATTTTATAGTTTCACATACTTCCTAGAGGTGGAAAAGGTTCAATGGTTTTTTTATTCGAAAATTATTTTACCTTCACTGTTTCTCTCCAATGATGGTAGAAACTGATCTGGACCAAATATGTTTTTATTTTAAATTCTCACTTTAAATACATGACGAGAGGTATAGGTCTATTATCCTACAGACTGCCAAAGATCATAGCGTGTGAAATATGAAAAAAAAGAGCCATTTTGGGCATTTGAATGGAAAGCACTGGCTCGTAAACATGATGATTACAACTTTCCTTGACCCTAATTTTGATTTTTGTGACGGCGGTGCACTTAAAACCACCCTCCTTTCATTAATTATATCGGATAGAGAATCCCTAAAATATGAGTCTGGCAAGAACCCAACGTCCCAACGTTACACACTATACAGGGAACTAAATCCGAATGTAAAGTGTGCAACTTGGCTGGGAAGGTGATATACGCGTGGTTCACCAACGGAAGAGTTTGCCCGGCGTGCTGCAGAATGGAAATTAGACAACTTGTAGTCATCATTAGCAAACCATCAGACCTCGACCTCTTTGGCTGATTCTTGAGTCTCCATCACTCCCCACACCTGAAGTCGTCCTTGGGACCTGTGTATCAACGTGCTTTTCGTCTTCTCTCGTCTTACTATATACTCTATTAATTTATCTATTATTTATTCTTTTAATTCCCCAACTAATTCAATGTTTTGTGATGGTCCGAAATACGCTTCCCGGGGTAAATTTTTCAAATATTCACGATAACCAAACCCAGTTCCAAAACTGGAAAGAAAGTACCATCAAATAAAACAAATAAAAGAATATAAACGTCTTCGGC
Source organism: Cimex hemipterus (assembly GCA_039619505.1). NCBI lineage: Eukaryota > Metazoa > Arthropoda > Insecta > Hemiptera > Cimicidae > Cimex > Cimex hemipterus. The sequence goes on along the minus strand of CM077103.1, from coordinate 14,671,083 downwards.
TACAAACAACAACCAAATAAAATAAATATATATTTTCTTTTTTTTTACATATTTCAGCTAGGTAATTATTTGAGCCCTCGAGGTGGCGGTGTTTTTGACAATTCCACTTGTAATTATGTCGGATTCGAATGAACGGTTGCTGGATTCTAATCCTGGGCTTTTACCTTACACTGATGAGCGCTGTGTCAACGTCTCAACCGTTGTGGCCACATTTCGTTAAAATTAATTAAAATTGTTTTAATACAAATCAAGGCGCTCGAAAATGAAAAAAAAACGATATATTAAAATTTAGGAAAAAATTCCTTTTGGTCGGGCAGCCCATGTCCGCAAGGCTCCGGATCGCAGGTCCCTCAAAGAATTAAATTAATTATTTTTTCTCACGAAAGCAACAGCGTCCATGTAACATACACACTCCGAAGTGAACCTCCTCTCACGATATACTACAATAACGTTCCCATCCCCAAATCCGACTGCGTTCGCTACCTTGGGTTCACGATTATCGTGAAATCAACATACGCGACTGACACGACAAAACCTAAACAGACGGTACAGTCTACTGCCCAGACTTTAGGACGACAGTCTAAACTATCGACAAAAAACAAACTTACAATTTACAAAACACTGGTACAAACGACGTAAGTAATAGAACTGTGGGGGAACCGCTAAACCTTCCACTATCCAACGCCTCCAATCCTTTCAATCTAAAGTCCTCAGATCCATTGTAAATGCTCCTTAATATGTCCCAAACGCTACCCTCTCTAACGACCCTCAAATTCCTTACATCCAAAAAATTATTCCCCAAAAATTTACCAATGTTCACAAAAAACTTTCCCACCATCCAAATAGTCTTGCCCAAACCCTGTCCGATAGAACCCATCCCTACAACCGCATAAGCCGTCTTAAGAGGAAATGGCCCCGCGACCTCCTTTTCGAGTAAACTGTAAAAAAACATAAATAAAGAAAAGAGGGAGGATAACATTGATTATTTTCTTCCCTCAATGTAAATAGTTGTACATAAGTTCATGTATCCGCAAATTACATATTGTAAATAATAATTACAGACTGTAATAAAAATAAATAATAATAATTTTTATAAGTTGTTCATCCTTGTATCCGTTTTATTGACCTTTGTTCTAGTTCAACAATATTTTCCCTCTTCCTTATCCATAATCATAAATAGTTTGTTTACCATTTCCCATATTAATGCGCAATCCATATTAGCACAGTATAGTGAATTTCTCTAACACTGTGACGCAAAAAAAGACTATTACGATGGCGAAACTCAAGTGCTAATACCCTAGGAGAGTTAGAAACGGCTATTCTTGATGAACGGTAAAGAATTCCAGAAATCTTTTCCAAGGAATGCGAAGGCGTTTAACGGATTGATTCGTGCCATAGGTAGGAATGCTCGGTAATAAAGGAAAATAGTTTTTTTACATTTTTATTTGTTTTTGAATTTTGTATTTCTTCTTGTTTATTCAATGATAGTATGTTTTCAATGTAATATTTTTACAACCAAACCTGACAAATATGAATAAACCTAAATGCATTAATAAGGCTTTTATTATGTCCATCAGTGTATTTTCGCCACCCCCCCCCCGAATTGTCCACGCTTCCAATCCTGGCTTTATCCCCCCCACCCCATATGTAGGAAATATACCCTAGGGAACTTCCTTTACCATTCCTTTACAAATCCGTAAATTCTCGTCACCTCAGTATATTTTCCAACTAGTTCATCTTCTATCCAGCCAACCGTCGACTCGTTTGGGCTGTTTCTATCTGCCTAGAAATACCTTGATTATTTTCAATGGTGCAAAAAATCTAAACTGATCCAATATGCCCGTCACGCGTGGAAATATAGATATGAATTAGTTCAGGAATTCAATTTTTAACTTCATTTTTTTTTATTTTCTGCGTTCATTTTATTTTAAGTAAGGATCAGTTTTTCTTATAATTTCCTAAAATTTTTAAAATTTAATTTGTTCTAACGTAAGACAATTTCCGTATTTTGCTTATTTGTATTTTTAACGGTTTTATTCATAACCAATGTTGAATTTATATCTGTTTTTTTTTCTATTTATCTGTTCATTTTTTATTCCTGTATTCTTATTAATTTTTATTTTATCCTTTCTTTTAGTATACATGAATTGTCGTATTCAATTGATGCTTTCTTAAATGTAGTTCTTAGTTATTTCTTATAATATAGCCTAATGCGTAATTCAATTAATTAAGGTTGAGATAAAAACGGCAGTGTCACGAGAGGGATTCGAACCCACGACCTTCGACTTGATACGCCGATGCTCTCCCACTTGAGCTGTCATGACCTTGATCCATTCGGACACCAATCTATCCAATATCTCGTATACAATCCGACTGGCTTTGTACATGTGTATATACTTTCTTCTATTGTTGGAAATAAGATAAATGTAAATAAATTTCAGTTACCCTTGACTTTTTGCCGTCAAACCTCCACAGTTGAACGGCTAACCTCGAGACACAATTCTCGGCAATTCTCTTATTTTGCCAATCCGCAAAGCAGCCTTTCTTACCTATTTTAAATCCCTCATCTCCCTCCGAACAGAGTCAACGATAAGGTCCTTTTAAGTTAGCTTCCTTTTCTCAAGCCTTAAGTTTACAGTTTGTGACTATAATCCCTAATTATACTATACTATAATTCAACCCTAAATTACTATTATCGTTACTATTATTTATATTTTATAATTTGTCTTTTATGTCAGTTTATTTCGCTATTTGTTAACATTTCACTTTCATTAATTCAAGTGTCAGATTTATAAAACTTTTGTGAACTTATTGTTACTCTGTGGAGGCTCTGGTCGTAGAATAAAGTATTTCTTACTCTCACACCCACTTTCTCTCTCTCTCTCTCCCCCTCACTTTAACTCTCATCGTAGACGTTTCAAACAGAAATAATAACTATTAAAAAAAACATGTCTTGTAGGCGTAACGGATAAAGTGCGGTTGATAGCTGTTTAATTACGAGCATGAAAGAATAGGTTTTTAGTGAATAAAGAAACCTTATAATAAGATGATCCAAAGAGCCGCCTTGGGCTACTACCTTTAATCAGTATCTTGACTAATTGAGGGTGCGTTTTCTCGTTTACCTTAGAATTATTAACATTTTAAATTGAAGAAATGATTAAAGTCAGACTCGGACGCTCAAAAGACTTCTGTTACCCTTTTCAGCTCCCTGATTCTTTTCTTCCATTAATATTTTCAGACAACTGTCTTCTTAGAAGAGAGATGAGCTACTATACAGAAGTTGAATGTTCGATTATCCAGTTTGAATTTTGATGTTTACATCGCTAATTACTAATTACTCCTTAATAGAAATTCGAAACCTTGTTGTCTCAGATTAAAAATTATAACCTACATTGCTTCCATTCTAAGAAAGGAAAGGTAATTTCTTATAATTATAAATTTTTGTAAATTTAATTTATTCTAATATAAGTAAATTTCCAATTTTTGTTTATTGTGTTTATGTTTTAAATCCAATTTCGCTAAGTTTCTGGTAGTTCAAAGCTCTAATAATTATTGGAGGGTTACCAAATGTGACTACAATAGTCTGCACAATACAACTGTATGATACTAGGAAGATGAGTTTTTGTTCCCCAAGCTGCAGCCTTATTTGACGTTCCTAGTTACTTAGTTCTGTGAAATCGACGTGTTTGTTGCACTGCTCATACGAGTTTCGGCAAGGTCCCATCTTCAGTAAGGAACTGTCTGTTTTATTTGGGTAGGGCTTACCGTTGGCTCCGTCGGTTGTCGCTGGGGCCCTTTGCGCACCAATAAGCGACCGTGCCGGTTCAGCATGATTTCGAATCGCAGACCAACACCCAGCATCAATTCTATGCGGTAACAACTTATGAACTGATTATTATGTTTCGAAAATCCATAATTATTCCCAATATTAAGTCACGACTTAGTCGGATTGTCGCATTTAGTGTTATCAGGTTTTAATGTAGAAAGTACAGTTCTGGGGCAAAAAATATATTATTAATTATAATCAGTCCATAGTATTCAATGTTACGAGGAAAAAGACACCTCAAGACGAATCAATCCAAATCAATCAAATCCATGGGATTTTACAATTGGATTAGGGAGATAAATATAGGACAAATGAAAAGAATTATGTGTGCTGATTAGTGACCGTTAATCGATAATTAATCAGAAATTGTGAGATGCGGTCTGGTGTGATGTAGGTTTCAGAAAAACATTTTCTTTATCGTGCTAATGTTTCGATCTTTACTGAGATCATCCTCAGGGCTCAAAGCTTTGACTTCTGCGTAAATGTGACATTTTTCCGTGTCGTGTAGAGATAGCCGTATTTATAAATCCCAGGCTCTAAAGATGATCTCAATAAAGCTCGAAACGATGGCACGATAAAGAAAATGTTTTTCTGAAACCTACATCACACCAGACCGCATCTCACGATCTCCGAACAAATCGTTTATATAAATATTTTTCCGTTTGACCCAATACTAAGGTGTCAACATGACAAACTGTCCAGATGTTGATCCAGGGTTGCCTGCGAGGATGATGATGTTATCTATAAATGGAGAGTTTATTCTTCAGCCTTCTGGGTTCTACTTTGGTAATTCCTTAATTCACTGAAATGGCCTCAATCCTTCTCTTAAGAAGTCCTCGGTCATCGACTCTCGTTGTAGTTATTTCCTGTGCTTTCTTCCCAGGTTGGGTGTTGATTATGCGGTTGCTTCGTATTCGAAGATGATGGCTGCTTCTTCCTCTTTATTGCATAACCTATAAATAATGTCATTATTAAATATGCCTATGTGATATGGATGTTTTCTCAGATGCTAGCGACCGGTAGGTATTACTCCTCTGAGTTTTGCCCTCTGAAAGTGTAGCAGTGAATTAGCCGTCTTGGAGATGATTGTTTTAACAAACGTTCACTGTATTTACACATAAATATAATTTGTGAAAAAAATATCATTTAGAAACGTTTCTTTTTGTGTGAAAGGAAGAAAGAAGAAAGAAAAACACTCAGTTGAGAAGCTTTCCTGATCATTGAAAGTAATAATTTTCATCCAACTTCTATTTATAATTGAATTATGGAAAATTCTTTTTTGTAATTAATTAAGATTTTGGTTGAGATAAAAAAGTCAGTGACACGAGCGGGATTCGAACCCACGACCTCAGGCTAAATACGCCGCTGCTCTACCACTTGATGAGCTATCATGACTTCGATTCACACGGACACTATCTTCCCATCTCAACCTCTCCTTTTGAATTTTCCCTCATTTTTTGCCATTTTTAAAATGTCGTGTATCTATTTGATTCTCGGCGCCAAATGAAATTGCCATGGTGACCTTTAGTGAAGATATACTTCATTTTAGTTATTCAATACATTAATATTTCGTGGCCCGATTGACCAAATAACTTGTTTCAATTAATCAAGGTTTTGGATGAGATAAAACTAAATGGTAAATGTAATTTATAATGTCTTTTCTATATTTTATTACGATCTTCAATTTAATTTGATTGGAGCATGTAATTTGCAGATACATAACCGCATTTACATTAAGAGGGGCAAATAATCAATATTGTCCTCCCACATTAATTAACCGATTTTTTTATAATATCTTTGATATAATGTCAACGTAAGCCGGTACGATTGGTTGCGATATTTTCAGTTGGATTTGTTTCAACCCTTTTTCGACAGGGCATCGCGTCTGAAAAACGAGCTTTCATTTGTCAGCTCGTTGAAGCCGGGTGGAAAATCGGTGAAGGGAAAACATCATTATGTACGTTAAAACGGGTCATTTATCGAGATTATTAAACAAGCATTAACTTTTTACAACGTTCAATTCACAAATAAGCTGAGGGCAAGGATTACACATAGAATTAATTTACAGACGTAAACAGAGTAGAAACTAATTCTTAAATCTAGATCATATAAAAATACTTCTTTTTTTAAACCGGCTCAAAATTGTAATAATGGCTTTGATTATCCGTTAATTAAATGTGTTCTGGCTTTAATATCCATCCAGAAGGTATTTAAAGTACGGATTTTTAAGTTCATGTTGGCAGAAATCGAACTTGCCATGTCACGGTTCTTAACAAACGTTAATTCATATATTTATTTAGTAGTCATAATTGACCGTATTAATTATTTAAATTAATTAGTACATTCATTGGTTATAAGTTGAGATGAGGAATTGGTGTCAGGGTGGATCGAAGTCTCGCTAGCTCAAGCGTATTGAAGGTCGTAGGTTAGGAATCCCGCTAACAAAACAAAAAATGCTAAACCAAAAAAACAAACAGAAAACAGTGGATACAGGATGCGAATTTTCAGCGGGATCTAAATATGCTTTGTCACAATATATTAATGGTATAACAGATCGAAGGTAAGAAAAAAAATCCGGCTAAGTCGTTGGCATTTGATTTACATTAAGAACGCATGAAGGTACGGTGGCAGGAGAGTTCCGTCATAAAGTAAGAACCAAAAACGCAAAATATCCGAGCATTTTCCGGAACGAATTCTAAGCAATTGAGAGATGTAGCCAGTTCAACTTGAACAAAGGAGACGAACGAACGCAAGTATGGTATAACTACGGTATCACATTGCCAACTAGCTATCAAAGTACGAAGCTCAAACTTCATTAATTCAAATGTAAACCGGTTTAGCAATAAGTTAAATTGTGATATAATAACAAAATAGGTATACAAGGAAAAGGGTAGGTATACGACGTGACACATCTGGCAAATGTAGCTTAGAAATGGTTACGCAGGTAGACAGTTAGGCAAGAACGTGGAAGTGTGAGGCAGATACAGGCTGGACCCACGTGTTCTTTCCCACGAACCTGGAGAACATAAAATTAGCAATAACTAGACCACCGTCTTCGCCGGCCCACCCGCGACGTGAGAACTCCCACGATTTTTGAGTTTCCTTTCCACCCCATACTCCGGGAGAGACCCGGTATAAAAGGGATAACTGGAAAATCAAAAGTCACCCCAGTGAGTCAAAATCAGAGACTCGTACTAGGCAGTCAAGACCAAGGACCAGGAGAGAAGCAGCCACACTCCGTGTGGGGTTCAACGAGAGGACTCGGCCAGCCAGAGCTAGAGAGGACCATCCGTTGAGACCAATCGAACCAAGTCAGAAGTCGAGAGAAGAGATGCTGTGGACACTTATCCTGGCGAGCATCGTTTAGAGTAAGTCCCTTCGTTGATAGACTGATCCCAGATTTAGAGTTGTGGCTGACTTGTAGGTTAATTAATTAGCAATTAGGGTACTGTTAAGAGAAGGAATTGTGTACAATAAATGTTACTGAAAATACTTTCTGGTTTATTTAATTCTGGAACCTTACCTTCCCGTATTCAAGAATAAGTAGCGACGCGCTTATGCCGACTAATCTCTTGTCGCTGTTACAAACCAATATTGAGAGACTTACACAAAGATGGAGCTGGATAACAAAACTAAGCTAAATTATGTAGTTATTCTCTGCTAGTCAAAGGACTTGGAAAAGTAGAAGGCAACAAGAGAGCGCTTGCCACGCAAGGATGTCCTAAGCCCTTATGTGGCATAGGGGTTCACACGTCCTCTGAGTATCTTAGAAAAAAGGCAAGTTGAAAACGTGTAAACAGTTGAATTCATTCATCGGACTTAAACAATCCAAGAACTTTCTAGAAAATTAGAGAAACAGAAAAAACGCCGAATCCTGACAGTGCAGACTTTGGCATTTGAGGAAGATCGATATAGCCCGTGCAACATCTTCAAAGAAAGAGAGGAGTCACCAATACACCTACTGATAAACCGTGGCACCACATTTGCCGGTAGAAGGAAGTGTTTTGTAAAACTGTAGAATATATTGATCCGCTGGAACCGTGCTTACTAATCATATTCTTTGATGAACTAGGACTCACCGGTTTGCTACAAGTACAGAACGGCGGAATAGCTCACACAGGGCGCAGTACATTACCGCGAACACGCATCGAGATCTTAGTCAATCAATACCTGCTTTAGATCAAGCCGTGTGATCGGTTTTCTTTCAATATTGACCAACAGCCCAAAAGGTCATTTGAATAAAATCAAATTGAACTCGCCAATACGTCATCTGTCACCCATCAAGTTAAAAAGTTTCCGGGACTGGAAAAATCGTCGAAAAAAAATACTGATGGAAGTAATTTTGTTTTAACCAAAGTGTAATAATTTAAATTGCACGTCGCCAGGACTTGATGTCAAAATAACTAGCGGGGCTTTGGGTTAAGGTTTTTGAAAGGCGAGAGGACGGTAAATTCGAGTCCTATCTCTCATTACCTCCCTTCACTGGATGGCATTCTCTTTAATAAAGGGTTAACACTATCTCTGTTTCCCTTCATTCGACCCTCTCTAGCTGTAAAATAGACTGTTTCCCCATTCAAAGGGGGCAACCTTTTAGTTGATAATCCTCTCTTCGAAGAGACGCCAGAGAAATTGGTACATTTGAATTGAAATTTTTCCGTGAAGATAAAAAAGAAAATTCACAGCAATTGATATTATGAATAATTATAAAAAACATGATTTTTCTAATTAACCTTATTTTTATTCCATCAATAGTTCGACCTCTTCAGACCCCCAATTGCCCAATTCACCGCTCTTATTAATTGACGTGAAATAATGCTTAGAAATTAAATTTAAATTAAGCAGCTCAAAAAATTAATAATTACAAATTTTTCACTAATGTTCTCAAATTCGTTTTTAGAAAGCGAATTGGCATAGTTTTCCATTTGATTTATTCAGGTTGCCAGTTATTACGTTAAAATAATTCTTTTTCCTTTCTATGTTTCTTCTTCTATTCTACTATAAGTAATTTTTGTCGCTTATTTTTTGCTAGTTTTTTAATGTAATCTATGTCAAAATCATACAGATTATTCGTAGACAGAGAGTGAAGAAGGAAATCTCCTACGTTTCAGATCCTCCATTTTTTTCACTCTTCACTTTATTTCTTTGTCATCCTCACTGGGTATCCCCAACGAATCTCTCTTGGAATAAACTAACTATAGTTTTCGCCTTAAATATATCCCTAGCTGCTGAACTATTAATTTTTGGGAAATCCAAAAAAAAGAAAAGACCTTTTAATTTCCTTTCAAAAGGCACCCTTGCAGAAATGTAATTTCAATTTTTGACAAAAACACAATACCTTTTTTAAAAATTGCTAAATTTAATATTCGTAAAAAGAAATTAAATCTCGTTCAAAATTAAATATGAAAATCAAACAAAACATAAAACTTTTATTTTTTCTTTCTGTTTGTGTTTTTATTAGGTTAAAGTTTGGTTTTACAAGTTCTGTATTGTTGTTCTTTTTTGTTTTCTACGTTTAATGTAGATATGTTACTCATTTTTCCCGCTTTGGTCGTTCGCTATTATCAATTGTTTCTTTTATTTTTCTTTCTTTTTGTGCTTTTTATTAATTATTGTATTAATGTTGGGAAATAAATTTTGCTCAGGACAAAAGATGAATTACTGAATTAACTCCATCTCCCTTTTTCACGCTTTCATTTTCTCCATTTGGCATAAAATTTCTGAATTTTGGATTAATTTAATTAAAGAAATTTTTATACCAATAGAATTAGAATGAATTTTAATGTCTAATTTTTAGGGAGGATAGGTTTTTTATTATTTCAATTTTGCAATATTTCTACATCCCTTTTGCCATCATGTAAAAAATCTTATATGGCATAAATTAAAAAATTGGCCTATCTGTCGAGAGCTGCGGGGCCTAATTTCTGATGGCAGGGAGCTCAAGACCGAGTTCTTTCAACAGAAAAAGGAATAGGAGATTCTCATTGTTTTGAAAAGACAAATTCCGAATACAACAATCTTCCTTTTTCCTTTCAATTTTGTAAAATAAGATATGGTGTGCTATGGACGCGCTGTAGCGCTGAGCAATTTCTACTAGCGGAAAAAGGTTGTTTTCTGGTATTTTTTATGATTTTTACAACCACAATGTTTTGTCGCAACAAGCTGAGATGACAGGCAGGGGAAGTCACCCACGAATGACACTCCCTAACGTTGAGTCAATCAACCTTTCATAAGATCTCTCGGCCACAACCGATTCAGACGACATGTGGAAGAAGAAAGCTTTTGAACAAGCTGAGAGTAGGGTGAGGGTTTAAATTTTGGTGGAAACGTTTCTACAGGGATTTAATAACGCCAGTTACGAATGGGATTTGAAGGAGAGTGTGGTTGTTTTTCACCGTACCCCACATTTCAATTCTGTATGTCCATATTGGTCTCAGGAAGGTCTTCTAAATGGTGAATTGGTTAGTAACTTGGAAGGTAAAAGTCATCTATGGAATAGTTTGTATCGGTTAGGTTATTCTATTTTAAATCGCGTTCCACTTTAGTCTTTAGTCAACGTCCTAGGTAGCACTCTCTGAAGTTAGCATGGTTTTCCACTGAAATGGACTGTTAGACAAGTTGATTTTCAGAGTGTAACAAAACGATGTTATGATTTGGATAAATTTAATTTCCATTTGCGAGATTAATTTGGATCAATTTAAAGCACTAAACAAAACCTGTTCGTACACTGCAATAACGTTTTATTGGAATATCCTTATTTTATAAATACTTTGATAAAGTGGTTATTTTGATATATGGACCACGAACACTCTGGATGAAGAAGGTCGTGAAGAAGAAAGGAAACTCAGTTGTTATTGCCAAGCTTTCAACCTATTTTAAGATCAATTGGTAATACTGTCCTTGGTAATGTTCGAACTGAGTCGGTCTTCAAGGAAATATATCAATACGTAGACATATTTAAGATAGTCAATATCTTGGCAAGTAACAACTGAATTTGCTTTTTTCTTCAAGCCCATGCCGTCCTCCAGAATGTTCGAAAGTGGTTATTGGTAAGATAAGCTAGGTCAGGCCTCAACCACAATTACCATAACCTCCAAGGATATCAAATTTTAATTGAAAATATCCGTTAATGATTCGTTTACCCCCCCAAAAATTAAATAGTCTCGTCGGTGTAAATTTCTTCGGATCGATAATAAATAAAATATTCAATTAAACCGCATTATTGTACGTTTACAGTCCATTAATCCTGTTTTATTCGAAAAGTTTAAGATGAGTTTTCTTCGACTATTGGTTTAGGTCATTAGTGAAAGACTAGGAGTTTGTGGGAAAACTTGAGTGGGGATAAATAGCCGAGTAAATGAAGCATCTCTTCCCAGACCCTTCTCCCTTTTGACTGAAGAGATGGGTATGGATGCTTTCACATAAATACTTCTTCTCATAGGTATCGTTTTATCACGGCAGAGCGAGGACCCGAATTAATGGCATTTCGTCCCTTATCTACCCCACGGGGACGTCGCACATTCGCCTCCACGAACCCCCGCGCCAATCCCAACCCGCCCCATACTGAACTCTGAACCAAAGTTTTTTTTTTCACCTCGTAATTAAACGCCTTTTGTGTCTTGATTTACTCTTATTGGCAATTCGTTACAGCTCGAAAACGTTGTTTGCTTCATGTTTTCGGCTAATTTTACACGAGCGCTACACATGTTTCATTTGAGTGAAAAGATTACGGACCGGTCAGATTTTCAAGTACAACGTATATCAATAGCCGAATTTTAGTTAAAGGTAATACGAGACCTTAACGAGTTTTACTTCCGGTCCGTCGTTTTATGTGCAGAGATAAAATAATCGTGAGATCGAAATCTAGAGCTATGCATGATAATGGACTTGTAGACGTTTTCGATAAAATCACTTTCGGAGCAAAAATACAAACGACATAGCACACAACAACGTCCAAACTGAATAAAAAATCAATATACTAAAGAATACCTGGCACAAATAATATCACAAAAACAGACATTAAATGAACGATGTTCACATTAATATCAAAATCTTACCAACTAACTATTTAAAAAATCAATAAAAACTAAATTTAAAAAAAAGCAAATACGTTCTATTAATTAAGATTTTTAGTTGTGATAAAAAGTCAGTGTATCGAGCAGGATTCGAACCCACGACCTTCGGCTAAGTACGTTATTTCTCTACCACTTGAGGTATCGTGACGTCGATCCACTCGGACACCAACTTCCTATCTCTCAAACCAACCTTTCGAATTTTCCCACCTTTTCACCATTTTTCAAATGAAGTGTAATAGATGGATATGTCGCTCCTTTACCACTCGAGATGTCGTGATCTCCCTGGTTCGAATCCCGCTCGTGGCATTGACTTTTTTATCTCAACTAAAAACCTTAACTAATCGAAAGATATTAATTTGTCACGTGGAACACGAAAACTAGTGAAAACGAACACTATTGAAAAACTGTTAAAGTCTAGAAAAATAAAAGACAGATACAAAAAACAATATGGTCATTTGGGGGCGAAGGAAAATAAAATTTCTCGCGCATCCACAAAACCATCATGAACGCTCGTCAAGCTTGAAATTACTGCATGTCATACAAAAATAAGAAAATATATACATACAAACATACAGCTATACCAATAGAACAGATTCAATACGATAAACCCATGAATGCACGAATTAATCAGCTCACGCATCATTCAAGAGAGCGATCAACTTCAAAAATAGGATTATTTGTTGGTTGCTCGTTTCCGGTCATTTTCATCTGTCGTTCCATTGTTTTATTTTGTTTTTTGGTCTGCCAGGCGTCGTTCGCAGTTTTCCTTCTCCAAAATAAATGTTTATCACCTCGCTGGCGTCAAGAAGAAATCTTACGATTTAGTTGTCTTAGAATAGTAAATAGTAAATCTTTTCACCAATTTAATTACACACAATTTTAATATAATAGATAAAATAAAACAAAGTTTGAGTACAGCTACCCTTGAAAGTGAAATGTGGATTTACATACACATAGTTGAGTTAAATAATGTAAATTTAAAAAAATACATCACTTTAATAAAAAGAATTAAAGTTATAGATTGTGTTGATAATAATAATAAAGTGCTTATTGAAATAAATACAAATTTACACTTTCAAAATTCTATACAGGGACACTACTATATGGACAGAGTAAAAAAAATTTTTCATTAAGGTGGATTTAGGTTGATTGATTTTACCATTTTCCAAGATGTCGGCAATTGAAATTTATTGTCTTTAAGACTTATTTTAATGTACATATCTATGTTTATTCTATATATGATTGAAGTTTTAGCTGTCGGTGCCAATCAGGAGGAACTTAATTTTCTTTCTATTTCTAAAAGGTTACTTTTAGTTTATTAGATTGCCGAATACTGGGGTAGTTTACATTCTATTATAGTAATGTATTATTAAGTTAGTTTGAAATTGTGTTATAAGCACGGTTTACACTAATGCATTTCAGTAGTTCGCTTGTTTGGAGACATACATCCTTGCAACAGTGTTCGGGGGTTATTTCGAGGAAAACAGACAATTAAACTGGAGTTGGGATATGCTAAATTCTGTCTGATTCGTACAAACGTGTTGTTATATTTGGTATATTTAGTATGACTGAAACATTTCGTCCGTCTTGACTTAAATTTAGTAGAAAATTTATAATTTACTCATTCTCAGCATACCGTCAACTTCCCGTGAATCCCTCTACTTCTTTAATATTACGTAATAGATCTCTTTGCTTGAGGGATCTAAGAATTAAGTAAAACAAAGTATTTAATGTTCTCTTAGTTCTTTTGAAGGATGTGGCCAAAGAAAATATCTTTAATTTTTAAATCTCTTTAGCTTTCGGAAGTTTATGGCACCTTCTTCAAGGCATTACAAAAGGCTACATTATACATTTTAATTTTGCACAATTTAGCATCTAATGTATATTTTGTAGAGTCCTGAGATTCCTGAAGAAGGTAGAATAAAGTTCCGGAAGCTACAGAGGTTTAAAATTAAAAATATTTTCTTTCACCATATCCCTTAACAACCAAGAGAACATTATCTGTATAACTTGGTCAATAAATCTACAAGACATTAATTTAGTTATGGATGATGTTCTGTGACAAACCTCCAGGCCTTTGGCGAGAATTGAAAAAACCCCTAAAAATGCTGGTTCTTGAAATCGTAACGTAATATCATGCAAAGTCATGTCCCATTCGAATAAAATAAACTCGTCAAAAACGTGTACAGAATGAAAGAGGTCCTGACAGGAGAGAATATATAAAAGAGAGAACTCGGTTAAATCGCGTTTGCTTTTCTTTGTCCATAGTATTCCTCGTGTGAAGGATTTACTTTTCGGGAGTAAAAAGCCGTCAAACGGCGGAAAACTGACTGGCCCAGCCGTGATACGCGGCCCCTGGGGATTTGTTTCCTTTAATACGTCTAAGTGTGCTCGAAGAGAAATACGTATTGGTAGAATGGGCTCGGATCGACCCCCGGGGGCTTGCCACACCCGGAATGATGCCTTTCACTTATAATTGTTGTCCAGTCTCTCCCTTCGAGAATCAACTGGCCCATTCCTCGACCCTGACGAGGACTTATTGGATCAGCTCTCCCGCAAACAAGTCCTTCCTTCCGAAAGAGCCACATCCTAATGGATTTCTTATTACTTCCAACTTCGTCGTTTTCTCTTTAAATACGTTTGTGGCCGGTTCGTTACAAGTCCACTCTGCGATTCCTCCTTTTTTATTAGGGTTTAGGCCGGAAATGTTCTTTTTCCCCACCTATCCTTTAAACCGAAATTATGCTAGACTTAATTGGTCGTGAGGATCTTGTTAAGAGAGTTAAATCTGGAACTCCGTCGAGGTTGTAACCGAGCCCTCAGCAACAGGTCCTACGCCCAGAGAATTTATACGTGAACGTCACCTAGCCTGTACGCTGAAACGTGTTTAGGATTGTTTTATTTGTTTTTCCACTCACCAGGAGTGTCAAATGCTTTTCATCTCAACGCTCTTTATGTTATTACACTTCTCAGCAAGACACGTATATGTAAGTGTTTTTAATAACAGTATTAAGCATGAGCTATTTGTCGAATTTTATTTGTACAATCTGAACTGCTTTATTTCCAACACCCACCTGCACGTTTAAAGTTCTGCAATGCATAATTAAGTTAGCAGAGTCAACAAATATAAAATAGAAATTACAAACAGCTACATTACAACAGATTCACTTAACCGATATATATGTTTTGTTTCCGTTCGTTTTTTCTGCTATGCTTTACGTGGTGTTCCGGCTTCTCAAAAAAATAACGATGATGATGATGATAAAGAATTATTCATGAGATCGTGAGATGCGGTCTGGTGTGACGTAGTTTTTAGAAATACATTTTCTTTAAGGTGCTAACGTTTCGATCTTTACTGAGATCATCTTCAGGGCCTGGGATTTCTATTTACCATTTTAATTTCAAAAAACGCATATTATTTGGTTGTTTAAAAAATACGGGTATGAAATATATTTGATCAGTCGTACTTAAGGACTTTGTTTATAAATGGGAAGCGAGGGATGGACTCTCTCGAGGAATTGAAAAACAGACAGATTCGCGGTTCTGTTCTGACGGCATTGCGGTCATGGTCATTGATGTTAAAAAGTTCTTTTTTGCAAAGTATAAAAGAAAAAAATTCATGCGGTTGATTGTGGAAGAGAGGCGGCCGAGTTTCACCGCTAGATTGATATTGGCGTGGTTTCAAAGGGATTTTCGTAGGGCTGAGGGGCGGGAATAAGTTTCCTCCCTAAAGGGTTTAGAGCCCTCCCTAAAGCCCAACAGCAACAATCTGATATCTTACCTAACAGGATCAAACAGTTTGGGTGAAAACAAGTGAAACAATTCTTACTTTAATCCTGAAATCTTTTATCTTGTGCAAAATGGTGTTTTGCCCAATGACCGGTGCATTGGGAATCACTGCAACAAAGGAAATATCCTCTCGCTTATTTATTGTAAGAGACGCAACGAATTTCTAAGTAGAAATTGTGATTTTACCTTTATAAAACTCTATAAAGAAATGGACAGAATTTCATCAACAAACTCAAATCAATGTTTTATATTAGCAATAATTGTAACAAAATCGAGACCCTATTCTCTGTTTGTATGTCTGATGAAAACCACCTAATATACTAAGCTTGTTTGAACTTTTACACCTTTTCTAATTTTTCTAGTCAGAGTAATGAGTGTGGTCCCAGAAGATCTGGCAGAGACCCTTGCCAAATCGTCTACCTCGCTCCTCGAACTTATATCGAATTATGACGTTTTCGCCTCGTTGTCGAAGGGGTTTAAACCCAGAAAGACGGGATGGCCTGCACCACATAATGGACCCTACCTCCGCATTGCAGGGTTTACACGGTCGAGTTGTATGCGATATAGTCCTACCTCGTGCGCACACTGACTCTGTGCGAACGTTGTGGACTCTAAAGGTCAGATTATTGATTTTGTACGAAGGATACACTGAGTGTGGTCGTTGTCTGGATACCTGGACACGTAGGGCTGGAAAGCTATGGGCGTGCGGACAGGATGGTCATATTTAGACGTCACAATCACGACCTTGTGACGTTAAACAAGCAATAAAGACTACTGTAATGAAAATGTTAGAGATGGTTAGGGATGAACTGCTTTAATATGGGATATGTGCCGTGAAGCTACACAGCCTCGGATTTGCTTCTAGAGATGACTGGTCGAGATGGAGTCGACTCGTTCGGCGCTTGAACATCTTATCACTTTTATCCACCCAGCGGAGTCATGGCCCACTTAATGTGTAACTACAGCTAAAATAGGTGGTACAGTGTGGACAAGGCGGGAGGCGCATCCTGAAAAGGCTAGCTTCTAGATCTAGACGATTCCCTTACTCAATCGAGGTCCTTCTCTATTCCTTGTGACGAATCCCTCTCCCAACCATTGGTTACATGGTGGGGGGGTAACCAGGCGCAAAATAAAGGTGCAGCCTTGAGACTCTAAAGCACAAGCTGGGCTCGTGTCGGCCTCAGGTGGGTGCCTTATCAGAGGCACGCGAAGGTTAGGGTACCAGATCCTGTCTTCATAGACTGGGGAGGGTGCATAACGATCCGTACTTCTATTTGTGACTTTGCCCGAGCTTTGCGTATGACTTTCGTTATAAACCCGGTCTCAAGGCGTACGAAGGATTGGACCGTCAAAGCGTATAGCGTTGAGGACACTCAGACTTCGCTGACTGTGTGCTTCGAATACCTGAGAAATGGCGGATGGGAATGGTTAGTGGTCGGTGGTGCCTACATGGATGGAGTCATTCAATACTCTGGGAGATAGAGCGCGTGGTTAAGCGGAGGTGCGTCATCTCTCATTTTGAGAATCAATACTAGGTAGTAAGGCCATGAGTCAGGTACGTGGGCTAAACATCCTCATTGTCCTTTTAAGGACGACCGCGTATCAGAGAATGAGCGTAAAGAAAAGATGGCCACGTCCGTGGGCTGCGCTGTCCAAAAGGTTCCTGCGTGTCAAGAGCACACTCCAAACATAAACCCAATCGAACTGCTTTGTGGCGATACGTTAAACAGATTGTAAAGTCGCCCAGTATGCTAGAGAATTTGCAGGAATTAAGAATGTCGCTATGGGAGAACTATTAAAATATTCACAGTGCTACATTCACACATCAGCAAATAGAGGCCATGTCGAATGCAAGAGTGATTGGAGAAAGAAATGAGTGTGGGGTGTGTATTTCTGACATGAGTCATCAAAAATTTAAGCAAATCATACTAAAGTTATATTAATAAATATATAAAACTGTCTTATTTAGAAATATAGTAACTGAGACGGTAAACACATAAAAACATTCATTCCTAGCTAAGGTCAGGTGGTGTATACCATAAACGTTCCGTGATCTGCATTGTTCATATTTTGTAAAAATCCTATGCCGAAAATGTGAAACGGACAGGTTTTTGTACTGGATACAAAAGGAAAGACGTTTATAAAAAATTACTCGTTAAATATGTAGTAATTAATTTGAAAGCCTCAACGTTCCTTTTATATATTTAGAACAGAATTGGCGTTTTTGAGAGAAGGAAAGATGATATCGTTCAGTTTTTAAAATATTTTTTTTTAATGTTGTGCTTCTGCCTTAATAAATGGAGTGAATGAAGTAAAGACGGATAAAAGCTCTGGACCGAATAAATCAATCCTGGCGTTCATCAATCATAATTAAGCCGGTAGTCTCCGCACCAAATCGCTGCCCATTTTTTGATTTAACCATCGAAAAGCCGTTAAATTATCTAAACAAGACAGTTTCACAAATATTTATTTATGAAAGCCATACATATTTTAAATATTTGGAACGAAAACTCCTATGTGCGCATTTCAGAATTTTTTGGAATCTTATATTAACAAAATATCACCAAAAACATTTTTTCTTAAGGGCTTAACTATTTTTTAAAATTTACACTTATTATAATAGGCAAAAATCTTAGAAAAACCGCTTCAACTCTTTGTCCACATCCTTCATTTCTGTAACCTTGTCACTGACCGCCAGTAGTTCACGTCTTCTCATTCTATTGTTCAGCAGTCATCGCATTATAAATACCGATCTCTACCGCTCTTGAGCAAAATGAGTGCTACTCCGATTCTTAGAAATGAAGTAAGCTTTGGCACTGGTATGCCACTCGGTGCTGCCCTATACTACTACTTACATATCCCATAGATTCTTTCCACCCATCAGTAGCCTGACTATCGGCCGAATATCGCAGTTACCATATTCATTACATTTGCTGAAACGATTCATACCACCTACGCGAATGACCACACCATCCTTTATTTCCATAAAGATCCTTTCATCTTATCCAGAAACATGCAAACCCATGTCACTTACATTGAGGATAAAATCCATTCAAGATGATAAGAACATTAAAAAAATGAGAGCATACGACTTTCACTCTTCGGAGAACCCACTACAACACTATACTTATCTAATGAAATATTATCCCTTTCCCACCTGCTATTGTAGGCCGTTACCTTTCTGTTATACATTGACAAACAACTTGCATGGAACCAACTGAAAAGACAAGAACTAAACAGAGCTTCAGTCTTATTAAAAGAATAAAACCGAAGTGGAAATGCCAAGTTTATAACATGGGCGGTTGAAGTCACGGTAGCTCAAGTGGTTGGAGCAGCGGTGTATTGAGCCGAAGGTGGGTTTGAATCCCGCCTGTGACACAAATTTTTCATTTCAAAAAAATTGATCATATGTATTAATACACTGCAAGACAAATAATACGAACTATTTTCTGACCTGACATATGCCATCCAACTTTGGGGTTAACCAGAACGCTCCAACCTTCAAACGCATCCAATCCGTAGGATCTAAAATCCTCAGAACAGTGTAAACCATCATTTATGCTTCTTCGTATGTATTCAATCTTTCCGTTCACAATAATCGTAATATTTAATTGGCCGTGAAATAGCGAAAAACCTCTGCAAGAAGTTTCACAAACAATTATCAAGTCACAAAAAAACCTTCATATCAGAAACCTATCACCGGCAACCTCCCAAGAAATCCTCCCCGAAGACTGAAGAGACATTTGTCGCGCACCTAAGTAGGGGTAAAATTTATCAATGCCAATAAATAAAAATGACTACTAATGAGTAGTTTTTTTCTTATTTATGCACATTTTATAAACATTCTTCTTGGTCATTTTGTTTTGCTTTGTGTTTTATAAAGTTGTTAAATGTACTTAAGCCCAGCAATTGGTAATAAGTAAGGTTTAAAAAAATTAATAATATAAGATTTTATATGGAACTTAGGTAGTAGATTATTCATCAAAGAAAAGCTGTAAGGAAAAGTTTTTTTTTCTGTCGTATTCTTAAATTATTGTGTGATATTCTACGTTTATAGGCAAAAGTTAGATTATTCCGGTCCAAGTAGCAGAAATAAACTCAGTTATTTGTGCACGTATATTTCGAGAAATCAGACCAAACATCCTAGTTATTTAGCCCATCGCTTGAATTGAGTATTTTAGAATAAACAGTTTCCAGCATCCCGACCACGGCCGTAAATGATATTATTATTTCGACTGTCTTTCAAAATGGTGTGTAGCCACTGATGTGGGTTTGCTTTTTGGTGTCTTACAATCATGGATGTGTTGTTTTTTCGTTTTTGCAGAAAATTTCCCAAATTTGCCGAACACAACCATATAAAGATAGCAAAATATAAATTCAACTTTCGCAAAAATTTCACAAAAACCAAAATAGCACCACACGTAGTGTGAGTATGAAATACCTGGTTCACAGTTTATATTTACTTTCACTAATTCCATGGTCCGCTTGACCAATTATTACAATACAATTAATTACGGTTTTTAGTTGACATAAAAAAGTGGCACGAGCGGGAGTTGAAATGGGAAGTTAATGTCCAAGTGGATCGAGGTCTCGATAGCTCAAGTGGCTGAGCAGCGGCGTATCTAGCCGAAGATCGTGTGTTCGAATCCCGCTCGTGCCTTTGACTTTTTATCTCATCTAAAAACCGTAATTGTTTATATTTAAATTTCTCTTGTATTTTTTCCAATCAACTTACGTTTTGTTATTCACCCAGGCCGTGAAGATGATAATAAAGGTCGAAACGTCGGTAAAAAAATGTAAATTTTTTTTTTCTAAACTGCCTCATTCTTGACCTCAGGAATCCGACAAATTATTGAACAGCCGGTCACTATAAAAGCACACGATTCTAATGAGATTAAGTATAATTTCGGATTGTTGTTTCTTGCGAAGGAAGAGTTATTTGCATAAGGGAGCAGTCCATAAATAAAGGGAAAGAAAAATAACTAGCGAGAAAGATTCGCCGAGAAAGGAAAGTCTGGTCTTAGAAACAATGTCATAATTCACATTATGCGTGCCCCCCGGAAATATAAGGTTTGAGTCATTGTTAAACTTTCGGGCGGTACAAGCTACTGTCTACTCTTTCTTCCAACCCAGCCAGTAGATGTTCACTTATTAGAATTAAACAAGTTCGGCGACGACCTATATATCCAAACAGTACTTTTTTTCAAGGCGGCTGGTTTTCTTACAACTCCTTTTGCTAGAAAGTCGCAAAATCCCCTCCCGTTCAACGTCGCAACCCTCGAATCGTCATCAACTCCGAACATCTCAGGCTCCACCGCCCAATCGTAAAATGTTTTATGATAATGCGTCTGCGGTGATAAATAAAGATACATTCCTAAAGCGAGCTATTCATTCAAGAGAGCTCGAGCGGATTATAAAATTGGGACTATCCAATTGTAGACGTATTTGTGTGGATTTCTGGCCACGACCTACAACAACCTCACTGACGTTGCTATCCAAATTGTATACATTCTGGTCAATAGGGTTTTGGCATAGAGGAAAACGAATGCTTATGAGAGTTGACACATTTGTTTTTAATGACTAAGCAAAGACAGAGAAACTCTTGTGCTAAAATTTAAACAGACTGCGCAACGTCATCTCTATATACTTACAAACTAACGGGGACAACAGTTAAAGCTATTTATATGTAAAAACAAGAAACACTACAAAAAAAGTGAATTATGTGGAACATCTAAACTCCTATCTACACGGGAAAAACACTTGGTATTTCTTACTTAGTGATTACTGATTACTACTGGATTACTAGTGTTCCTAGTGATATTATATATATATATATATATATATATATATATTATATTATATTATATTATATATATATAT
>CM077103.1:14612154-14649116 GCA_039619505.1 Cimex hemipterus | reverse complement strand
ATATATATATATATATATATATATATACACTGACAGGCAAGAAAATTCCACCCGACTGATTTTTATTTTTCATTTTCATTCAAAGAAAATGCTACCGTTAATTTGTCTCATTGTTTTTACCAAAAATGTTTATTTATGCTGTGTTTTAAATTGGAAATATCAATTAGACGTAAAAACACTTAATCCTTAATCCAAAACAAGGATAAAGGAATTTTTCTATGTTTAATTTTTACAGAATTTGAAACGTTTATTCAGACTCATTTAAATTGTGAAGCAATAAACAGTTTAGTTTTCTTAATTTCAATTTTGAAAATTAGAAGTGCCACTAGGTGTTGCGCGTGGTCTGGCACTTATTGACAACGGCGTTCACTACGAAATACTGCGAGAAGTCGTTAGGTTTTTAAAAACTGGGTGGTCCTAGCATAGAAAGCACGTCTCTGGACGCGCAATGATAACACAATTTTGGGACAACGGCACGGCACCTTGCTGTTATTCAAGCGATTCATCAACTCCTGGAAGTTCCAGAACACACTGCTCGAAGGCGATTAAATCAGTATGGACTGATGGCTTTTCGTCTCGTAAGAGGACCAGAATTGACCAGAACCCACAGAGTTCCACGGCTCGCATTTGCTCGAGAACACACCCATATTGGTCTTTGTACGATAGGTCTGACGCACTTTTTATTTGCTCCACGATCTCCAGATGGGCGTTAAAGAGTGCGGAGAAGGCGAAGCCTGTAATTTTTCCCAAAGCCAACTTTTTCAACATAGGTCAGTGATTTTTTGGGAGGGAATTTCAATGGAGAGTCGCACAGAGATGGTTGGAGGGTCTTAGTCGGCCATTCGCTTTGTGGTTGAAACTTTTTCCGTTGCCTATCCTCTATGAAATGCCTGTCCTCAAGTCGCTCGCATAGTTCATCTATCGCATCAACCGCATAACATCAAGGCCTTAGCTTGGCCAGCCCGTTTTCCAGGCTTGAAACGCATCGAACATTTATGGGATAACTTCAATAGGCCAATGAAAGCACGTCCATCACTTCCTGATACACTCCACGATCTTCACGACCGCCTCCATGACGATAGGTGATTTGCTCTACGATCTCCAGATGAGCGTGAAAGCGTGTGGTGAAGGCCAAATGAAAAGTACGAAGCCGGTAATTTTTCCTAGAGCCAACTTTTCAACGTAGCTCAGTGATGTGTTGGCGGGAATTTCGATGGAGAGTCGCACAGAGATGGTTGTTGTTCGTGGAGCCGTGTCGCTATGTGGACGAAATTTTGGAACATCATATGCTGCCGACCTTCGACGAAATCAACCACAATCCTAGTCCTAGGGCAATGCCCGTCCACATATAGTTGTCGTAGTACAGACGTACCTTCATCAGCATATCATCAAGATCTTAGCCTGGCCAGCCAGTTCGCCAGACTTGAACTCATCGAACAATTATTGGATAACCTCAAAATTTTCTGATAAACTCCACGATCTTGAAAGGCACTTCGTAAAATTGGCTAGCCTCCAGCAAAGAAATATTTCCGGACTGGTCGAAAGTATGCCGAGGCGACTTTGAGATGTAATTAAGGGAAGAAGAGGAAATAAGCGATATTAAAATGTTAATTAAAATCTAAACATTTTATCCGTCCGTCTTTGTTTAAATTTTTTTTAGTTTTCATTTTCCTTGGCAATTTACAATATTTTTTACTTTTTAAAAGAAAAGCTACAATATTAAACGTTAAAAAACGTGAAACTTTGATTAATATCTAAAAATATATACAAATCAATTTGTATTACAAGTGGGCGGAATTTTTTATCATACATTTCTCAATTATTAAACAGCAAAAACAAATACAACAGAGAGACATTAAAATATTATTATAAAATCAGTGAAAAGGACATCAGGGCAAAAGATATTTTAATCAATTTGTAGTGCATTACAGCTACCTTAATATAGGTTGATTTTTTTCTAATCATCTAGGTGTTCGTCGATGATTTTGACGCAAACCTAATGAAAAAGTGATGAGTATGAGTCCGCAGAACCGGGCAAAGGAATGTAAACAAAAGCGGGGTTTTTGTTGACTCAAGATTGAAATATTTTTCAAACGTCTGAATTTATTTAACGAAATGTTTATTTAAGATAATCATTTGTTTGTTCTCGTTTGTAATACTGCGTACACATCGTTAAATACTCGGCAAACCGGAGACAATCTCATTTTGTTCGTTTAGAAACTTTTCCAATGGAACTGAATTTAATTACGTTGATAAATTATTATTATCTATTTAAAATACATTAGATAGGTATGTCGTTTTACAAAAAACAACATTATGACGGTTTAAGTAGCAAAGACGGTCCAATTCAGTCTGATCTAATTTATACGTTCACCAAGTAAAAAGTAAAAAAGATAAAATACTACCAGTACTATCGAATTCCCTGAATATACCCTCAAGTCATTAATGATATATTTGTCGCTTGTTATATTGGGTTGTCCGGAAAATTTACGTTAATACCGCAGGATTTTGGTATTAAACAAAAAAAAAAGAAACTAGTTACTTTAAAGCAATGTTCTTTAATCAAAATAATTTCCCATACTCTCAATACATTTCTCCCAACGTGTTGGTAACTTATTAATTCCGTCTGAGTAGAATTCAGAATTTTTAGAATTGATAAAGTCAATAAATGCATTTTCCAGTTCCGTTTGATTTTTGAATATTATGTGTTGTAAGTAGTGGTCCAGGTGTCTAAAAAAATGGTAGTCAGTAGGCGAGAGGTCCGGAGAGTAGGGTGGGTGAGGCAAAGTTTCATAGCCAAGCTCCAATAATTTTTGTGACGTTACACGTGACACATGTGGTCGAGCGTTGTCATGCAACAAAATGGGCCCTTTCCGATTGACCAAAGAGGGCTTCATTACTGCCAATTTCTGATGCATGGTATTAATTTGGTTACAGTATGATTCAGCATTGATGGTTTCGCCAGGATTTAAGAAGCTGTAGTGTATTAAACCAAATGAAGCCCACCATACCGTAACCATTACCTTTTTTTGATGAGTTGGGGGCCAACTCAATCGCCTTGAGGTGGTCAGCGACGGTCGTTTTACTGACTTTGAGTTGCTCTGCAAGTTCTCGAACAGTTGTTTTGGGGTTTTCTTCCACCATTGATCGCAGAACATCATCATTAAGAGAGGAAGGCCTTCCACGACCTTCTTCATCTTCAAGGCTGAAATCTCCCTCCCGAAATTTTTTAAACCACCTTTGCACAGTGCACTCATTAACACAACCCTCGCCCCAGACTTGGTTAATGTTTCTAGCCGTTTGGGCTCCGCTTCGGCCGAGTTTAAACTCGTAAAAGAAAATCGTACGAAATTCTCGCTTTGACATTATAAGGATGACTGAATTATTTCCAAGTAGCGGAATGCTACAGAGGTAAACAAACAATATCATTTGGAAGAGGATTAATAAGTGTTGACATTCATACAAATGAGTAATCCTGTAAACGTAAATAGAATATTTTATGTAGATTTTTTTTAATGAAAACTTAAAATCCTACATTATTTTCCGGACAACCCAATATCTCACAGAGTACTCGATATTTCTTGGGGCGGGGTTAAAGAATATCTTCCTTTCACGTTGATAAATTAAATTCATTCTAATAAATTAATTTAAACCCAACATCCAATAAAACATAGAGGACCAGTCACATTCACTCCCCCAGAAAACTGGATATTGGCGCTGATAAATTACAATGAATCTAACAAATTACACTAACAAACAAAGAAACCGGATGGGGCGTTTTCTGTACAAGCCCAAAACATGAGCAAGTACACTTTGGTATTTCAACCAGAAATAAGTGCCATCAATGCTTGTGCCCTGGAAAATTTTAAAAGAAGTTACACTGGCAAAAAAACCTCATAAGATCTGATAGCCAATCAACCATTAAAGCGTTAGCATATAAAACAATCACATCAAAATTATACAATGAATGAATCCAAAATCTCCAAAACCTGGGGAAACACAACAACCTGATGATATCTAGGGTACCAGGGCACAGAATTTTGGGTAGCGACAAATCAATCTGTCCAGAGGAGGATCTGCAAGACCATACATAGGCCCTGAACCTATACTTAAGATAAAAACAAATATAGAAACCTCCATCGCAGAATGTATCCAAAAAAGGAGAAGTGGATTAAGTCTAGTAGTGCTAGACAAAGTACACGTATGGTGAAACAACGCTCACCAAGACTGGCAAAAGCTATGCTCCAATTGGAGAGGGCAAAACTCAGAAGAGTAGTAGAAGTAATATATATAGTTATATATTAACTAATATATATAGGGGTTAAAAGCGTAGGTAGGCCCGTACCCCATCCCTAAAAGGTAGGCTCACGAGTCCTGCATAAACTTTTTGGACCTATTCACAAACCCCAAGTAGAACTACTGACCGGTCGCTGGCATCTGAGAAAACATCTACACAACATGGGCTTACACAACGATGATCTGCAAATTATGTAATGATGAGGAAGGAACAGTAACTCATATCATCTTCGAATGCGAAGCAACAGCTCAATGGAGATTTATCCTAACTATGGAAAAAACGTAGGGAATCAAATTGCAGCAGCGACAGTCAATGACCTGATACTTCAAAGGAGAAGGATTGAGTCTATTGCTCCGAACTAAAGAACTAAGAAGGTACAATAAGCCACAAGTGTGCGGTGTTTGGGGAGCGCAAACCCTGCTTCCTAGTTTCCTGTTTTTATCATACCATCCAACAAATTAATAAAAAACCGAACATCCAATAAAGCGTAGAGGCCTGGTCACATTCACTCCCCCCCCACCAGAATACTCGATATACCTCGGGAGCGGGAGCACTTTCTATGTGCGTTAATACTTTTAAGCATTTCTGATTATATTTCAATAAACAATGTTAACGTTATGTAAATTTATATTCGTCGAATTATTTCTGTATATTTTATGTTAAATTGATTTTTTTTTTTAATTGAATTGAAAAATTCAAAATCTCAAGTTCTTTAAACAAATCTAACAGACTCTGTCTAACAGAAGATTTATGTTGAGTATTAAATTTTTTACAAATTAAAAAATTAATACAGTTATCCATTTTAATCCTTAACTATAAACTTTGATTATAAAAACAGTTGAAATAACTGACTATATGGACATGTTATAAGGATTTTGTGCTGAGCTATGAAGGGTGTGTCGTTATGTTTAAGCGAGTTTATATTATATTTTTAACACTTCCCTAATTATCTAATCCCTTTGTTAAATATGTTATTTTCTGTTTGCCTAAAACCAAGGTGAAGTGAGAAAAACATTTTATTTTACATATCTTATTTTCTCTACTAATCCTAAGAAACAGACAGTAGACAGTTTTTATAAAGCAAAAAGAATATAAATTAGTACGATTGTTCTGAAATAGGTAAAACAACTTTTCATAAATAATCATTAATATAAAGTACAAATAACAACAAATCATAAACTATAGTTAGCAGTGAAATGTACGCTATTAAAAATAATAATAAATAAAAATAAAAGTCAAATAAGAAGAAGCCTTATAATTCAATTTAGACTCAGTTTATACTTGGTTTTTGTACAGCATAAAAAACAATCTCGTCTTCAAAATAAAGAACGAAGAGCAGAAAAGCGAGGCGCCCTTTTTGGTCGTTTTCCAAGAGGAGACGGCATCTAGACTAAAGGAAAAATTACAGATTCACGTCTTGACGGTAACGAGCAAGAAATCCGCAGTACATACTTTATAAGAAAAAATATATCCTCTGCAGGCTCCCCTCCTCGTGTGTGCGATGCCAGAATTAACCGGAATAACAAACGGAATAACCGGGAGTTTTATTTTCACTTTAAGCGTAGGTCGCGTTGCTAAGGAGAAGGTCCTGTGTGCATGAACAACGCGTACATTTGATAACTCGACGGAAAATGAGATTAACTTATTTATAAGGCGAGACCGACGCCGGGAAATTAAAGTCCTTTACCCGTAATTAGACTCTAGTCTACCTTTGAATTTATTCCAGAGTAAAAACAATATTGTTTATTCAACTAGACAAGTTTCCGTGTTTAAAGGCATTTCAGGACGCTTACAAGCAACGGAGAAAAACACTGTGAAGGCGGAGATAACTTTTCAAATCCTCAGCCCTCTAAAAGTAAGAGTTTAATACATTTTAACAATTATTACGTTAAAAAAAACTCTAGACGTTTAGAGAGAAATGTGGATCGCAACTTCGTTCTTTCAATTTGTAGTAACTAATTCTAATACAAGTTTCATTTTAGTTCTTATAACGTGATTTACTACTAGTTTCTGATACCCTACCGATTTTTTCAAAAATTTCCATCCACTATATGCGGATGATTTAACAGCTAATATGACAAAAATTAAACCATTAAGAAAAACAGATTATTACGGACTGAGCAACAATTTTGTAAAAAGCATTGCAACTCAAATAGTAACCCATATCACAAATTTGTGCTTTCCAGGGTTACTTCCCGGATGTCCTAAAAAATATGTATAGCGCCTGTGGCAGCCTAAATGATCCTAGCAGCTTTAGACGAATAACACTTGTACCGATTGTATCAAAACTATTCGAGTACTTATAAAATAATAGGTCGTTGCATTTTCTGAATGCAAATAAAATTCTTGTAGAAAATCAGTTTGGCCTCCGAAATGGTGTAGGTACTGTTGATCTGTTGGTTAGCATGATTAAGCTGTTAAAATTAATTTGGAGTTATAATAGAAAAATGTAATCCAATTAGTATTCGTAGATCTAAGCAAAGCATTTGATGCTGTAAACCGTCTCTTTTTTTGGAAAATAAGCACATGGCGTAATTAGAGTAGCTCTTGATTATTGCAGTGCCTACCTCTCAAACCGTAAACAATGCATGAAATGGAAAAATGGCCCATCTGGAAGTCAGACAGATGAGCATGGAGTGCCCCAAGGTTCGCAAATTGGACCACTTCTTTTTATCTTTGTTGTAAATAATTTGAAGAATATCCCTCCAAAACATGAAAATAATGTTGCCTTGTCCTAGTTTATAGACGGCTCGCCGTATTGGGTCTCAGCAAGCTGCACTGGGTGTGTGGTCCATGTTGCAAATTCCACACTGTGCAGTATGACTAAACGGTTTTTCAAGCAACTATATGACAATGAGTGCTCAAAGCTCGAATGCCATGATGGTATCTGTGAATCGTAAAAAATATCCAAACAGTGAAAAACGTTAAGTTCTAGGTGTGTGGTTTCACGACCGTCACACATGCTAATACCATATAAACGAAACAATTAAAAAGTTGTCTTTAGTTTGTTTTCTAATTTTAAAGAACAGCCGTAAAGTCTCCCTTGCAGTTAGGAGAGTAATCTACAGCACTTTTCACTATTTCGAAGGATCATGTGCTATGACTTACTATTTTGGGGAAACGTCCGTCTTATAAAAGAGGTACGTTTAGTCCAAAAACGTATTCTAAAAATAATGTTGTACTTGGGATAATGTGAATCTTAACTAATTATATATAAGTACTAATTATTACTACTAATAACTACGATAAACTTTTATATACATTTAAATATTATGTATTAAGGAGTTGATGTCCGAGTGGATTGAGGTTACGTTAGCTCAAGTGGTAGAGGAGCGGCGTATCTAGCCGAAGATCGTGGGTTCGAATCCCGCTCGTGACATTGACTTTTTAATCCCAACCAAATACTTACATAAAAAGACTAGATACTAGTCTGCAAGTGATGGGGCTGCAATGACTTATATGTCGAAAGCCCCTGTTGGCTGAGAAGCGACGATCTCCTGGTCATCTGGCTTAAGGATGATAACGACCAAGCCGCATTATTACCTGGGAAATAATAATTTTCGTAAAATTTTAAATTTATATACGAGCCTCTTTTTTAATAAGAAATTGGACGGCAGTTATTAGTCATGATCGATCAGAAACCGTTATTTTTCATCAACTGCGCAGTAATTAAGAAGTATATAAAAGTCGAAGCGATGAGGTTTGGCCCTTGAGCGTCGTTCACCACAATCTTCCCTTCTCTTTACCCGACCAAAACCCAACAAAAGAACCCCGCTCCATTGTTCCATTGCCAATTTGGCTACCGTTCATCAGCCTGGATATTAATATCTACCAATAACACACCCTCGCACATCGCCTACCCCTACTCACAATTATACTTTTTACAATCCGTTTTTTAAACCATGAATTTTAATGGATTTCGTAAAAATAATATTTTGAATATTGCTGAAGTTTGTTGGGTGGTATCCATATTAAGCGTTTGTGAACAGATAGTTTTGCAAATATATATAAGTCAAATAATTAAACCACTCACTTATAATTGGATGAACAGTGTATTTATAACAGAAAAGGGTTATTAATTATTAACTACCTCCAACGTTTATGCATCCTAATATGTCTATTATATTACAGAATATTCTAATTCGTTTTACACAAACTATTATTTATTAAATGAAAAGAAAATTTATTCTTGAGAATTTATCGACTCCCAATGTCTTTGTCGCTGGATCACATCAGAACAACTCAAAGAATCTTCCGTAATTGTCTTTTTTGTAAGTAAATTGCTCCTAACGTATTGCTTAACAAGAGTAAACAACGTACTCTGATCTCTACACTGTTATTATTTTAAATCGTGAAAATGGCCTCAAAATTTCTAGACAAAAACAACATTCAACATGGCATTTATGTGAGTCTAAATAAAAATGATATTCGAGGAATTTCTGATGAGCAAACGCGTGATGTTCAGACTGCTTTAAAACCAGAAGCTTCCCTGTTAACAATTGAGGGATTTTTTGATGGGGTAGTCGAGAACTGTTCTAATTTAAACATTTGAGATTGAGAAAGAATTAGGCAAATCCATTGATTCGATTTATGAGAATGAAATAACAATGATTGAGAAAGAAAATTGATATGAATTCCTTTTTCTCTTCTGACGTAAAATGAGTCAAATAAATTTAATGTGTTCTACCACTAATTTTATTACGAACTTTGCGTGGATCCCCTTCACACGAAGCAACTCGGTTCACTCCTCACAAGTGTAAAATAAAAATATAAAAAAATATCCATGCCACAAACTCAAACAAATTGCTTGCAAAAAATAAAAATCGAGACTTGACCCAAGTAAATTTCAACAATAGCCTTCTAAATAAACTAAATATTAAGGTTAAGATTAAAAAATAGAATTAAAATAAGTGACCTATGACATACACAAGTTGCCATTTACAAAAAAAATTGCACGTGCTTTCTGCAACTTGAAAAAGTCCTTCCTCGTCCTTGTCTGTCTCAGCTCTCACTGCCGAGCCTGCGGAAGGTTACTAGCTTATCCAGACCCCCCAAAAGATAATCCTTTTTGTTGAAAATATTGATGTTTTTTGTTTATTTTTGTAATGCGTTAAACTATTTGTGAGCTCACAATTCTTGCTCCCCAGCGAAAGACAAGCTTGCTGAAAAAAAAGGCTAATAAAGTCATCCCCTTTGTCTAACATGCCATTCATATTATTTACCTGAAGCCGGTTAACTTGTTTATGCAAAATTCTTAATATTCAAGAAAAATTTTATAATTGTTTAAGTATTTTATATTTCTTAGTATTCTCTCAGTTTTTATTTGTTAGGATCCTGCCATTGGATAAGATAAGTTTGCTGGAATCAACGGAGATTGATAGAAGTGACTGGTTAAAGTTGTCTGGCTAGACGAGAATCGTTCGTTACTCTTTACCGTCAACGTACCGACTAACTTGTCAAACGTTTCCTGATTTATGTCTTTTAGAGTGAGTCTTTTGTTGGGCTCTTCTTTGTCTTTCTTGAGGCATTTCTTCCTGCAGGTCTGTAATCGCTGCATCACTGCGCACATTCCGCTCAAAGATAACGTTTCTACCTATCATTTTTTACTTGTTATAAATTTAGATTTAGATTCTTTAGATTTCGTGGTCCGATTGAGCAAATAACATCTTTCGTTAATTAATCTTTATGTAGGTTGGTTCAGATTAAAAAATCAGTATCACGAGCGGGATTCAAACCGATTTTCGGCTAAATACGCCGCTGCTCTATCAATTGAGCTATCGTGACTTCGATCCGCTCGGACACCAACTTTTTCATCTCAATCAATACCTAACATAAAGATTAATTAGTTGAAATGGTCAATCGGGCCTCGAAATCTAACGAATTTAATTATTCATTAATCCTCTCCGGGGCCATTTCATTTGTCAAAAATGGCAAAAAGAGGAAAAAATCGAACAGCTGTAGGTCGGGATGAGAAGTGGGTATCCGAGTGGATCGAATTCCTGATAGCTCAAGTGATAGAGCAGCGGTGTATTTAGCCTAAGGTCGTGGGAACGAATCCCGCTCTTCACACTAACGTTTTTTATCTCAACCAATAACTTATAAAGAGTAATTAATTTAGATTTAGCATTCATATTAGACCTTACAACTCTTGAGTTCTATTCGACACAAAATCGGACAATTAATTCTACCTAAATCTCTTGTGTATTTATTAAATTTTCATGACTTTTCTATTTTAAAAAAAATCGGGAAGGGTAAGAATAATCGTCGGTCTTCTTACATTAAAAAACGGGGGAAACGACATTTCTACAATATCAACAAAACTCGATTGCCATTCAGTTTCGATCGGATCCAAAACCATCAGCGCTGATGGCGTGCCTTGAATAACGGCAATTATGTGTCTCCTTCATCTCGCCTCTCCATCTCCAAGCCGCTCACCCCCTTCTATTGAACAAATTGTACTGTTTAATAATTATCTATAGATTTGATCCAATTAAATGTGCGGGTTTAGCCTCTAATTAGGAGATTAAGCCTCTTTGTTGTACATTTAACCTAATTGGATATAGGTTAATCTAATAGGCTAATTCATTGCATGTTAATTTTAGAAGATTGTCTAAAAATTGAAATGTAAAGTTTGTCTTGTTAAAAACAATGAACAAATCGTTAAATGAAATCAGTCTTTCGTACATTACATAAATATAGTTCTTTAAAATTAAATTATTTCTATTACTTAAAAAAATAAAAAATAATGTTTTTTTTTAAATAAGGGCGACGAGCATGCAATGACATGTGGTTGGTAAAAAAAATAGTGTGTCACAGTACAACTATCTTGATTGATTCCTCACATCTCGTAGATTTCATACCAATGATAAGTTGCCTGCATATATATATAGGGTGGCCCCAATCGATTCAGACACACTTCCAGATCTTACAAGACAGTAAAAAAGGTCCTATGAGCCTGTGTCCGCAAACCCTTCAGTTCCAAACTGCAGGCTAAACACCATCAGGAACCTCATTTTTTGACCTTATTCGTGAAATTGTTAGTAAACCGTTAGCCTGACCGCAAAACAGCTTGATACACTATCTGAAGAGAATTCATTTCATTCAGATTGAGACTAAAACCAGCTTGAGCGGCCAAAGATTTAATTTTTGGCGATTTTTTTGAAGTTAGTAGGCGAAGGAGTACACAAAACTTCTGACATTTTTATCTAAAATTCACAACTTGAACACCCTATCAAAAAAATGGTATAGGTATGGGTATGCCGGGGGTAAAATTAAACATATTCAGATTTCTCGTACATTATTTCATTCTGACTGGGGTTGGTCTAATATGACGGACAATTCGATCGCCAACAAACGAGGTTTGTAACGGAAAATTTTTTGAAATGGTGTTAAATTGTGAATTTTCCAAAATAATGGTCAGAAATCGAAAATTTTCTGTATCCGTTCACCTCCTAACTTCGAAAAATTTCCAACAATGAAATTTTCTGCCCGTCAAGGAAGTTTTAATTTATTCGACGCAGAAATGAATCCTCTATAAATGTTTCAAGCTGTTTTACGGTGAGTCCAACGGTTTACTAACAATTTCACGAATAAGATTAAAAAAACGTGGTTTTTTGCCTGTAGCTCGGAACTGAAGGGTTTGCGAAACCAGGTTGATTATGAGTTTTTTACTCAGTGTTCAATTTCCTATATGATCTGGAAGTGTGGCTGACTAGATTGGGACCACGCTGTATGCTAACCTGGGTTCAACCTGGAATGCACTCATAAAAAAGGATAGTGTTTCTTTAAATGCAACATATAATGTTTTTTGATTATATAAATTATTTATGCTACACTGTACAAGCACGATGCTGAAGGAAACCCTTCCCAGATGTAAGCCAGATTATCTAGTTTATTTGGAAACAGATAGACCCGTCTCTTTTATTCCACTTCAAATTGGCAGTGTGAATCCTGGCTCTTATTCCAAAAAAATTATTTACCAGATAATATTACAACTATGGAAGTGGTTCAAGACTGCGAATTCAATTTCAGTGTGGACCGCATTTACGAAAAAGATAGAATTTAAGAAAGATGATATTCTACAAAAAGTTGTATTTTAGTTTCATTGAAAGTTTACGTAATACCAGAAGTGATGCAAAATTCCATATTAAAATAAAATATTAAATGTTCAACTTGGCAGAATTACAGGAATAATGAAAATATGAGATAGTTTACGGCTGCAATAATCAAGAGGGTGAATTATTGCGACTAAATTACTTAGTTGGTAGGCCTCGGGGACCGGCAGAAGTGTGTTCTGCGCAATATGGAAGCTAATAAAAATATCTAAGGGGCGTCGGTGGCCGCAAGGTCTAGTCTTTGACACAGCGCTAAGGTAAGGTCCCGGGTTCGAATCCAGCGGCCCTGTATTCGAAACTGACATACTTACAAATGGGCTTTTTTTCAAAAACACCGGCACCCAGCGGGTTTATTTGACCTCTGCTGTTGCGAACCCTCGTAAAAAAATATCTACCTCCTCGTAGAAATATACCCAATATTAAATAC
The DNA here is from genome assembly GCA_039619505.1 of Cimex hemipterus. NCBI lineage: Eukaryota > Metazoa > Arthropoda > Insecta > Hemiptera > Cimicidae > Cimex > Cimex hemipterus. Next base: position 14,636,278 of record CM077103.1, on the reverse strand, counting down.
CACTGTAAAAGGTGTTTCAAAAAAGAAAAATGGTAATTGGAAGTTAGCTTTCCTTAAAGTAAAGTTATTAAAAAAAAATTATCAGTTACTTATATGTGCTAGTCTTCCTAAGAAGCCGTCGGTCCTCAAGCAAACAACTGCAAGACTTTATAGAAAGAAATCAGAACAGTGGAATAGAGATATGTATTATAAAAAATCCTTTTGAAATAAAACAAAAAATTATATTTACAACAAATACCGATAAGAAACAAAAATATAAAAAATGCCTTTTCTTACAATAAAAACTTCCTCCTTTCTGCAGAAAAAGAAAACAACAACTAAAACTCACTTAGACAAATCAATTCAACACAAATACCAGAAAACAGAGCGGGCACAGTCCAGAAAGGAACGAGGATTCAGGATTTTATCAAAGCAAAGGTATAAGCTTACCGATGTTGTCCTGCGTCTCCTGCCACTTAATGCCCTTTCTGTCTCCTTTTCTAATCGCTCCTTCTTGTCACTAAAAGAGTTCCCACCAACGGTACATACAAAACAAGAAAAATCATTGCAATAATTACTTTTACATGCATAGAAATGGTAGCAACTGGGAAAATTTAATTACGTGCTGCAATAATAAAAATGCGGACAAATTTTAACTGGAAAAAGTCAATGTTTACTTAGTTTATATATTATACTTTTAATTTATTTTTTAAAGTTTGTTTATACATAATTGCGTCAACGCTCCTACAAACTACATTCATGTGGTTTCTAATTGTAATACTTTCAAACAAAAAATATGTTTCTTTTCGTGCGTATTTATTAATTATTGTTATTATTATATCACCATCAAAACAATTGATTAAATGCCAATATATTTTATTTAGCCTGATCAAGTTGTTTTTTGGACTAGATTCTTGAGTAATTTTTTTTTTGTAAAGAGAGGTGTACAACCGTTATTGATTGGAATTGATTTTATTAGTCTTGTCATCATCAACAACACTTTCATTTTTGTAACAATGGAATAATATATTTACAAACAACTAACTAAAACAAGTTTCAACACTTTGCTTTCTAATAAGAACGTTGACTAAAAATGTGCGCAAGACTTACGAACTGGGTGTTTGTAAATATATTATTAATAGTTTTATTATAAAAATTGTATTGCTGTAGAAACAAAACTGCAGGTGAGGAAGATTTGAGTAGAAATATTGAAAAATTATGGTTCTCAATGATTATTCGGAAATCGTGAGATGTGGTCTGGTGTGATGTAGATTTCAGAAAAAAATTTCTTCAACGTGCTAACGTTTCGAGCTTGTTTCCATTTAACAATTACATGTAGGAAATAGAAAAATTGAATTTATACAATGCAAAAAAAATTTATATTCAATCAAAGTTGAGTGAGTAGAAATACTTTAATTGAATATAAAAAATATTTTTTTCATTGTTTAAATTCACTTTTTTCTACATATTACGTGTATTAAATTTAAACAACATTTGTAAATCCCAGGCCCTGAAGATGATCTCAATAAAGATCGAAACGTTCAAGATAAAGAAAATGCTTTATACAAACCTACATCAGACCAGACCACATATCACTATTGCCGAAATAATCATCGACTAACGGTCACTAATCACCACACATTATGATTATCCACTGTTTATATACGTTTATAAACAGTTGTTAAAAAATCTGAAAAACACATTTGTCCATGGACATTAGTGTTAAGTGATTGAAGAAGTCAAGTATTTTATTTTAAAATTTAGCCGCTAACGATCATTTTGGAGTGCTTATCCTAGATGTGTTGACGGGAAAAAAGCTTCCAGACGCAGACTACAAATGGCGACATTCTTTCCATTTCCGTGGTCATAATTCTTTTTACGAAAGTGAGGATTTTTATAGACCGCTATTGATTCACGGCCGTATCGGTATATTGACGTTTATAGCGGAGTGCCACCTCCGCAAGCGGTTAGGGGTGCCAATTTCGCACTTGAACAATCGAATGTCCCGTATGTCAACAACTAAACGTTCTACTTTTGAGTTGGTAAATCCTGAACATGATCATTGCTTTTTCATCTACTTTACGCGAAGTACACGGCCCTGCTCTGCATAAACGACATACAATCCCAGCTCCTGATTCGCCCGAAGACGAAGCGATTGACCAGACTATCGGTAGACGTGTGGGATGAACCGGCCCTCTCTGTACCTCTGACAAATTCATATTTACTAACGCATCCAATACTTGCAGTTTCGTCTTTAAAACAAAGTTTTTAAAATTAATTGGTGTCACACTACCCACCATTCACTAAGGATGGTGAAATACCGAAACGCGATTGACAGAGCAGCATCTGAGATAAGCAGTTGAAAATGCACCCCGTAGACTTCACAGAAAAATTTCTCTATAATCCAGATTAAATACAGTTAATTAAGATTTGAAGATGAGATTAAAAAAGTCAGTGTCACGTGCGGGATTCGAACCCAAGAGTGAAGGGTATCGTACCGCGGGGTCTAATAGCAGAGAGTCTCTCATGCTAACCACTGGCTACCGCGGCGGTTTTAACTTAATCGGTGTAATTCTATTTAAGTTGTTTTACAAAGCAAGTCATTCGTACAAGTTTCTTCTATCTAAGGGTATATCTGAAACACTACTGACGTATACGATCGGCAGTTGTAATGTAGTTAACCTTCAGTGACCCGTAGATACAGTTCTAAAATGGGAACATAATTGACCGACATATAATTACCACTTATCTTTGCTCAATACCATCAAGACGGCCTATATACAAAGTAGTACCATTTGCAAATTCATAACGCGTCTAATTTTGTCGTGACATGACGAATTAGTTGGGATAACGCGAGGGGATTAGTACACTTAAGAGGTAATCCTAGGGAGGGCAAGGACAAATCTCCGTCGGACGTCTCCGGCTTACTAAAACCCCGAACCAAGTACAAGCCCCTTATTTCAACAATAAACGGTATAAAGCAAACTCGCGATTTAAGCGATATAACCACATAAAATATCCAAAGTCAGGAAAATCCTATAGACCTCATTGGAACTCCAAAAAACCAGATTGATAAAACATACAAGTAGGACGGGAAAAAATAGAAAGCCTAATAAGTACACACTTTCGGGAAATCAAAAATTATAACCAATCAGGTCGTAAGGAACAATACTGACCCTGTTAAACTCCACAGAACCAGTAAGGAAGGTTGTCAAACAGCAAAAAGAATAATCACCTAGACCTATTCATGTGTAATGAAATGCTGTAGCAAAAGAATGAGGTTAAATAGCTAGAAATACTATTCCATATAAAATTAACCTGGAACTTTCATTTGCAGCATATCATCATAACAGAAGGTACAATATCTCTATGACTACAAGAAGGATCATAGGCACATCGTGGAGACTAATACCGAAATTGGCCCCTGGCATGGCAGTAATAAGTCGCAAAATAACCTAAGGATCTGATGGACCAAATTTCAAGAACCTATGGATCAGGGGAACAATGAGAACACCCCCCCCCCCACAAGTGAGCTAAAAACTCAGCTAAACCTCCACTGGACACATTTATACAAGGAGAAGCTAGGAAAAGAGCTCATTTAGACTTCAAAAGCAATCAAATTAGATGGGAACTAAACAATTCGAGAGCCAACCGAAATTAATAAAATCAGACATTCTTAGAAATGGGGACTAGTTAGGACAAAACATTTCTTTACAATATCCTGTAAAGTCTCAACATATTATAAAGGAGAGAAGGACTTAGGAAGACATCAGATACAATGATATGGTACACAGATGGCCCAAAAACAAACGAAGCAACCGGCTCAGATGGTTTTTGTACAATCTCAAAATATGAGCAATCAAACCTGCCAGTGAAGTAAGTACGCGTCGCTTTTTCAAGTGGAAATATATGCCATCAATACTTGTGCCCTAAAAAGTCATAAAAGAGTTAAAGTGACAAAAAGATTCTTCTAAGATCGGATAACCAAGCAGCTATTTAAATATTAGCTTCTAAAAAGATCACTGGAAAACTAGTCAATAAAGGAATCCAAAATCTCCCAACCCTGGGGAAACACAACGGCCTGATGATATCTTGCCTGGCGTAGGGATTTTTGGTTAATGAAAAAGCTGGCCAGAGGAGGATCTGCAAGACAATATATAGATCCGGAACCTGAATCAGCAATACTGAAGGGCCGGATCAAATGAGTGATAGGACAACTGACATCTGAAACTGTAATGTGTATATAACATGGGCAATTATCCCATTTGTATATTATGCAACGAGGAGGAAGAACAATCCACCCATATCATCATAAAATGGGAAGCAACGGCAATGGAGACGTACCTTAGGATAGAAAAATATGGTTATGAGCACAAACCTTGCTTCCTATCATCCATCAACATCATCATCACCTTATTTAAAATCGCAGCTCAAAAATGGCGCATTTTTTCATAATATTGTCTAATATATTTTGTATTGTGGCATTTGACATAAATATTTTTAATATGATACTATGGCCTTCTGACAACAGTGTTTATTACGAATCGATTCGTCATCAATAACGTACAGCCGGGAGGAAGGATTATTTGGTATTAAATTGATAATCCATTACCGTTGCTAATGCCGCATGTTCATCCTCGTAGTGACGCACACGTTCGAACGCTTCCACGATTATCACCGTATCAACCTTTTCTCCCTCAACATTTCCGAAATCGGACCTAAACTAAACCGTTTGGTATCTCATCAAGGGATCTTACCGTCTGCGGCATTATGCAAACAGGCGTCGATACGATTGTAAATAATGTAGCGCGTAATGCAAATCTCTCGTGCAATTAATATATTCGTTGTCCATTCATCTTCGATAACCTAGTTAGGTCCTAGATCCATATCGAACATCTTTTTGCCACATGGCCCCATCCGTTTATCCCAGATGTGTAATGCCTTTTGAACTAACTTAGACATTTACATTATTTAAACAAATAAAAATCTGAAAATACGAATATATTTTTATTCCAAACTTAAACAGTTAATTTGAAATTTGCCCTGTGGCGTAACCGCGAGCCCTTAAAACATCTCCTCTTTTCTTTTAAGATAACCACGTGTGTCAGCTAAATGAAGTGCGGTCCGACCTGTATCTTTCGGATTAAACTGCCCCGGTTCGTACAATTAAATAGATTGATGCAGTTAATTACCTGGGGTCCGTTTTATTTATCTGCAAGAGGTCGGTTGTCACTGGGGTTTTTTATCGTCCGGTAGTGGATTGGAGGAAATGAATGTGGCCCATTTCCCTTCCGGATGCTCTTTACCTCACCAATTTTAACCTCTATTTTGAATGTCCCTCCTCTTTATGGCACGACCATACTTTATGCGGGAGGTCAAGCATTCACACGTTCAATTCCCACTTGAAGAACTAAATAAGTGCGAAAAAAAAACAGCAATGAAAAAATGCCATTTGAAATTATTCCCAGTGTTCCTTGAAACTGGGCATTTAAAAGTCAAAACAGCTTAAGAGGGTGAGCGGCAGCACCTCGAAATCGATTCATGTTAATAAATAAAAAATACTTTTTATAAAATCATGTTTTTGTTTGTTTCCTTCTGTACATTAAAACGAGTAATATATATAATATACAAAAAAGTTTCCAAGATTATGTATTCTTTATTAATTAATTCACCACGAGATTAGAAAACGCAATAACAATTTGGACTTATTACAGAAGTCAAAAAACTAAATAAGTATAGCATAGTCTAAGAATACGCTTACCACTTTGCTCTGGATAAGTCAGCTGCGGTTGAAAATGCCATTAATCAATCTTTTTTTTGGGGGGGGATGATTAGTAAAAAAATTCAACAAAACTAGTTCTTTATTGTCGGGTTTGTCGAAATATTCAAATCTGTTTCGGCATTGCTTCATCTTCAGCTCCTCACTGAAACTGCAATCCGCGAGTGATGTCGAACCCAATAAGTGGCCCGATACCGGTTCAGCATGAGATCTCTGCGACGCAAACCAACACCCAACACCAAACCCAATTCTTATATCACCATAGAACAAACACACATTTAAAACAAAAGAAACAGGATAACAGAGTAACAGTAGGTGTTTACTGCGCTCTTCTCCCCGGCCACCTCTTACTCGATCCAAGCCATCGCGTTATCGCTTAATACCTAGCACTTAATCCATAACACTCATTTTTGAATTTCACAAATATCCTATGTACACTGATTTTAATCATTAAAAAATGTATCCATCTACTGATTAGGTTACATACCCCCATACAGAAAACGTGAACTGACCGATAATCGATAAAAATTTGATTTAGGGACAAAACAAACACTTACAATACCCCCCTTATAAACAGACAATGCTCGTAACATACTGTCAATTCAATTATTGTCTAAAAATTATTTAAATGACAAATTTGGTTGTACAATTATTTTTGAAATATTATGTATTTCTGACGGAAAGTTAATCCATTTCCATCTAATTCCAATTTCATCCATTCCGACCCTTTCAGCCTCACTGTAAGGTCCGGGTTCGGCCCTGAATTCAAACCCGACATGGTTACAAATGAGCTTTTTTTGGTTTTTTCAAAAATCGGCACCCTGAGGTATGACTTCTGCTGTAGCGAACCCTCGTAAAAAATTTCATCCGGTTAAACCAATTTAGAATCATGAAAAGAAAGCGAATAGATATAAAACATTGAATATTACAAATAGATTGTGTTGGACTTCATTTGAGATTGTAAAATTGTCTATAGTGTAAATAATGAACTTGTTCCAAAATCTTGAGGTTTGTGAGCAAGTCCAAGAGGATTATGCAGGACACGTGAACCGTCCACATCCCAGACCCTTTAGGGATGGGGTACGAGTCTGCCCAGGCTCGCGGGCAGTTAAATCCCTCGTGTCTTGGTCGCCCCCCTGCATAACATATAAATAATGAACTGAATCAAATGTGTCGGTGTACGGGCCGAAAAGGTCAACAAGACTACCTACAGGTCATACAAGAATACTTCTGGCCGGAAAGCGGCCACATAGCTGCCCTATGTGCAGATGAGCAATATTTGACAGAAGAACGGTTGAACACCTTTTTAATCGTAGAAGGCTTGACGTTATACGAACAATATTTTGACGTGTCATAGGATCTGTGCAAGGGGCACAGATGACTTTTCGGGCACCTCAGGGCTAAAGAAGTTTTAGCTGTATTGTGTAATGCATTTTTGTGAGCTTGTGTTTTGTCTATGTAATTTATTAGCGTGAGAAAAAGAGGTGGTTTAACCACAAACCTCGAGGGGTGAATGTGTGATAGTGAAAGTAAGTTATTAGTAAGAGTAGTGTGGGTTCAACCCCGCCAGGAGAAATGTCGGCTTCTCTCGGGGAGTCAATATAATCAGACTTCTAAGTTTGTGTATATTATATGTTTTATATCTATTGTTAAGTACCTAAGGTACAAATGTGATGCTAGCATTTTAAGATAACGATTAAGACGCTCAAAAGGCTGAAAAATACACGTGAAAGACCAGAAAAAGAAGAAAAAACAGGCAAAGGGCCGGCGATGACCTCAGCTGTATTGTCAGTCCCTAAACTTTCCACATTTTTATTAACGTTTTGGTGTGTTTTCTTTCTAAAAAGAACGCATTTTCTTAAAGACACTCTAGAGAATAAGTGTGATTTATTACTAGCACAGTTTATACTTTAATATAGCTTCCTTTTATCAGATAATATTAACTTTTAACTTTAAAGTGACGGTATGAATACTTTACATATAAAATATCTGGTGCTAACATATTGCATATTTGGGCAACGACTCCCATCCCACTAATAATTGTAAACATATGTTTAGAACTTGGAAATGGTTGAAATTAGGATTATAAATGTTACATCAGTCCAGACATAAAAGCCACCTTGTTACTGTCATTTCAAACGGGATGGTAACAATGATATTCCTTCTGTCATAGATAGTACATCCTACATGATGATGTAATGCAATATTTGTGTAATTATATAATTCCAATTCTTACATCTCGTCACGAGTATATCAATTTTAACAAAAAGATTTTTTTTCTATAAAAAATCTAATTTTTCACTGTTTTATCTCAATTCTTTACTCGTGTTGAAGTTTTTTCCTTTCTTTTGATGTCAAACAAAACATTAGTGGCAAATTTAAAAACTATGTAAACGTTTTTCTATTTTCTCAACATTTCAATTCAGCTGTTTTGTTTGAATTTAATTTAAAACAAACAGGGTGGTTGGATTGTTAACCTTTCATTTTCTTCAAATATAGTGAAAAAATTATATTACAAATCGGGATTTTTTTGTTCGTTTTTTATTGTAATAAGTAAAAAAATAGGATATTAATAGTGATTAAGGGTGATTCGCTATTCGAACGTCAGATGTCATCAGTTTCTCAGCATTTTCGCAGATATTCAACTTTTTTTAACTGTCAACGATTTTTGTCATAAATCTACTAGTACCATCTTGAACGATTGATTTTTGTAGAAATAAAAATAATAAAAAATTAAAAAGAGCGTTAAACGTCTCTTAAGAACGCATCCTCTAGTTCTTTCAATTTAATTTTTTGTAAAATTTCAAAAACTGCTCATACTGCTAAAGCCCATGGACATGTTAAGACTGAGTCGGTCTTCGAGGAAATTTACGATCGACTGTAAAGGATTTAAATATGTTAATCTTTAGATTTTATTTACGATTTGCTCTGATGATGACATTAAAATAGGTCGAAAACTTGGAAGTAACAAATGATTTTTTTTTCTTCAAGACAATATCTTAATCCAGCATGTTTGTGAGTAGAAAATTCCTTCATACTTCTGACATTGAAAAAGCGCTAAACTAAATTTTGTATAAAAACTAATTTTCGACCAAGTTTAAAAATTTACGGCAAATGTTAGCAAATTGCACAACGTCTTCGTTTAATAAGCTTTCTAGCAGTGTACCCTTTTCTTTATTGAACCAAAACGTTGTATTTTATAGTAAATGTAAACAAATTGGTGACGATGTGAAAACGTGAAAGTGGGGCTAATCTAGTTGCCAGGGCAAAATTTATTTCTCAACTTAAAGCTTAAAAAGGAAAGATAGAAAACTGGAACAAAACACTTAAAAAAGAGGCAATAAATTTAATGAACTACCAAAGCAAAAAATGGGAAAAATATTTACATTAAACTTAAAAAACAATACAGAAGTTTAAAAAAAATTAACCAAGAATTTTAAAAATCATCGTAATTTTGTTGTTTATTATAACTTTTTATTTTTTTTTACGTTGAAATTTTCTTTTTGTTGGGATTTTGTATTCGGTTGGTTGGTTTTTACAACTTCTGTACTGTTGTATTTGTTTTTCTTCTTTGATCTGTGTTTAGTGTAGATATTTTGTCCAATTCCTGCTTTGGCTGTTTGCTATGTTCATAATCTTCTTTTATGAGTTTTGCTTCTTTTTTCGTTCTTATTTTACTTTCTTATTAGGTTAAAGTTGGAAACCGTCAAGAATTGTTTAACATTCAGCATAAAATTTCACCATTTTGGTTCGATTTAGTTAAAGAAAAGGGTATACCGCGAAGCAACATTCAAAATAAGAAGTTGTGAAATTTTCCAAGATCTAAAGTGAGTTTTTCCAAGAAGGTTGCGAATTTAATTTTTTCACAAATTTTAAATACAGCCGTTTTTTCAATATTTAGTTGCAATTTCTAAAAAGGTGCATCATTAAAGAAAATTTTATGCTCTTCTTAATGGAGTTACACTAACAACAGAAAACAAATCGCTCTGGGCTGCGGGTAAACCCCCAAAACATCTTCCCGGCTTCGCCAAGTAGGCGGTAGTTGAGCCAAGTCGGAAGGAAAAAGCGAATTTATTCACACCTTCTCAAGGAATGTGTAGAGATAATTATACTATAAAATATACTCATACATATACTCGAATATATAAACATATTCACCGATTCCATTATCCATTCATTATTGGAAGAACTCGTATATTCGAATGTTCCCCAAGCCAAAAAAGGCCAACACATTGTACTGCTTCATACAGGCTTATAAGTCTATTACCAACTTTGGGTAATATTTTGGAAAACTCCTATTAACTCCTAACCTCTTCCGGTTCTAAATTGTCAAAACATAATCAACTGTCCAGCAGTGTCACCGCATGGTAGACATTATTTCCTCTTCCTTCGAGATCGGCCAGTACCGTTCCGGAGCCTTTCTTGATGTAAGCCAAGCTTTTGATTGAGTTGGGCACCCGGGCCTGCTGTTCATGCTCAAAGGCATCCTTCAAACCACCTACTATCTTGTTCTGCACAGTTCCTCGCTGACCGATTTTTCCAAATCATCGAAGGCCATTCCTTCTCTGCATATTTTGCTATCATGCTGGTCTTCCTCAGGGTAGCGTTCTGATCCCTACACTATACCAAGTTATCAGGTTTTCAGCTGACATGCCATCTCTCCGAAAACCATATCATTCACATTTGCAGACAATACGGCAATTCTTTCTAACAACCCCTACCTTGTCATTTCCTCTCGAACTTCCAACAACATCTCATACTACTAGATTCTTGGTTTAAAAAGAAAGGAAAACAATTTAACACGTAAAAAATCTCCCCTCCCCAAATAATATTCCATTCCCAACTACGAACAAGGTGCGGTGCCTTGGACTGTACATCGACAAACGCCTGCAATCCTCACACGCGACTAAAACTTCAGGAGGTTCAAAGGATAAAGAGTTCTTGCACGACTTATTTACAAACGTTCTAATTTACCTCCCAAAAATAAAAGGCTGGTTTACAGCACTATAGTTAAGCCGATTTGGACTTGCGGACTGGAAGTTTGGAGTTCAGCCAAGCATTTCAACATCCACCGCCTTCAAACTGCCCAATCTTTATTATTACGGAATTTTATGTTTCGAATCCAGACTTACATATCCCTTTCGTACAAGATGTAATACATTTTCGTTACAGTAAATTTCATAAAAATCTCCCACCTAACGTAAATCAGCACATCAGAAACCTCGCATCCCGATGAATCCCCTCAAACTTTCCCCGCCGACGGAAGAGACAACGACCGCGAGATCTCCTAGAAAGTGATAGTTACGACAGTGAAAGTGATAATGATATACCTATCAATTACGCAAACAATATTATTGCAACATTGGAGTAATACCAATGGATGTTTTCTCCACACTTGATTTTAATTTTGTATATATATTACCTTGATTACTGTTACGTGTTAACTACTTAAAGATGGTTGTAATGTACTAAAAATTAAAAAAAGAACTTTAAACTATATTTTCTAAATTGTGACCATATGTTTCCTTTTAAATTTAAAGGTTCAAAGGTCGAAGAAGGTCCATTCTCGTTTGTTAATGTATAGTTATAATTAAAGGGTGATCATTAATTATTTTCGATACGTATATTACGAAGTAAACTCAATAAAGTATATGTGGAATGATTTCACATGGATTATGATTGCGAGACTGGGGCGGAGTAAGTAGCTCCGAGAGTTACACTCGAAACTATCGCGTCCGCTTTGTGTTAACAAGTTGGGGAAGATGTAGAGCGTTCCGCGTCACGAGTTTCAGTTCGTCCTAGAGGACAATAGCGGGAGGAAATTGTCTTTGGTTAAAATTATTCAATCCGTGTTTCTTTGTCTGTTCCCAGAATCCATGAAGCCGAGGTTCGCGGAGCCAATCCCCAACGTGACTGTTACCGTTGGGAGGGACGCCCTCCTCGCCTGCGTCGTGGAGAACCTCAAGGGATACAAGGTATTGAGATTTACACTCACCTTGTCACTACAAATTACGTCTTGTCTCGAGAAAAGGGGAAAACCGAATTTCTTTCTCTCCAAACCTTCATACGCCAAAACTCTCTTGAACATCCCCTGTGTGAATTGAACTTTCGATGATTTTTCTTTCTTTTCAGGTCGCTTGGGTACGTGTGGACACACAAACAATACTCTCGATCCATCACAACGTGATAACCCAAAATCCGAGGGTTACACTCTCTTTCAACGACCACAGGTCTTGGTATCTGCACATACGCAACGTCCAAGAAGCAGACCGCGGATGGTACATGTGCCAAGTCAATACGGATCCCATGAGGAGCAGACAGGGTTACTTGCAGGTGGTCGGTACGTTCGAATTTTTTCCTCCAATCGAGCCATTTGAACTTTCTTCAAAACTCGTTACCTTCTCAACTTCATAATGATTACGAATAATTATTTATTTTTGTTTAAAATGTTACATTTATGTTGATTTATTGAATATTTGAAACGTCAGTGTTGATCTGTGGAAATTTGTGTTTTGGACTTTCTATGCCTTTATGTGCGTTCCTGTCATATTAATTATGATAAAAACACACAAAAGGCATAAAGGGAATAATGATTATTCTTTTGATACGCAGTGGGTACCGATTTTATATGTTTTCCTTGCAAAATAGACCATTATAATTGCTGGCATTAAACAATCAATCCACTCCAATAAATACAAACATTATAGGAAAGGGGATTAGAATTGGTATCATAAATAGAAAAAAAAAGAAACCCGTTAATGGTCGGTAAACGAAATGAACCAAAACCACAATTCCTCATCTTCAGAGCAAAACCGGTTAACCACCGGTTTTGACGGAGGCCGGATGGATGGGCCCTTGCCTAAATAATTCCCAAGCTTAAAAAAAGAAGGAGCACCTTACGGACGATTTAATATTCTGAATTAGAGATCCCATGGGCAAATTGAACCGAATCCCGACACCACCTATTGACCTTTTTTTCAATCCAATCTAAGGCTTCTAAATTGAATTGTTCGCCCCATTCTCTTTCGTACATCCGTCACTCACATACCAAACAAGAGGGGTGCTTCTTATTTATTTTCTTTCCATCGTTGTAGAATAATTTATAAATAATTGTGAAGTAGAACCCACCATTTAAATTTGAGTTAGATACAGTCTAATTTAATGAATTTTCAACGATTCTATACTTAACAAGTTTCTAATCAATTTGTACAGCGTATGCGTATACCTTTAGCAAACACCAAAAAAATCATCTAAATTTTTATTTAATGTTTATTTATTTTTTATAATTCAAAAATATTTTAAACATGCCAGGAAAATTTAAACGATTTACTTATTGCTATCAAAATTGATAAATTTTTATGGTATTTTATCTAATGTTGTAAATTTCTATTAAAAAACTTAAAATTGTATAAAGTCAAAAGCAGTGCGGCAACATTCTGGTCGACATACTAGCTTTAAATGTTATATTTATCCACTACATTTTTACACATAAATAATCTCGATCATGGTTTAATCTTAATAAAAATATAAAAAAATACAAAAAACAAATTCAATTGTTAGCTTTCTATCTACTTTAAGATAATCATCAAGGCAAAACAATCTTTAAAATGTTTACAAATTGACAAAATTGTGTTGTTAACAACAGTTAATTAAGGTTTTTGTTGAGATGAAAAGTCAGTGTCACGAGCGGGATTCGAACTCACAACCTTCGGATGATTTCGCCGATGTTGTATCTACAATACTTGAGCTATCGTGACTTCGATCCACTCGGGCACTAATTTCCCATCATAACCCCATCTTTTGAATTTTCCCTCCTTTTTGTCATTTTTATCTCAACTACAAACCTCAATTAATTGAAAGGTGGTTGGTAATTGGTCAAGGGGACCACGAAAACTAGTGAATGGACTGAAACAGTATTCAACCAATAAGTTAGCAAGGCGAACAATTGAATTTGTTTTTCATCAAGACCACACCGCGGTCCAGATCCCGGATTCGCCAAATACTTGTCAAAATCGTCCGAAAATAGAAGCAAGAATAGCAGGGAGAAACCGATTAACTTAGGATAAATTTAACTAAAGAAAATTCTCATACTCTCCAAGAGCCTCACCTTTTAAGGCATGGCCCGAGGAAGACCGAAAGCTCAAACATTTCCCTCTTTCCTGCCCACAGTACAAGTTTGTATTTGACAAAGTCCATGAGTATGCTGCCTAAGGCATGGTGGAGTGGTGGATTGAAAATTTCTAAAAAAACCCACACAGAAAATGAACATACCCCATCAAATTATTAATGATATTAAATCATTGCATGCTCATATACAACGAGGCTTAAATTAACTATTGGTAGAAAAGAGAAAAGTAAAATAATCCAACATTCCAAAAGGTGGACAATATATTATGTGAATGTTGTAACACAGAGATGTCTTTCTACTAGTAAATCCTTTTTTTACGCAAATAACTTTACTTTTATTTATCAATTTTCCTTCCTCTGTGTATTAACATAATTTATTAATTTAATTGAAATTTATATACGATGAACCAGCATTGGGACACTTATTCGGTCCGTCTTGACGCGCAGATTTATTAAACTACACAAAAGTGTTTCGGCAATGCGCCATCTTCAGTGAGGAAAGCTAAACCACCAAAGGCTTCAGTTTTCTCACCAATATGTGCTTAGTTCGACAAACGGCGAGTGAAGACGGACCCAATGAGTGACCCAATGTTAAGCATGAGCTCATCGACTCGCAGACCAACATCCAGGATCAACTCTAAAATTTATCCATTTACTTATTCACTTATTTATCTATCTAACAACGTTTCTCGTAGTGTAGTATACTACTAGATATGTGTTAAATAGGACGTACAGGGTCTCACTGAATAAAATGCATTGTAGATTAAAAAAATCAAATTCAATTCTACCCCGAATTCAGAAGTGCGAGGAAGGAAAGCTATAGACTGAAAATTACATCAATAATTACAGACAATAACATATATAGCAACAAAATCGGACAAAACAAGCATAATCCAGAAACTACAAAAAAATCAGAAAACGACAGCAACTGGGTAATATTCACATACACAGGAAAAGAAACCTACAGACTAACTTGTTCAACACATTCGGACTAAAAACAACACTAAGGATCAACAATAGCACAGATAAACTACTAAAAAGAAACAGAACCGCTAAATAATAATGGTGTTTACTGCAACATATGTTAATGCGGAGACATTGGACGGGAATTAAAAAAAGCTCAGATCCTTCAAAAGCAACGACGGGAAATCAAAGTATCACACATGCACTTATCACAATCACGAACCTAACACAACAAAAAAGGCTTGGTTTTAATACACATCAAACAAAAAGAGCGAAAGATCAACGTACAGGAGAACGTAGAAATATACAAAATACATATTAAATAAAGATGGAAAACTTATAAATGTTAAAAAAATTCACATTCACACAGTAAATACACTACATAACAAAAAAAGGCCAGCTTTCAGATGAAAACAACATCGAAACCATCATGACAATAAAGCAAACGGAAATATCCAACATCGCGACAGACAATGAACATTATGATCACCCTCCCGACCCCAAACGACTCTAGGGAAAACCGACGGACCTAATGACTATAAACCCTAATTTGACAAAATGACAGAGCGTTCCTTACTGAAGATGGCGCAATGCCGAAACGCTTTTGAGTGAAGGACCCTTGCTGGATGAACATATGGAAGCGAAACCTCTCTAACAACACATACGATTCCGATAACGTTTGAAATTTGTTCCAGTTCCTCCGAGCATAGTCGACAAGGAAACGAGTACAGACATGGTCGTGAGGGAATCGGCGAACGTGACGCTGACATGTAAGGCCCAGGGATACCCGGAGCCGTACGTCATGTGGAGACGTGAGGACGGCGAGGACATCAACTACAACGGCGAAAACGGTGAGCAATTATGAAAAATAGTTCCACTTGCGGATTCGTTCATGAATTTCCGTCAACGGCAACAACGTTTGAAAAAACAGGAAGCGGTGCTCTTCTTGTTTCCCGTGTGTTTATAAATATTTAATCAGAGCCAGGTTAGAAAGAAACGAACTCCTCGAAATCCATAAATTTCCACTTACAAAGGAAACAACACCATTATTCCAAGTGTCTATTCCAAATAGAAACATGTCCTACGATGTGGCCTATTTTATGATCAAATGCAATTGAGGCATTATTTTGTACCAAAATGTAACATTACCAGGCAGCATGAAAGGTAACGTAGTCTTTTTTTTAAATAAAATATTTATTATCCACTGTATAAAATAATAAATTTTGTAATTTTATGGAATATCATACGAAGTTACAATTCACTGTGTCACGAAGGGGTTAACAACTACTTTGTTCTCCCAACAAACACGGGCTGTATTTGGCCAGAAGTCCTGGGGCCATCTCCGCTTTCATCGGACAAAGCAGTCAGACAAGTACAACCAAGTGCAGGGATGGATTTTGTTGAGGAGGAATGGGCTAGTGGGTTGGAATGAGTGGAGAATATATCATCGATTTATTTCCAAATGGTATTCTCAGGTGGTTGAGGAGGTGATATTGAGACATATTAGGGATCGCTGGCTGATTCTGAGGATTTTGAAGTGGAACATCTGACATTCGTTGGATGTTGGTAGGTTTAGCGATACGGCGTAGTTCTAATACATATACCCAAATAGTCGACATGCTAGATTTGTTATCAAATAGTTTTAATAGTTGTCCGAAGCATCTGTTCAGTTCCTGTCTTTTAAATTGTACGTGTCAGTTCCATGGTTAAGCATGAGTCAACGGAACAAAGATTAGAAAACACTCTAGGCAGTGTACACTATATGAGCCATAGTTCCAGGCAATATGTCCCTAAAAGGTTTCAGTAGTAATGTGTGGTGTTTAGTGAGAGTTAGATAATGATTATTTGGAGATCGTGAGTTCAATCTGGTGTGACGTAGGTTTTAGAAAATTATTTTCTTTATCGTACCAACGTTTCGATCCTTATTAAGATCATCTTCGGGGCTCACGCCAAGCACAAGTGGGCACGACACCCAATAATGGCACATCTACCTGGTAAGCAAACACTTTGAGCCCTGAAGATGATCTCAATAAACATCGAAACGTTTGCAAGATAAAGAAAATATTTTTTTTTAAACCCACGTCACACCAGACCGCATTTCACGATCTGCAAATAATGGTTTCAGTAGTGTTTTTTAAGGGTCAGTTTGTTTTTGTTGAGATTACATATAAGTAGTTTATAGAGAAGTCTGAAGCGTCTGTTCAGGTTGTCATTTTATTTGTAAGTCTCGGGTCCAGTTTTAGCGTCTGCCAAGATACGTTGTTGGGTGGGCGATGGATATAAATTCGGACGGTGAATGTGGCATGTACTGTAACGATGTCAAAGCTGTAGCTTTACACACGTGTTACATATTACTTTCACAAGTTCAAAAAATTACAAACAGCCATTAGACCTTTCGTCTCTATTTGTTTTCAGAGACTGTAGGCCGGCTTTTAAAAACAAAACATTCATTACATTTGTGTTGCTTAGCGGTTTGTTGTAAATCGCCGAAATGCGATTTCCCCCAAAGTCCGACTCATTGTTTGTGTTATTCTTGTGGCTTGAACAAGTGGCGGCTAATTAATGATTTATAACGAACCACCCCGTCCATGCACCATACACTTTTCTGAGTAAACAATTTGAAAATTCAACCCCGTCGGGACGGAGAAGACGGCTTTTGGAAGGAGTCCAAAACGCTTTGATACATTACGTTGCAAATAATATAATAATATAAAGTCGTTTCTAACGTTTTAATTGATACGTCGGTCGGCTGATACTGGCGCCGCATAAATATTTCATCGCAGTGGCGTATATTATGCGCCAGTGTACAAAATTACAAAAGTAATAAAACGAATCAGCGGGTCTATGCCTTCGATCACTGATGACCACAGTTTCAGTCAATGAAATAATTGAAGGCTTTAATAAAACTTATTTATTACAGGACCTTGAAATTGTGTATTATGTGATATTAAAATATTTTGGGTAAGCATAGGACTATACTACTTCGTATCGCAAATAAGGATGAACTAAACCATATTTGTAATCGTGATCAATGAAGTTTCGAGTATCAAACTCAACACGCCGCCAGGTAAATTAAGTAATTATTAAACAGTAAGCTTTCCCTCAGGAGGTGAATTTAAATTCGTTGAATCTCGGTGCTTCAAGTCTGTCAAGTGTCTGAGGAGTCCGAGTTGAATTTATGAGGCGGAAAACATTCTCGGCGTTGAGGAGTAATTGAGGGAGCAATTATAAACTTGTCTCCCTTCTTCCGGCGGGTTCCTCTATCATTACAAAGCTCTGATTAAAACTGATACCATTATTTAAACGGGCGTTTTGCGGGGGGGAGCGGCGACACGAGTTGCTGCCTAGTCAGCCCTTTCCCGTTTCCAGGCGGTGCTCTTTCTTGACATAATTGCGAGACTTTGTTTGTCAGTATCCTTCAATTATGGACTTTACAGTACGGAGCATTTTAATGATTCTAATTATAATCTCAAACATCCGACGTACATGGTACCGAGGTAATTGGCAATGTTTTACAACACTCTATCTCTCTCTCTCTCTCTCTCTCTCTCTCTCTCTCTCTCTCTCACACACACACACACACACACACACACACCACACACACCCACGCTTTGCAAAGATAGGAGAGAATAAAATGTAAAGTTTAGACCGGAGAACAAAGTAGAGAAAAGATGTACAGTGGAAAGGAGAGAAAATAAGGAAGAGATTAAATTAAATGATCTTCACTTCTGAATTCCTTAAAATAAACATAAAAGTTTAACCTACTCAACGGCATCTCTTATACTTCACAGTTACCTCACTGGCCGATTCTTCCAAGTCATCAAAAATCATTCCCTCTCAGAATATTTCCTTATCCAAGCTGGTGTTCGTCAGAGTAACGTTCTGATCCTCAACAATATCAGGTGATCACAGCTGACATGCCATCACATCCCGAAACCACCACACTCACATTTGCACACGATACGATAATTCTTTCTAGTAACTCCAATCTTGTCATTTCCACTCACACTACTAGAGTCTTGCTGTTAAAAATAAAAGATAAAATTTAACAAAGACAAACCACTCACATTGTCTTCACCCTCCGTAAAACGATCGCCCCTCCCCACTGCAGCCAAGGTGCTGTACATTGACAAATGTCTGTCATGGAATCCTCACACAAGACTGAAATGTCAAGTGGTTTGTAAAGATCGAGATCTCTAATTTTCCTCTAATGCCAGACGTTCTAATTTTCCTCTGTCTGATCAAGTGGATTGTATAGATTTAAAATCAAAATAAAACAAAATGAATTATAAAATAAAGGAGAAAAGTCTCACCTCCGGTGACGATAGTCCAGCTACCACCTCAGCTGAGATAAAGGGGGATGTAAAGGAAAAAATGGTCGGAAAAGAGAGGAAAAGTTTGGACGAGGACCTTCACCACGCTGATGTCTCAGGAACTTCACCAACCGGAGCGATGGCAACGATAAATGCATAAAGCGTAGACAATGAACAAAACAAAAGAAACTTTAAGCTGGATCACGACTTTATAAAAAATTAACTGTTAAACACGACGACACGACGAATTCAAACCTTGATCTGATCGAAGACGAGGCCGGAAACATGGCGGGGGGTTTTCGAAATCTTATCCCCAAGCGTAAACATCCTCTCTAAAATAAAAGGCTGTTTTACACCACCTTAGTTTTGCCGACATGGACTCACGGACTGGAATTCCAAAACATTCCAATTTTAGTATCAATTTTTACCAAAGGATATTTTCTCCATTCTTGTTTTTTATATTATACTTGCTCATTGTCACATGTCGCCTACTTGGAGGTAGTTGTGAGGTACTACAAATTAAAAACAAGTTACTACACTTCACTAATGGTTAGACAAGGAAGGAATCACTAAGACTGAAAATACAAGCAATTAAGCTCCCCGGAGAGGGAGTGCTCATTGCAGTAGGAATGAAGAAGGAGGAATACCTGCATCCTATCATTACAAGATGATTTCTAATATTTAATTTAAGACTAACTAACTTAACATTCAACTAAGTGAACAGTGTTTGTTAGGTTAAACCAGCATAACTCACTGGTCTTGCGGAAGTGTAGCTTTCAGCGCCGTACCATCAGAGATTAGCTTCGCAGCATTTTGAACCAAATTCCTACCACACTCTCTCTCTCTCTCTCTCTCTTTCTCTCTCTTTCTCTTTCTCCTACTCTCTTATTCTACAGGCCACCCATTTAATTTGGAAACGATTAGCTTATTAGGTTTTGCAAAAAATGTTCTTACTAAAATCCCAAATTAATTTTGGCTAGGAATCGCTTGGCGGTAACAGATTTAACATAACTCTCCCAGCTGGGAAATGCCACTTGTTTTTTTTAAATGAGAACCCCATAGTTTTATTGTATAATTCGATTACAGAATACACATACATATATTCCTTACAGTATAAGGGGCATAAAAAAAACCTCTAGACTCAAATTATACAATAAAAATAAAATAAATAATAATGCAATAAAATAAATATAAACACATATATTTTTTTATTTATGGTTCTCTACTTCTGACGTTTTACCATTTACTATATCTATATACTCTCAGACAGCCATGACCCTTGTATACTCTCCCGCTCTGTTAAACCTACCCTCACTCTCCCAAATTCAAAAGTACTTATTCAATAATGTAACGGTCCTTGAACAGGACAGTAGTCACTTTTCGAAAGTATGCCACTTTTTTAAAATATTAGCCATTCGCACGTGTTCCTGAAAATAGTAATAACGATTTTATTTTCACTGACTAGTCTCTAAAATCGATCGATGAATCAATAAATTCCGCCGATATCGTGTATGTTATCTTCAGAATCAATTGACTATCGGTTTATCGAAAACAAAAGAGATCTTCCTTTTCACAAGCGAGGACAAAGACTCCAATTAGTCTAAGAGGCTTATTTTCGCATTGTGGGAATAAAGGCGGGGAGCTGGGACTTTAAGACCCCCGGGGGTTCTTCCTTCGGATTCAGAGGGGGTCTCTGTACAAAGTCAGCCTCTCAGATATCACATAAAATATGTAAGGCTGCACCCCTTGGGCCCAGCCGCCATTGATTACGCCCTAGATTCATCATCCGAACCGATTGACAGGCCCCCTATCAAAACAGAGCCGGACACCATTTATAACTGCACGACTGCACCATCAAAATCAAAATATAACACAAAATATTTGTACGAAAAACATTAGAATCATTGAATAAGGGGCAATTGTTCTAACAGTATTATTAATTTTATATTTCGAAAAACAAAGCTTCGTGTTAAGTTACATTTGTTTATGCAAAACACAATGGGCTTTTAGAAGTCCGAATTCATTTACTTATGTTTTTATATTACTGTAGGCACTAATTCGTCTGACAGTTTATCCATTTTATATATATATATATATATATATATATATACAAATAGATAGATAGATAGTTAACAAGTTTATTCAAGTATAATATTACAATTTTTCTCAATTTATTAAAAATGATTATAGATAAGCCCGAAAGGAAGTAAAGCTCTAGTATCCTTTATCGAGTTTTCGAGTAATATGCCCTTTTTATCAGGACTTTGAAACTGTAATTAGTTATGTACAAAGTTAGCAAATATGAATTTCTATTTACAATATTGAAATCTATGTTTTCCAGTGTAACGAAATCACGCATTCAATTTACAGAGAACGAGATCAAACGTGAATCCTCCATTTTTATTAAATATAAAAATCGTATGAAATTTACATTTGTGATGTAGAGTGAATGGATCATTTTCACTACATGACTTGTATTTGCATTATGCTAGAAACTGTAGGTTTCAACATTGTAATTATATTCACATTCGTTAACCTCGTGCACTATTAATTACAGCGTCAAAGTTCAATAGAAAATAGACGTTAACTATCATATTTTTGATATAAAATTATAATAGCTGAAAGGTGAAACTAATTAATTATATTGGAGATAATTGCAATTTGTCTGCATTATAAACAATAAGGTTTGCTCTTTTGCTAAAATACCTGGCTTGACGTCTCAGAAAAACAAAATTTAATAAATTTGTTTTTCATAAATTAAATTCCAGCAGGTACATATATGTATAAATAAATTAAATATATAATTTATAAAATAACGTTCTGAAGAAGCTGGGATTTCCAAATTTTATTGTAGATATGCCTAATATTTTTTCTAATAGTTAACTTAATCTGTATCTTACTTTACCTTTAAATAAAATCATAGAATGATACATGGCTGCATAGATGATACTTGATGATTTATACTGATAGATGACAGTTGATAGACTATCCACAAAACAATAGTCTTCATCTACCCTAAGAAAAACAACGAACTAGCGGATCAGAAAAAGAAGATTAGAAGATAATGGCAACCCCCCAGAGACCCTGCAGACAGAACTGTCCTTAACAATATGGCAAAAAAAATTTAAAGTTTTTTAAAAAAAGTTACATGATTTCTCAATCAAAAATTACGTAAAGATTTAACACCAGGCTAGGACACTAGCTATAAAAATCAGGAAAAAATTATTTTTTAATCGATATCGATTGTCCAAATTATTCCATTCAGAAGTAGGACCGAAATGGACGAAAGAGCGCAGATAAAAAGCCGAATTATTTGCCAGTCACTTTGTCAAAATTGGCAAATTAAATGAAAAAATCACTGACAGCTACTTGAAGAAACAAATTACAAATGTGAAAATATAAAGGTAGTTACTAGTAGTTATTGAGATATCGTGGGATGCGGTCTGGTGTAACGTAGGTGTTAGAAAAACATTTTCTTTATTGTGCCAACGTCTCGATCTTTTATTGAGATCATCTTCAGGGCTCAAAGTGTTTTGAATGGCACAAGTACACAGAAGACAAACAGCCCTGAAGATGTTTTCTACACACTTTGATTGAATATTAAAAATATATTTTTTTGCATTGTACAAATTCACATTTTCCACATCCTACATGTATTTTTAAATTTAAACAATGTTTGAAAATCCCAGACCCTGAAGATGATGTCAATAAGGATCGAAACGTTGGCACGATAAAGAAAATGTTTTTCTGAAACCTGCATCACACCAGACCGCATCTCACGATACCTGAATAATTATCGATTAACGGTCACTAATCTCTACACATAGTTACTAGTAAAGAAATAACTAGAGAAAGTATAGTAGTCAGTTATACGCTGAAAACATTCCAGGATATGGCAACATTGGAGAGATTTTTTAAAAATAGCCGAAACATATATAAGTGAAACTAACATACATCAGACTAAAATATTTCCCAATGTATCAAAATTTAGAAAATTGCGGAAGCCATCATGATACAAAAACCGAGGAAACCGCCGAACGATGTCAAATAATATAGACCAAAATATCAATACTACCGACATTCTATAAGATTTCCGAAAGTTTATTAGGTACTAAAAATAATAAAACCCAGGGCATCAATTTGAATTTGGAAGAAGTGATTCAACAATAGACCGATTAAATAAATAAAAAACTAGAAAAAAATGTTCCACTATCTTTGTTGATACCTCAAAGACTTTTGTAACAAGATCTGGCATGAGGGCTTATTAGTAAACTAAAGGGATGCTACCAAAGCAGAGAATGGAATGTTATCTCTACCTAGCAAACTGACAGAACTTGTCGTACCTCCGTGATTCCTAAAATGGATGGAATCTATGTGGACATGTTCAACTATGTGGTTCGACCAAACACAGCAATACCATAATTATACAAACACTCCAAAATAAAATCTTACTTACCATGATCAATCAAGCACCTTGGTACTTAAAGAATAAGGACTTATGCGGGGATCTTGAGAATACCAGTCCCGCCTAAAACGCCTAAACTTTATGTTTCTTTATCGCAAGAACGATATAGCCATATAATGATTCCATTTATTCCCATATTCACAAAACGTTCGCCTTGTTGTTGGACCACTAAATCCTTTAAATGCCTTGTTATTATATTTTAATTGCAAATAAATCAAGAAAAAATGTTCGCTTGCAATTTTTAACGTTATCATGGCTAGGAATTTTAATTCAAATGCTCAAATCATTGTAGTACTGGTTAAATATAAAATTCAGTTTTACTGTAGATTTATTTTAATTAAATAAACATGATTAATGGTTAGCGAGAGTGTTTCCTAAATACAGTGGAAGCCCGCTAATCCGAGCGTTTTTCGATCAGCGAAGGGAAAATTAGTTGGCTTGAAATAACAAGTTTTTCTGTAGTACTGTTCTTTTGGCGTTTCCCACACCGAATTCTTC